>JAWWLV010000100.1:63812590-63854955 GCA_035041135.1 Platyrinchus mystaceus
AACTTGCATTTTGTTCATGGTTCTCAATGCTGAGTGATTTTTTATTACCAGCAAGCAGCTGATTTCTTGTACTATGTCCTAGGGCATTCACAGAGTGTAGTGATGAAATATTAGAAAAAGAACCAAAATCAAGGTGTTTGTGCCTGTGTTCGTGTGAGGTGACAAGCTGCTACTAAGGTGGCTGTACAATACCTCCATTCTTTAGACCAATTTGAGTTCTTCTTGGTGTTGGGGATATTTCAACTAGACATTGGAAAAGGCACTTTATCTTTGATTGGCAGAAGGATTTTTTTTTTTTTGCTGTGATTTGAATTTTTGAAGGGACTTCACAGAAAAAGATCAGGACCCAGAAGCTGGCTGTCACACGCAGATCCCTACCTGTTGCATGCCACCAATAATGTAAGAAAAGACAGAATAAAAAGAAAAGGAAATTAATCCTCCCATCACATGATTTTCCCTTTTGCGTTCCCTGTTTTTTTTCCCTGTAGAACAGGGAAATGGATTTGAATCGGGGAAGATTAAAATCCACCCTGGAAGGTGAGGTTGGCTCACTAGCTTTTAATAACTTGAAAAATGCTATTTTGATCTTCTTGTGAAGATTTTAGGGCAGGAGTAGAGGCAGTGGGCAGGTGTTCAAGACTGTTAAAAGTGCGGAGGTTGCCTTGAGAAAAAGGGAATGTTGGTCCGTAGCAAATTGACGTGTTGTCTGTAGCCCACAAAAAGTAAGTTCTCTTTCATGGTCTTGGAGTTTGGAAAAAGCTGATTGATCCTAACAAAATGTCTAACAAGGTTACAGAACAATACCAAAACTTTTCAAAGGCAGGATACAACAAGAAAACAACTTGTCAGACCTTATAGACCAGCTCTATAATCCAGAGGCAGAATCACAGAATTGTGAAAAATTAACCAGAGAATATTTGAGGCCCTAAAATTGAAGACTCATGAGCACATTTCTTCCGGTCCTTCACCTCAGCAAATTATTTACTCTGGCTTCTGAATACTCATCATTAGTTAGTGCTCAAGAGGGCCCTTAGCAGTGGTTAACAAACAGGGCTGTGGAAAGGCTGAGTACTCTGAGCTGTGCTCAGTGGAGGAAATGAGGTTGTTAGGTGGAAGGAAAGTGTAAGCAGGGACATGTCATGATGTGTAAATGGACATCATTGAAAAACTTATTAGCCAGGGCAGTTCTTTAAAGCCTCTGGGGTCTGCTACACACAGATCCCTCTGCCAGTCTAGCAGTGCTGACGACACCCAGTTAACTTCAAGTGAAGACCATGGTCGTCAGAGATTTCCAGAGGGAAAGTGCCCCATCTTTCCAGGCACTGACTTTTGCTCTGTTCCTTAACTTGGAGACTTTTGGCTGCACTTGGATACTGTCAGATGTATGTCGTAAACACAAACACTCCCAGGGTGATGCCTTGCCACGTCCCCAGCACCTTGCACTGTTCTTAGATGTGGTTTGACCTTCATGAGGTCTGTTCCACATGATCAGGTTGTGGAGCCGGTGATGAATCCTAAGTATGATTTTTCACAAGGTCAGCCAAAGTAAGCAGAGCACATTTAACACTGCAAGTAAAGAAAACCATATGTTCACTTTTCCAGCCACTGAGGTCTATCCAGTGAGCAAAACATGGTATGTTTAACCCCAAATTTATCTCTCTGTGCTGTTGGAATTGGCTGTTGCAAAGCAGCCTCTCCAGAACAGACAGCAGGGACGTGTTGTTGGAAGTCTTGTTAATTCCAATCCACTGCTTTTAAGCATGAAATCAATGCAATTTACAGAAGAAAATACTTTCTGCCTCTGGTTTCCAATATAGTTCTCTCCAGAGGAATGTGGAAGAGCGATGGCTCTCTGTGCCTTTCCCACCAGACATTGCTGCAGAGATGACACTGTCAGAGCTGTTTTGACAGATTTGTCACAGTGTGGTCAGGAGAGGAGATGCAGCTTGCTTTCCTTTATATTTTACTGGACCCTGGAGACCTGGTAGGAAGAAACCTTGTTTCTGTCATCAGGCTGAGTCAATATGACTTAAAGTACCCAGGGAACAGATGCAGGGGATAGAAAATTGCTAGTTTGAGTTGTTGTTCTTTTTGTCCTCATTTTTATCCCTCTGAGCTCCAAGTCAGGACATGTCTCCTCAATCAGATGGCTTTGCTGGATTGTCTGTTGGGTGATCAGAGAATGATGATTCTTATTCTCCCAGTGCACACACTGCCCAAGGAGAAACTCTGTTGAAGACAGCTCTGCAAATTCCAGTGATCCCAAATTTTGACTTAAGTGCCATCCCTGGAAAGGACAAAGCTGTCAGTCCCTGGGCTTCCTCCACATCTCTACTGAAGAGAAGCTAAAGGTTTTTTATTCCCCAAAGCTTGGCATTGCCCTTTCATTCACCTCATAAGTGCAGCTGTTACAAACCACAAAGACCTGTTGAAAGCAGTGAGTATTTTCTGCCACCCTTTCCCTCTGCTCACAGCTTTTCCTGGTCCTTTTTCAGCACTGAGTGTGCCGGCATCAGTGGGGTAGAGAAACCATCCGAAAATCTGAGTATTAAAGCTATTTCTGTTCAAGTCTTGGCAAAAGCCAGGCTGCTTCCAGCATACTGTGTGTGAGAAAGAGATTCCAGACTTGAGAGTGTCCTCCCTGCACTAGCTTGAACTTCTTGCCTCAGGGGAACCGATGCCTCATTCCCACCCCTCGTCTTCTGCAGACATCCCATTTCAGAGACAGTTTCTGATGTCGCTTCACAATGAAGTTGTCTTAAGGACAGATAAACCTGTCACCCTTATTTTTTGTCCCCAGGGTAATTTGAGATACAGTATGACCTAGAAGTTGCTGGTGCCTGTGTGGAGAAAAATAACAAGGAAAAAAAGATGACAGTTGATACTACGAGCCCTGCATGCAGTTGGTTGGCAATGGAAACCTGTGTTCTTGATTCAGATCAGATTGTGAACAGGAAAATTAGTTTATTTACAAGAATGCATAGCAAAAAGGAAAACAAAGCAAGCTTGTATCTCTGCAAAGGCTCTCTGAAATCCCACTGTGCCTTAAGATTACAACCCCCTGTTCTTCATGTCTTTTGCTTTCAATTTCAGTCTATAGGATTTAGTTTAGTTTATTTTGCACATCCTGCCTGCTCTGTCAGCAGCCAGCCAGCATCTCCCCACTGTCATCTCCTCTTCCTTTCACCTCTGCCTGCCCACCTGGCAGCACAACCTGACAGAAGGACAGGCAGATCATTTCTTATAAACTCTGTGATATATCCTGACCCTTATGAAGTCCTTTACCCTCCTCATTACCCTTTTTCATGATTAAAGTCAACCCGTTTCTTCTGCGTTTAAGTGTCTGTGTACACAAAAGTTAAAACCTGATATATGTCTTAATTATTGAAAGATAATTCAAACTGAAGTTGAAACCAAGAGGAACAGTACATCACTGAAACACCTCCCACTCTAGCTTGTCTGTAGTCCTTACATACAGTCTCTTTTTTTGTCTTAATTTCCTCAGGCAAGCAACTTCATCTTCTGTACACACTCATTAGTCCCTTAGCTCTACTGCAATAAAGCCTTGCTTGCTGAGACCCTCAGGCTGTTTCTTTCCTCTTTTCTTCTACTCCTACAACTCTTCTGTTCCTTTCATCTCACCACAGCTCAGTCAGACAGACAAAGAGGTAGCTGTACAAAATAAACCTTATATTTGTATGCAGGTGGCAATTTGAGCTCTCAAATGTGCCAAGTGAAGCCGAACATGTGTGTGCTGTGGCCCAACACACACCTGACCTAGGCATGCAAATGACGTAAAAAATATGATAAGTCTTGTATTGCTTCTGCACGTCTCCTTCCTTTTCTCTTAGAAATGCTGTAGGAAATCCTTAGCTAATGGTCTTTTGACAGGCAGATCCAAGGTGGGATTTTTCCTCCCTTCAGTGCATACAGCTGGTCATTTAGGAGGACAGTAAAAGTGTTGGTCTGCCAGAATTTCTGCCTCACTGGTTCATTTAGGAGAGAGGGTCAGATAGCGGGGACTCAGCAGCTGCAGCATTGCCAGCAGTCTCAGTGCTACGGTGTTGAGAACAGGCAGCTGAGAGGCAGAATCAGAAACCTCCTCTGCCTGCTGTTTGGAGGAGGTGGGCCTGTTTGCCGGTCCAAAGGCATGAGTCTTTGCATGATTAGTGAGTGAGGCACAGGGTCTGACATTCAGCTGTGGTCATACCTGCCTCCCCTTTGCCTAAACTCCCATTTACAGACCCCAAAAGCAGTTTTAAACCTTGCTCAGGCCAGCAGTGTTTTAGCACCCACCCTTTGTCCTTTGAGGCTGCCTGTGGCCCAGCAGGAGCAGCACTGGGATGGCAGTGCCATAGCTCAGCCCTGAAAGGACACGCCAGCACTTGGCAGCTTGTGTTACCAAACCTCTTCTGAGCATTGCTGCCCCTTGCACTGCCCCAATAAAGGGTAACAAAGGTGTAAAAAACATTAGGATTAAAATACTAGACCATGACGCAAACTCATTGACATTGGAGTTCTGTATTAAGAACTGTCATGATCTTTCCCAGTACGGTCATGCTTGCTTCAGCACAAGTCAGGCTTTCCGTGAGCCCCTTTGAGCTCTCCCTGCCACCGTAACTGCTGCTCCTTTGATGGGGGCTTCAGCTCAGCAGTGCACATGTCTGATTTACAGCTGCAGGGCTCTGCAGTTTGGGACACTATCTGCATCCTCCAGCCCTGCTTCCCCTCCTGCAGCACTCAAAGCAGCTGCAGCCAGAACCTTGTCTTTCATCTTGTCTTTCAAGCCCCTTTCTCAGGGTTTTTAGCAGGGACACAAGTTTTCTCTGGCCAGTCCTTTTTACCCTCTGCCACTGGAAGTATGGCTGTGTTTTGTCACCAGTCCCTTTGAGAGGTGTGAGGAAAAGGCAGTTTTCAAACCCTCAGCCCTGCACCTATAAGGAGAGGTATATTAAGGAACATAAAATTGGTGGCAGCAGCATCCTGCCATCTCCTCTGCCATCCTCCAGTGGCTAACATTGACAGATAGCAGCCCTGCCTGAGAAAGGAGACAGGGAATCCAGATTGTCCTTGAGGATGGGAAAAGGTGCGATCATTTAGGATACTTTGGGATTAATCCCTGCGCCTAGTCCTGATTTCTCTACTAAGTTAGGGTCTGAGCTGGAGAAGAAAGGTGGCACCATACTGCCCTCTCTGCTAAGGCACCCTACAGAGAACAGACCACCCCCCAGTGAGCCCAGTCTTTCAGAGCAGTAGCCAAAACACAAAGCCAGAGGTGAAGCCATGAGCTTTCTCTAAACTTTTTGCAAAGAGAAAGAGGAAAGGAGTTCCCATTCCTCCCTGAGGTGAGCCACCCACCCCAATCCAACTATCAAAATGACAGGCTATGCCCTTTGAAACTGTACTTGTGAGGTCTCCAGCTGCCCTAGATAAACCCTGCCTGCCTCCCTCTACACCATCTGGCGATACTTCAGAGGAGAGGAGCGGGACCCTTTGAGCTGCAGCCAGGTGTAACAACCAGGCTGCAACACTGAGCTGTCACCAAGGGCCACCATGCCCCAGTGATCTGGCAGCAGCCTCAGGTGCCTCCCAAACAATTCTTGCAGGTACTTCTGGAGCAGGAGAAAGAAGTGTCAGGGCATGCTGCACACAAGGGCTCACACAGAGATCTCCAAGACAATAGGTGCCCCTATCCCTCTGAAATAGAATTCCTGCCAACCTAGTTAATGAAACCTTAATCAGCAGATTGGTTAATCATAAACTTATTGAATAACTAATTGAGCTCCAAGGCTGTGTGTCAAATTTTCAGACCGTGGCAGCCTCTCTAAGGGAGGGATCAGGTCAGTAATCCTGTTAGGGGGAGTGGGTTTGCTCTGTTGGACTCTGGCTGAGCCGCTGGTGATCCAAGTACCCGGGACTGGGAGACATTAATTGAATAGCAGGAAGAGGCACCCTGAGCTGTACATATCCTGTTCTCCTGTAGAGATTCGTAGCAATCAGGCAATTCATCTAGTGAAATGCTGCCTGAAAATCCTCTTCTGGGGAGCAGAGTATTTGGAGGGCGACATGCCCTCCAGATACTCTGCTCACTAGTAATGCATTTTCTTTCCTTTTTCAGGGAAGAAAACTGTAGGTATTGCACTACAGAGCAGGGATTTGTCAAAGGATGGTGGGGTGAGGAGTATCCATCCATTCAGCCTGTTAAGCAGCTTGGTTGCCTTTCTCTGTCTGCTTTCATCTCATTAGATAGAAAATATGGAATTTTGTTTGAAGTGTATAGGTTTGTAGAAACCCAGTGCAGCAGATAATAAAGCAGAATGGATCAAATATATGACATTTTGCTGCTAAGTAAAGCCAGAAACATGGCTTGGACTGTCAGCTGCAGTCCAGTCCTGGAAAAAGAAAAGTCCAAGGGTCCCTTCCAACCACGATGCTGGAGTCAGTGAGCTGCAAGTCTCTTCCAGGCTCATATGCTGCCTGTAGCATTAGCACTTACGACTTTGTTTTGCCTGCTAAATGGAAATTCAACAAATCATTCCAAACAGGAGTCTCTACCCATCAGTGAAAGCTTTCCCAGTTACAACATACAAAAAATAAATTAAATCTGTAGTTTATGTAGATGATACAACACATGCTCTCTGCCGTAGACTGATCTTTAGCATGCAGGGATGGACATTTGACTAAGTGCCTATGCAGTTGAAGCCTACTTATGCTAGACTCTATTTAAGTGGGTTTTATACAAATACACCCCATATGATGACCTCCTGTGTAACCAAAGGCTGTGAGTATTCAGCTAAGCAAGTTTGTACTGTCACTCTCCTAAATACACATCACATTTACTACATGCATCAGTGACCTTAATGCTTCTTCACAGAACATGAGGACTCAGAATAAATGTGATGTAGGCACTAGTATTAACTCTGTTTATCTGGTAGATGATGTCTTTAGCATAGCTGATGTTTTAAATGAAGAGTGTTAAATTGCACTTAGTAGACTCCTTTCTTTTTCTTTTATTTTTCTTTTTTTTTTTGTCTGCAACGTCATGCAGTGGGGTCAAACAAATGGCTTTCACTTAAACCTGTGGTCAGGTGACTAGAAATGATGAGGGAGCACTTGCAGATCTTTCCAGGTGAAATAACTTAATTCTCTTTGTCCCTTTAAAGTATGTTAAGGGAGAGAATACCTCAGTTTTATTAATTATATTTTGTAGACATCTGTTTATAAAGTGAAACTTTTTAGCTGGAGTTGTCAGGATACAAATGCTTCCCCAGATATCTAGCTTTTTGCTTCTGGCTGGCAGGAAAAATATTCTTTGAAAAGTACATGGAAATACCAAATAAGTCCCTTTCTGAAGGTAAATGTGGAAAATGGGGGAAAAAAAACACATTTAAATATAACCAATACTATTCATATATTCCAGTTTTGACAGTGATAAATCTTTATACGCAGTATTTTGCGTCCATTAGGAATAAAAGTCTCAATCCTTTAAAATTAAGAGGGGAAGCATATGCTGAATGAGAACAAAACAAATGCCCTTCTGAGGTGGGAGCTGTGATAATAGGTACCTTTGAAATCAGTACAGAAAGGTGTTCAAAGATAAAGAGAGATGAATTGCTGCCCGCTGCTACACACTCACAACCTGTCTGAATAAAATGGCTGCAGAGACAGCTCGGGTGGGGGACTGGGAGCAGCAATCCCAGTTGTCTGGTCCCCTGCTGCCACAGATGCTCTACATGGCTTTAAGGTAAACCGGTTAAATAGTTTCCTCCAGCAGTAAAATACAACCTACTGTTTTACAAAAATGATTCACAATTGTGTCATGCCATGAAGAGGGAAGATACTCCATGTTCAGAATAGTGGGGTTTTTTTCCCTGAAGAGTATAGCCATAAAGTTTTCACTGCTACATGTGTAACTGCAGTGAATCACCTGCTGTGCATCCTGGCTGCTGCTTGTAGTAGCTCCTATACAAGAAGTGAAGAGCTGCAACCTTGAATACTGAGAGATAAAAGCATTAACTTTGTACTCTCTACATCATTCACTGGTTCTTCGATAGGCCTTCTTGGGAGCTGAAGGGAGCCTTAAGCCTCTCCCAGCCCACTGGTGTTTGTGCCAGCTCTCAGCCACGCCAAAGGCACAGAGCAGCAGCCAGATCAACAAGACCTATGGAAATGCTGGTACTTGGATGTTTAAAACCTGGCCCAAGGAAGGCAGATTCATAAAAACTGTTATTGCTAGCCAGTTCTCACAATTAAGAGCTAGAAACTAGAAAATAGCTCACTATCTTCCCCAAGTCCAGCTGGGCCAGAAAAATAATGTGCTTCAGCTGAAAATACTGTGTCTCACCCAAGTTGGTACTTGGATGACTTAGCTGTCTGACCCCTGCTATCTGAACAATCTTTTCTGAAACCAAGTGAAACAATTCTGATTCAGATAGCCTGGCCTGAATAATCAGTGCTGATGCCCAGCCCGTATCAGCTTGAAACCGTATTCCCTGTATTCACAGCAGGGGGCTAACCACAGACAGATCCTTTTTGTTTCTGCTGCTCCTGTTTAGTAAAAATCACTTTTATTTCACCTTTCTTTTCAATGCAGGGAGGCACAGCCATCAGCTGCACTACTGCCACACTTACACTCTCCAAATCTCCCCAGGGAGCACTGCCCTCACTAGGATCAGCGTAGCCCTGTCACACAGCTTTCTCACACCTTTACTTTCTTTACAGCCTGCAGGCAAAGCCCCTATTGATGTACATACCCTGAAATCTCTCCAAGTAGTGACACAGTCCTCACTGACAAATACTCTGTCAGAGGTGAAAGGTAGAGAAGGTTTCAGTGTCAGCTAGATGCATGCTAATGTCTCCAAGATAAGTGATGCAAGTGAGCTGAAATCAGGAACTGGGCTTGAGGAAGTTGTAGATAGCACTTTGTTCTTTCTCTGTCCATTTGCTCACAACTGTTCATCATTCACCAGGATCTTAACAGAAGGATTAGTTTTATTTAATATGTAATTTAAATTCTCAGCTTGCCTGAGAAGTTAGAATTCATCAGGGAGTCACTGCAGTCCTCAGCCTCAGAAACAGTTTTGCTGACTGTGAGAGACAGAGAGAGAAATACATCCCAAAATCTCTTCTCATAGACCTTGAAGATGAAAAAAATACAGTACAACTCTGTCACACTGGATTAATTTCTCTTTGTCTTCCCACTGCAGCAAATCCCATGGGCCCATACTGCACTGTCCCCATAGCATGAAACTTTGTGTCCTGGTCAGGCAGGATCACAAGCAGTTGAGTTACTGAGGTTCAGCCAGCAGCTCTCAGCAAAGAGACACGAGCAGTCAGCACCTGCCTGCTTCCACCCCACAGTGCCAAGGAAGCAAATCGGCTTCATCTGTTGCAAAATAGCATTTGTGCCAGTCAGGCTGCCCCAGCTGAGGGGGCTGCAGGTGGTGAAGCACAGTGACACTGAGGCCATGGAACTCTAAGTCTCTCCACCCACCACTGACAGATCATAGCCAGGCTCGCTCACCATCTTGAGACAAATGGAAAATGTGAATTTGGGGTGTGTGATCCTCCAAATAGTTCTTCAGCATAGTACAGGGTGATGTTCAACAGGTTTCTGGGTTGTCTGCTTCGCCTCATGTCACAAAAAGGGCAGTTCTGCAGGAGTCTCAGGCATATGGCTACTTTTGCCATTTCTGAGGCAGAGTTTAGGCAAAACCAAGGCCTCCCACTACATATCCACATGCACCAAAGAAACTGTTCAGCATTTCATTTAAAAAACAGGAAGATTTTGTTAAAACTGGTTATGCTTTTTTTTCAATGCTGAAACCAGGGAAATAATTTTCAGGATGCATTCAAGTCTAATTTTTAATTTAGAGACATTCATATTAAGTCCATTCTGCTTCCCATGCTCCATTACTATTTTACCTCATCATAAAGCAGCTAGACACATCCTGCCAGCTAAACAGGTAACCATTTTAAATTGCACTAAGTCATCTCAAGCAGTGCTTGAAATCATTCATTAGGGCTATAGCTGTTCACATGATAAGGGGAGAATTCAGCCCCTCTCGATTTAGACATGACTTTCTCTCTAAAGGAGGCTCTCTGTGGGGGTATGCATCATTTGTCAGCGTGCAGCTGTTTGCCCATCCATCCTCGGATACATCCTGGATCAGGCAGGTGAAACTACACTGGAACAAGGGTGGTTTGCTGAGTGCTGGTCATGCTGTGGTACCTTCTTATTGAGGACCTTTGCAGGCTCCTATAATAGGACACCATTGCCAGACAGAGAACAAGGCTGAGCCACTTACAGTCCTGGTTGTGCCTGCAGCCTGCATTTCCTTTGTTCCTTCATATTTACATGTTATTCCTGCCTTACTGAAAGCTCCGTGAGCTGCTTTGGCTGCTGTGACCATTAGAGCTTACCTTAAAACAGCACTTGGAGCAAATGCTGAGTGGCTCAGATGGAGTGAGCAAGTGGCACAGGCTGGTGTGAGGCTGGCACAAAGGCAGTGGTTTATTCACTGAGCAGGTTCATCTCTCTTTAAATGATTTTAATGTCATAAGGGGACAAAGTGTCTTAAAGATGAAGTGACAAGGTGGACAAGAAAGGAGGGGCAAGATGTGATGTGGTTGGCATATCCAGACAAAAGGCTGTTCTCCATGCTGTTCAGAGCAGGGTAGTGGTATTAACTGACAGCACAGCTGTCTGTGTTCTCCAAGCTCTTCACTGAAACAGAACTCAAGGCTGCTTTGCTCCTCTCACGCATGGAGACAGGTGGATTACCCGTGGTGTGCTGACCCCGGCTGGACAGCCGGTGCCTGACAAAACCAGCTGGACAGAGGAGTGAAAATACAGTGACAACATGGGCTTCCCATGGGGTCACAGCCTCCTTCAGGCATCTACCTGCTCTGGTGTAGGATCCTCCATAGGCTGCAGGTGGATCTCTACTCCCCCATGGACCTCCAAGAGCTGCAGGGGGACGTCACCATGGTCTTCACCATAGGCTGCAGGGGAATCTCTGCTCCAGGGTCTGGAGCACCTCCTGCCCCTCCTTCTGCACTGACCTGTGTGTCTGCAGGACTGTTTCTCTCACACATCCTCACTCCTCTGTCTGCAGTTTTTTATCTCCCCTTCCTAACTGTGTTATTGCAGAGGCTCTACCACCATTGCTGATGGGCTCCCCATGGCAGGTCCATCTTGGAGCCAGCTGGAGTTGGCTCTGTCGACACATGGAAGCTTCCAGCAGCTTCTCACAGAGCACACCTCTGCCCACTACCAAAAACACAAACCCAGTACATCACCCAACACAGCAACCTTGCTAATGATCAGACAGGATCTTCATACACCTAACTGAACATACTTCTTAATGTTAAAGGCACATGCAGCCTGCTTCATGCCCTCCCAACCTCCTCTGCTCTATCCTGCTTCTTCAATAAAGTGTCTCTGGAAAAGTAGTGAAAAGCCAGAAGGAAGCTGGATTTGATTAAAGCTGCACTCCACCAGCTCTTGCAGCCCTGCTGGTATTGCTGATGGTTGCTGTTGGCTCTGCAAGCCATTGCAGCTGTACTCACAGTGTTTTTGATCACCTGTAGGTGTTCCATGGAAGGGGGGATGACAAACCATGTGTGAATTTGAGTATTTCACTAGGTACCTTGGTAAAAAGTAGAAGAGCCAATGTTGAAATGAAAGCTAAACAATTTATTTTAGATACTTGCAAATGCCATGTAAAGAATTTTACTGGGGCTCTGCTGTTACACTGCCAGTAATTAGTGATTTTGCAGAAGTAGCAGGAGAGCAGCTTTATTTCATTCTGACTTTCCCATCTCCGAATCTCTGTCCTTCACCTTCTGTCTCTGCTGTATTAGCTTTTCGTCCAACAGCAAACTCACCAAACATGAAATAACCAGTGACTGGAAATCAGAGTCTTCTGTTTTTTCATTTGTTCCTGTATGTCCCATTTTCTCTGTGTTTGACAGGACTGCCAGTTAGCAGAATCACAGAATCCCAGAGTCACAGAATGGGTAAGGCTGTAAGGGACCACAGTGGGTCATCTGGTCCAACCTCCCTGCACAGGCAGGGTCATTCCAGAGCACATGACACAGGATTGAATCCAGATGGTTCTGGAATATCTCCAGTGAGAGAGACTCCACACCTTCTCTGAACAATCTGGTCCAGTGCTCGGTCACCCACACGGTAAAGAAGTTCTTCCTCAGATGAAACTTCTGTGCATCAGTTTCTGCCCATTGCCTCTTGTCCTGTTGCTCAGCACCACTGAGCAGAGCCTGGCTCTGTCCTCTGACACCCTCCCTTCAGGTACTTACAGACATTGATGAGATTCCCTTCCAGTCATCTCTGCTCCAGGATGAACAGGCCCAGGTCCCTCATCCTTTCCTCTTCTCACCTTGTCTTTACTCTGCTGGTTATGTGTCTAATTGCAGATTCCATGAGAAGTACTTTAATTTGTGAAATTAGAGGAGTTTGTTAAAATGTTGGACCCTGAAAGTAACATCTTTAGAAGTGCCTAAATCAGACACATTTCTAAAAAGAACTCAGGTAGTTAGAGTTTGGGAACTTGGCCTTCGAACAAACATCTAAGAAAACCGGATGAGCCAAAAGCCAAGGAAAGAGCTCACTTGCCTAGAAGTGGGGTTCACAAACTCCCCTGGCTGCACCATGAGGAAACACCGCACAGAAAATGGGCACTGAAAACCTCCATCCCCTGTTCTGACAGACCTAATGGTTGGTGTGAAAGGCTCTAATTTATAGCTCAGAATTACTGCAAGAGATTGGCACTCAGAAGCTCCCTTGGGTGATGATGGAAGTAGCAGTAGTTCATAACACTTGTAAGGCTCAAATACTAGGTCTCCATGCCTTAAAACCTGATGTGACTCATGCACATCTTCACCACCTTCCAGGAGCTTGTTCTAACGCGCTAGGACTGAGTAGGCCTCCCACTGCCCCTGGGAGCCAAAATTGCATTTTGACCACCAGGGACTCACACTTCATAGCATTCAACGGGGAGATGAACTGGTGATTCACTTTTAAGAAATTTGGCTGTGGATACAAGCATAGATTTTCCTACCACGCTCGCATTGCATTGGGATTGTTCACTCCAAGCCACTAAATAAGTGAAAGGATTAAATAGAAAAGCTCATGTCATTCTGACCCACATGTTGCAATAGGAATCAGTAATAGAGTAGAAATGGTCACAGAGAGACCTACTGGAGGAAAACATGGTTAGTGAAAGTCCAAGTTCATCAGCTGAATGAGTAATCTGAGTTGGAGAACAGCATTAGTGCTTGTGCTGAGGGATCAATAAAAACGAGAGAGAATGCTGGTTCATTTAAAAGGCTCAGGCAGGCCTTGACTGCCATGAAACAAAATGAAACCTGTACCCTTGTTTCTGAGTCAGGTGTCTTTTGTGAGTTATACAGCCTCCTAAAGCATTGGCAGCTTGTCTCAGTGCTGTGTATTTGTGGTCAGCACTGGAGCTTCCGGTGTAGATGCGTGGAAATTGGGTTGTATGTAGTGTTGTAAATGTTTGCCTCCACAGAGCCCCACTTTATCCCTCTCTGGACAGCAAAATTCAAGCTGCCTGCAAAATACCATGTTTTTATTATGGAGACTGAGGTAATCAATGCATTTGCAAGTTCCAGTACTGAGAAATTATTCTGATTTAAAGTTTTGACTTCAATCCTTTATCAGTCTCTTAGCTGTTCATGCCAGAGGGAGTTATTAATCCAATCCCTTTCCTGCCAAGTTTCATGAGCATTTATTGGCCTCTGCTGTCATCAGGAGCAGGGCTGGGCATGGTTTGTAGGAATATGTACTCTTCTGTCCGTGTTCCTCATCATCACAATCTCTAGGCATCTCTGCTGCTTACTTCTCCCTCAGAAAAGGCAGTCTTGGGCATGTGTCCCCCTGCTCTGACCTGTGAGGAAGGGACAGAGTGGCCCATCTTGAACTTGCTCACATAGTAGCATGTTGCTTTTTCACAACAAGCAGGAAAAGCTGCTTTTCTCTCCAAGGGGAAATAAAATCTAGGGGGAAAAAAATCAGCACAATTCATACACTGTAGGAGAAGCAGAAGCAAAACAAATTCACTATTCAGGTTCCTCAGCAAGCAGTCTGTTATATCCGTATTTTTCAGGCATGCCACGAAAGTAGTTTCCAACATTTTCTCACACTCTGGAGAATGTTTTTAACCAGTCCCTTTCCTGCCATACTGGCCCCATGCTCAGCTTTTACCTACAAGCCTCATCTTGGCATTGCAGGATGAGACCAGGGCAGTTGGCCCAACTTTTGCAACTAATTCGTGACTCAACCCAATTGATTTTCCACAGGATACAAGGCAAGACTTTGAATCAGAAAATGTAATATCAGTTTGTATTAAAACCCATCATCCCTGAGTTCCTATCCCTGCTGGAGGCAGGGCCATATTAGTACAGCACAGTATTAGGGTCCATGCAGACAGAGACCAGGTCTCTGTCCTTTGTCTGCCTCCACTAGGTCTCATCCAGAAGTTCCAAGACTTTAGAGACCAAGATCTTAGTGTGTTGATGTCAAGAAGCTGCTGTGAGTGAATGTACATTAGTTTTAGCCCCTGGTGACCTCAAACAAAGTGGAACACAGCTCATCTGGCCTTTGCAGTGTCCCTCCAAAAGAGATGTAGAGCTCGTGTCCTTTGCTATTAATTCTGCTATGCTTTTTGCCACTATCAAATCTGGATCTCTGCAGCTGTATGGTGACCAGCTAGGCTGTTGCCCTGATTTTGCTTTTGCCCTTTGTGTCTCATATGCAGAGAAGCAGAGGGAGCTGGCTCGGAAGGGCTCCCTGAAGAATGGCAACATGGGAAGCCCAGTGAATCAGCAGCCCAAGAAGAACAACGTGATGGCACGAACAAGGTAAAGGACTGGAAAAGTACTCCATAGCTGTGCTCTAAGCTGCAATTCCTGGGGAATTAGGGTGGTCAAGGACAATTTTCATAGCCAATTGCCTACTGCCAGACATGCTGCAAGAGCAGGGATGGCTCTTCCCGGAGCTGGCAGGCCTAAGTGCTCTGTGCTGTGTTGCATTGCGTGCCCTGAGAAGATGCAGGGACAGCTGAGCCCAGGACCAGCCTGTAGAAGGCAGAGGCAGCTCAGCCTAGTTGAAATCAGGGGTTTGATAGGGCTGTCTTGCAGGTTCTGGGTAGTCTCATGTAACACCTAATCCTGCCAGTGGGAGAGGTACGGTGCTGCTTCATGTAACACAAATTGGCTTAGAGCTTAGTTCTGCCTTGGCTGCTTTTATCACAGTAGTAGTGGCCCCTTCCCCATACTGACTGATATAATGAAGGCTTGTAAATAATCTGTCTCTCTGTGCCTTGCTATACACCTCCTCTGCCCTTGGAACAGCATGGTCATGCTTTACTGGAGATGCTCAGGCACATCTCTGTATGATATTATCAGACAGTGCTACAAACTGCTGTAAACAAAGACATTCCTTGATGAATACTTTCTTTTAGAGTATTTCAGTTTTTTTCCTCGGAAACTTCAGTACACCAGTACATTCAGAAGGGAGGGAGGCCCCTGAGACCATAGGATTACATGCTGCTAGACAGGTGGCAGTTTTTAGTGGAGATCCTCACTTAAAATGGCAGAAGAGCCTGCTGAATGCTGGGTGTTTACCGATGAAGGGGGAAATTGCCTGGATTGCCATATTTTAAGTAGAATAGGAGGTGCGGGTCAGAGCTGTCTATACACAGAGCAACTGAGAGATGAGGTTTCTTATCCACATTAATTCCTAAAACCCAAAATAGTAGTCATAAATCATGCCAGGACTTCATCAACTTTTATTTGTAAGCCCCTGCAATATTCATGGAATGTGCTGCATTTCTTCTCTCTGTGTTCGGTCACTGAGACCATGTAGTAGAGCCAGACCCTTCATGGCAGCAAGAAATGCAGCAACTGTTCTCAGCTGGGTTTTTCCATGCCCACTCTTCCTCCATGTCTTCGAAATACAAGCTAGAAAGGCTTGGTTTCTTTTGGCAATAGGCTGCATATCATCCCAAGAGGGATGGTAGCAGATTTGCTAATTGAGAGATTTAGAAACACTGAAATAGTGGAGGAAGATGGTAAGGGAGAGAAGATGGGATAAAGACAGGTGCCTACCTGTAAAATTAGTGTCCTCTCCTTGGAGAGGTTTTTGTTTCCAAGCTGCCGATGGAAAGAGGAGAGATTTGAGAAGGGAAGAGCAGAGCAGTGACACCTACTGACAAAAGATTTCAAGCAGCCAGCTCAGTTTTACTCCACTTGTGAACGTCTGAGCACCTCAGAATGGTTCAGTCTGTCTTGCCACAGATAGGGCAGCATAAGGAAGGCAGAAATGCCACAAGATTGTTTAAACAGCTTTTCACAGTGTAATAGTTGCAGCATAACAGGAGATATTCCAGCAGGTTGCAGTGCAAAACTTCCAAGTTTCCAGGTATGCTGTTGGCTTCCTCAGGGCTCTGCAGCAGAATAAGCTAACGGCATTTGCCCCTTTTCAACAGCTCTGCTGTTTTCATCAAGTATGTTTTCCTTTGTGCAGGCAAACCATACTGTCTCTCCCAGTTCTCCGCCTGCTCCTCCTTTTCCAAGGCCTTTGTTATTCTGTATTATCTCTGTGGATTTCTGACATCCGGCCTCTAGTACAAGGTTGCCTTCACCATTCGGTTCTCCCTTGGAAAAGGGCAGAGCCAGCCTTAGAGGTGAAAGTAGTGTATCTGTAACATACTCAGTCTCCCTAACAGCAAATAAAATGTGAACAAGGTTGGGGTGAAGCTGCGCACTTCCTATGAGCACAGGCAGAGCCCACAACACCATCCACACCACTTGGGCACAGCTGGATTCTACAGGCCACTCAGGATAACCTAAACTCGGATTTGTGTCATAACATGGTTCATGTTAAGTGAGCAAAACCACCAGGACAAGAAGCTCATACTGGGACAGCTGTGGACAAAAGTAACTACCACTGCTACCTGACTTTATTTCAAGGACAGTGGGGAGTGACAATAAGGTCAATCAGAATGGGAGGGAAAGACTTAAATCGAGGCAGAGACATTATAGGAGTTTTTGTCTGTTGCAGTAAAATTGAAGGTCAGTGCTATTAAGGAAAACAACATTTCTCAAAAAAAAGATGTAGTGAATCTTTTTTCACCAAGTAAATATCACCACAAAGGATTCTTGTGCTAGATCTCCTGAAACTGCTTTGTTCACTGATGATATAATAGCAACTGTCAGTGAATATGTATGGAGCAGGGACTGGAAAACTGAAGAGCAAAAATGGAAGTCAGTACTTTTGATATCTGCATGGGCAAACTGCTGCTGCCAGATCTCAGCTTCAGTTCCAGGCATCTTTGCTTCTTGACTTCCTGCCTACATACTTCAGGAGCAGAAGGACTATCCTAGTGCTGTGAGAAGGGCTATTGAATTTTGCAAG
Organism: Platyrinchus mystaceus; assembly: GCA_035041135.1. Taxonomy (NCBI): domain Eukaryota; kingdom Metazoa; phylum Chordata; class Aves; order Passeriformes; family Tyrannidae; genus Platyrinchus; species Platyrinchus mystaceus. Next base: position 63,830,052 of record JAWWLV010000100.1, read on the forward strand.
TGGATCCCATTTTCTCCAGCCCCTTGGTGCAGCAGGTTGGAAATTCTGCATCAGTTTTATAATTAATTTATTTAATTTACATTTCAATGAACAAAGCAAGAAAATATAACTAACTGTGAATCCATATATTTGCTTTGTTACAACATTTGATATATTTTACTCTCTTTGAGCCTACCCATTGTCAGTGCCTGCCAGGACTTTGTATTCCTAAAACTGTTAATGGCTTGCTGGAATTTTCTGAGCAGAAGCAGAAAAACACTTTCAGGAAGTTAGAAAGCAGTTGGAGCATGGGTAAGACACATTATCATCTTTAGATTTGTATTTCTCAGGCTCTCAGCGAAGCATCATTTTGCGTCATGGTGTGTTGTTAAAGAGCATTTGGGAGAAAACCTGAGTTAACCCATGGAATGAGGAGCTTTTCTTCACTCTTATGGTTCCTATCTACTGAACAAAGAATCTTATTCCATTTGCTCAGTTTGGTTAATCTTATTTTAAATATGAACCAAAGTATTTGTGAAGTTTTTTGGATGAAAAAACTCTGTTGTGAAGTAGATACCATTGTATTAATATATTTTCCTTATCCTAGAACCTCTGAAGCCTGTATTCCATTTCACAGACTCTCTCAGACAATTAAAGGTGCAAAGTCATCCTCAGCCTTTGTAACACCATTGATGAAGTGAAATTCATTACAAAATTTACAAATTTAAGAAATGCTAGTCTGACTGGTCTCTTACACTGGACCCAGCAGCTCATATTTCTAATACTCCTAAATTTAGGACTGAGACCTCAGAAGTGTTGTGTGGCTGGGGGCCTGAATAGTGACTCAGGGAGAAAGACCACATCACATCCCTGATTTCCAAAAATAGAATAGTAGGATCACTGAGCCTCTGCATTCCCCTAGGAAGGTTCTTATTGCTAGTGTCATGTAATCATTGCCAGGAAAAAGAAAACAACAGGAAAAGGAGCAATCTGGTATGACAAGCAGTGCTAGCCAAACAGGTTCAGCAGCATGAAGTGCAGTGTCCCAATGGGTTTTTTTCTTCCAGGGAGGAGCACGTTCCCAAGGCACATCCAGCATTTGTCTCTGTGAAACTACTCTAAGATACCCAGAGACAGAGCTTGCTTCCTCTGGATTGCACCCATTTGAACACCTTCACCAATAAAGGAGGGCTTGCAAGGAAATTACATGGGGAAAGCCAGCTATCATATGACTTTACCCTAGGTGATGTATGCTACTGAGCTTTACTGTGTGGTTAATGGACAACATTTAATCCTTTCAGGCTCGTCGTTCCCAATAAGGGCTATTCTTCGCTAGACCAGAGTCCAGATGAGAAGCCACTGGTAGCCCTGGATACGGACAGGTATGCAAAGGGTTAAAAAGGTGATTATGCATGATGGTGTAATCAAGTTTTCATGCCAGAGGGCAGCACTGGAGCCAACCTCTGCTGAAACTGCTCTTGTTCACACTCTTCCTTCCACTGTTCCCTTTGGCCTATGCCATGGCAGGCATGTGTGTGTGAATAAGTCAAAAGAGCTGTGAGTAAAAGAGCACTGTGATGGAAAGATCTGAGGGTCACAGATGAAAGTTGCTCTACAGGCTCCCTTGATGTAACTTCTCTGTGCCTCAGGAACAGTTTCATGGCCTGAGAAAGATATGGCTAAGCAGGGAATACACATCTAATCTAACCATTTCCTTCTTGCTGTACCTTGTCCTTCCTGCAGTGATGATGACTTTGATATGTCCAGATATTCCTCCTCGGGATACTCATCAGCTGAGGTGAGTTATACTCTCTCCTGGCATCCTTGCCATGAATGCAAATGATAGAGCAGCCAGAAATGGCTTAGAGTGGCCTTGCACTGCCAGAAATGGCTACACAACCAATTTATTGGTGGTATAGACTCCGTGAGTCTGGAAGGGGCCATGGTAAAAACTGTGTCATGTTGCTTTCTTCCTTGTGATCCAGTTGTCCATACCTACACTGCCATGGCACAGTGATCTGCCTGTCAGCTGTTTTCACAGGTACCTTTGGCTTCACTCAGGCTTTTCCCAGTTCTGCTTAGTCCTGAAATGTTGGCCCGTGTGGTGCAAAAGCATCATCTTTTCTGTCACAGCAGCTCAGCAACTGTATGGTTGCCAAGAACACAAATAAGGGATTTGAGGGTGTGCTGTGATTTCCAGTTATTGGAGTAGTCAGGGTCATCCAGTGTGTGTTTACCTGGAGCAGGCAGAAATTCCAAGGAGGACTTGCAGATGTGAACTCTTGCCCTTTCAAAGAGAAAAGGCAGGAAACCCAGGCTTGTTAATCCTGCATTGTTTCTGATTATATTCCCAAACTCTTTAATGGATAAGTTGCTCAGCCTCTGGCTACTGCTTCTGCAGGATCTGATTTTATATCCAGGGTGCTGAGCAGTCATTCTGCACACAAGCCACTGGGAACTCTTCCCCCCTGTATCCTTTTCTGGGCACAATACTTCTGAAACACAGGGAAGCAGCCAAAAGCAGGGACCAGATCAAATGATCTGAGCTGTCTCTGTGCCCTAATGAAGTGTTGTTCATCCAGCACTTGGATCTGAGATCACAAAGAGCCAAACTTTACCATCTTTTAACTGCTATAATGTGCCCCAGACTGAGAGGGAGGACTACCCAGCTGCCAATAAATATTATTATTAAATTACTTTAAATGAGGGCTTGTGTTAAGGGAAAAAATATTCCAGAATAAAATAGCGTATTTCTCTCTAGATATTCCTGTTCTGAAGAAGCCAGTATAGAAGGCAACCCTCCACTCACCTGCGGTCAAAAACTAGGACTGTTTCACTAGTGGACCAGCTCTTAATGATGGGGAAATGTATTCCAGAATAAGGGACCTCCTTGATCTTCTGACCACCAGAAATAAGAAGTCTCCAGTGTTTGACTGTTTGTCTCTTTGTCTGTAGCAGATCAACCAAGACTTGAACATCCAGCTGCTAAAGGATGGGTACCGGTTAGATGAGATCCCAGATGACGAGGACCTCGACCTAATCCCCCCTAAATCGGTCAACCCTACCTGCATGTGTTGCCAAGCCACCTCCTCCACCGCCTGTCACATCCAGTAGTGAGGCCGGCAGGCTGTGATCAGTGCTTTCCACTATAACTGTAAAACTTAACAGCCATTGCTTCCTCCTATGGTAGGACGTGCACCTCTTTGTGTTCATGGAGCCAGGAGAAACCAAAAAATTCATTTTATGATTGGTGGATAAGTTATTTTAAACTGTGGTTAAACAAAAGAGAAGTTGCTCAAAGTGCCAGGTAATGCCTGGCAGGACTGACTGGTCTGGAAAGCGAATGCAGAGGGGTCCAGAGATACCTCCTTGATTTGTTTAGGCACTGGGGATATTTTGTAAAGTGTCTTTTCCAGAATGGGAAGGGTCAGATGGGGCTTCAGGTGATCCTGCCCACTGAAACCATTCCATCTGCAAGATTAGCATGAGTTGGAGGTATCAAAATGTTTTACCAATGAGAGGAAGTCAGTTCTTAATTCATTCACTAAACCTGCTTCATTTACATAACCAAAATGATACTATAACTAGGGCACAGGAATGGGAACAGACCAGGGCATCCTTTCTTATGGCAAGGCTAGCCAGGACTAGCATGACACAATTCATTCACTTGCAAAAGGGACAAATAGGTGACATTTCACTGTGAGTCAGTACTAGCTAAAGCTGTTTCATCACAAAGCCAATGCAATCTACCCTTAGCGCCACATTAAATTATCACCAAATGCATCGGATTCGATGTGCAATCCATCTCTGCACTTCAGGGATTCACTCCTTGCCCAGGAATACCAATCATACTCATGAGTTTAGTTCAGTCACGTATTCTGACTTCAGCCTATACTTAACTCCTGTGCAACCTGTCTCTTTCCAAAAATCTTAAACTTTGTTCAACTAAGAAGTGAGTCCTGCACAAGACTAGAACTGTACAGTCTGAACATCAGTGATAGAAAAGCTAGTTGAAGAAATTGCATTTTAACAATGCTTGACTCTTGATATTCTCTTGATACTATGTCTCTTGGTGCCTGTGGGAGAGATTCATTAATGCTGAAGTCATCTGTGTGGTCGTGACGTTGTCAGGGAAGTTGTCAGCAACAGAAGGGTTAAGAACAGCTTTGGCTGAAAAATACCCATGAGAGGAAATTACAGTTTACCCCATCTCTGCCCTCTTGTGAACCAGACATGGTCTGTGTTAAGAGTTGTCCCATGTCATAGCAGATGTGTTTATTTGGTGCTGGAATAGTCAGGAAACCTGGTGTAACATTAAGTTGCTGGTCTGAGTTGCCAGTTCACCAGCAGATTGTTTTGAATGCAAAATCACTTTGTAATTAGGAAACGTGTCCTCTCCCTGGCCAGTCTTACACTGATGGCTTCAGCATCTGCAAGGGATGGGCTGGCATTTTTCTCAGTGTTGAAATCTTTCGCCACAGGCACAACTGTGTGTCTTTCTGCCCTGCCAGGAGGAAGGACCACCTGCCTTGGGTCATCACTCGCTTTTTAGCCTGGGGAACGGAAAACGTGAGGGCAGTTCTGAGCTTCCCATCACAATTCCTGAGTCACAAGGCAGAGCCTGAGCTCCACCACAAGAGACACATCCTCCATCTGAGATCTGCATGAAGTGAGCTGAGCCTTTAAGTCCTATTCATGATTAGGAGGAGGTTTGTTTAACATTCCTGGGGATTCACTTTGTGCAGTGCAAAGCTCAATACCATCCACAGCATGAGTGAAAGAGCAGGTACACAAGATTCCTGGGCTTCACTATTCACTAACAACTTTTAAAGCTGTGCTTATCCCCCCTCCTTAAAACAGCGTGCTGCCACCCTGGCTCCAGGCCATAGAAGGATGACTTGAGTGGTGCTGCTTACTGGGCATCCCTGCCTCTTCATGCAGAAGTGCTGGTTAACTTGCCAACTTCTGTAGGAATAGTGTTCCTCAAGTGAATTCCTCCTTTTCTCACCACCTGGTAGTGCTGAAGGGGAATATTTCCAAAATACAGCTCGGATTGAGGTTAACAAGTTGTCTGGAGGTAGGGGAAGCACTCTACCAATGCTGTGTAGAGAGAAGGATCAAAGGGGATAACATTCCTTAAGGAGTCTTTTTTTAATGGGGAATGTAGTCAAAACCTAATAGAAACACCGTAGTCAAACCAAATCTTATAGGGCATGACTAAGGCTCTTTAAATCTTAACTCTTCTAAAGAGGGACTTTGCAGTTCAGCATTGGTACCATGGAATGTCTTCATCACATTTACCCTTCTGGGTCAGTCTCTGTGCCTTCCAGCCAGGCGGCACACGCTCAGCCTTTCCCACAGCCCTTGCTCAGGAGCTCGGAGCATTTCAGTGTGTCTGCTAGAGCAACAAGTCATCTGCTTTCCTAAGTCAGCCATGGAGGACTGCAGGTCCCACAGGTTTCCATCATGCTGCCATCACAGAATCATGCAATCATCTGGGTTGGAAAAGACCCTTAAGATCATTGAGTCCAGCCATAACTGAGCACTTGTTCTGTTCAGTCGAGGACAGAATGAGGCTTGCTGACACTGTTACCTCCCAGGGTTAAGGCCTCTCCTCTGAGGGACAGACCTTCATTTAGTGGTGGACTGGGCAGTGCTGGATTAACAGTTGGACACAATGATCTTGAATGTCTTTTCCAACCTTCATGATTCTGTGATAACCCCTGTCCCATGGCACCATGACCAAGTCCTTTTATTGCCCCTGTTGTTGGTTTTTTGCCTGCCATGTGCCCTGAAGCATTCCTCAACCCTGCAACTGCCTTCAGCCCTTTGCATTGTGTGATGTGCATCTGCTTCTAGCACAACCCTTTAGGGAAGGAGGGAGGGAGATGAATTCAAACGTTAACACCTGGTGCTTCCTCCAAATACAGACTGAAGCACAAGCCACATGTTTTTGCCTGTGCACTGAAGGAGCTGGTTGCACAAATAGCTGTTTTGGCATGACCAGTACAGGACCATAAAATGGCAATTTTTTGGCTTCTCCTCTCTATGCTTTGTGTTCATATATTTTATTAGGAGAATAAAGTAGATAAGTGGGGATAAGTAGTTACCTGTGTAGGGTCATTATCAGAAAGGCTGAGTGGATTAAGGCAATGCACATCTGGCTATCACAGAAAATTGAACACTAATGCTTCTGAACTGCAGCCCCTTAAGCAGGTTATGATTATGGATGTTTGTTGGCTCATTATGGAATATGGTGGATTGCCCACTGGTATGTATTAACTACAGATTAGACTGGTTCCCTCTGTCTGATCTGTTGCGTTCAGACCCTTGCTTAAACCAGCAGGTTTTCCTTATGCCCTCAAAATCACAGTCACAGGATGGATAAGGTTGTAAGGGACCAGGGTCATCTGGTCCAACCTCCCTGCTCAAGCAACCCGTGTTAGAGGTTATGCTGTGGTGACTTCCTGGGAAGGTGTATGTCATGGCTATTCTGGCACTGCTCTCCTTAGACTAGTCTCTGCCACCATGGCCAGGAGAGGGCAAAAGGAAAGAGCATGGACCCTGACTCTCTATTGCGGCATTTTTAAAGCCCTAAAATCTGCAGAGCTGCTGGGCGTTCTCCAAAATGCAGATTGCAGGCAAGAAAGAAAATCGTTCCTTGCTCCAGTCTTTGCACCAAATGAGATGGTCTTCTCAGACCCCATTTTCAATCCAAAGTTGTACTGAAAACCCAGGGGAGGAACACCATGGAGTATTAAATGCTGCTTCACTGTCCATCAAAATTAACCACAAAAATAGGATTTAAGGATATTGATGCTGGTGCCTCCACAAAGGAATTTGCATTTGATGCCTCTTAAAGCCAGAGTGGCTTTTTGTTAGGATTTTACTTAATGTCAGTGACCAAATTACCTGAGTTAAAGCAAGTCCTTTCCTTTTATCAGATGTTAATCTGATAAAATATCAGATAATATCCTTTTATGTGAGCTGGATTTGAACTGCAGGGTGTCAGCACTCTGCTCTCTCTGATCTGCAAACTCCACATTTCTAGACATCTTTGTGAGAAGGAACATCCTCCTAGTTTTGAGGAAGGACTTTAGATGGCGTGGTCTTGTCTGCTTTTCTGGTGTTTATAAATAAACTTAGGCTGAAAGGAGGCTGATGCCCAAGTGACCATCCTGAAGGCTCATTTGATGTCTTATCAGACACATCCTGAAGTCAACCCTTGGAAGAGTTATGGGATCATATCTTGCGTTGCTGCATGTCTGGCTGCTGGGTCTGCGGTGCTCTTCTGGCTGTCCTGCCTGCAGATGCCTTGGGACTGCAAAGGCAGGTGACCAGGCTTGCTGCATGGGCTTTGGAAGGGGCTTCAGACAGCTACCCCATGGACAGGATGGACTCAGCTCCTTTGGTTGTCTTGCTAGATCTTGTCCCAAAAGGAGGTGCCCGTTGTGTTCAGCTGTGTGCTGGCTGACACATGTGTCTGCAGTCCTGAGCAGGATCCTTCCCTTTCCATGCACAGTATGTCCTTGTGCTGGCCTGCAAGCTGTACAGAGCACGCAGGAGGCTTAAAAAGTGCAGTGCCCTGCATGTGACTCAACAGAAATATGAAGATGCTTTTGAAGAAAGGAAGGACCCAGCTGGGCAACAGATGGAACAACAGGAAAAGGAAAACAAGTAACTAGAAAGATTGCCAAGTGCTATATTGGCCTATAGCAGATCCCAGTTGTCTGAGTTAATTTGTCTCAGTGCAGTGCTGATGCTAGCAGGGAGCAAAGCTCACCTTCAGATGTACAGACCAGAAACACCATGTCTCTGAGCTGGCACTGCAGCCAAATAAAACCCTGGAGGGTCTGCTGGACTGGAGAGCACAGAAATGAGATCTGGAGTCCCTTGCTGCTGTTGGCACTTGGTATTTGCTCTAACCTCAGGCAAGTCACATCCCCTCTCAATGTCCATTCCTTTCTGCAGCATGGGGGAGAAACCTGTCTTCCCAAGATGTGACCACCACTCTTCCCAAGATGTGACCACCACCCTGCTTGGACGTTGCTGAGTGTGTGACAGGCACCAATGATAGGATAGCTCTGCAAGCAGGATGTAAATAGCTTGCTAGAGAAATTTAATTCTTGTTTTCAGAGTACTCTCTGCTTTCTCTCTGTTTACCAGTTGATGATGCTCACATGGGCCAGAAGGCAGCAGGGTGAAGGTTAGTGGAGAGATTAAACAACTGTGGAGGAAGATGTTTGGCAAGGATATGTTTTACAGTTATTTGGCAGCTGACTCTCACACAACTGGCTTCTGAGTTTGCCTGGTGCTAGAGGAGACATAGAAGAAGATTTGTTGGCCCAACAGCACCATCCACTGATAGCAGAATTAAGGAATTTAGGAGTGCAGCTTGGGATGGTGAGTACTGATGAGGAGGTACAGAGCATTGAAAGGCTCATTTTTGGGATATTCCGACAGCAGTTTCATACTCTTGCTTTTAGCAACCATCTCAGCAATTAGTCTGGTGGTTTTGCCTGGGCTTCTTTTTTACTTTTCCATTCTCACTTCAAACCCATGTGGGATTTGGCCACTCTTACCTGGAATGCAGTAGGCTTTGTGACCTGGCTGCTGCTCCGCTCAGCAAGCTTGGGCTGCATGTTCAAAAGAAACATCTGCATAGAGAGGCAGTGCCACAGGGTGAGATGGGCTAGCTGGGAAGGCATGGAAGGGTCTTCATTTTAAGGTGCTTTTCAGCTCTAGTCATCCTCGTCACTTCCTCTCAAGACTCTGCTGTGAGAGAGATTGCTCCAAACCTTGAACCACATCTCATAAGACAAACCCATCTCTATTACAGAACTGTGCAAGTTCTGAAGCAGAAGGGCCAGCAGTGTAGCATAGAGGGAGACTCTGTGACCTGGAATTACCTACAGAAGATTAATAGAGGTTTCTCACAGGGGCTGTCATCCATATCTTAACTCCTTGTATTTATGCAGCTGAGCCGCTGCATTGCTTCCCAAAAAATTACAGGTACATCCCTTCCTTTGCTCTTTTTGACACTGCTGGCAATCCCAGGATGAGAGCAGCTAAATGCTGCTCAGCTGAGTGCTGCTTTGACAGCTTGGTGGTGAGGCAAAGGCTGGGACTAACTGGAATTACACAGAGCAGAGCACTGTGGCCCACACAGCCATGCAGCAAGACATGTCACAAAGCAGCATGGACACAGGCAGGACAGGCTACACCTTTCCCTGCTGCTTTTGGAGAGCAGCTTTTCCCATTGCTTCCCAGACGCATTTGCCACTTGCCACTTGTGGTGACTTCGAGCCTTTTGCTTTCTCTAAAAAGCTGCTCCAACAAAAGATGAATTTGCTCCTGGAAAGTGCCCACAACACTGATGGCACCTGGTCTGTTGAGCCATTTCTGTAGTAACAAATTCATGATACAGGCAGTGGGATTGGATCAAGGAGTGGAAAGTACAAAATAAACCTCATTAAAATGTGACTGTCTCCAACGTGTCTCTGGAAAGCAGCACAGTAGGCACTAGGAAAAGAAAAGGTCACCCAAAGGCCATGCTGAGATAAGTCCTGTTACCTGATGAGATTTTTACTTTCCCAGAGAAGCATTTCTCCCCTAGTTGCTCATCCATATGTCTCAGGTGAGCTCTCTAGGAAGCATTGCTCTTTGGCTAGGCTGTCTTCTTGCTTCTGCTGCCCAAATAAGCTGCGACTCCATTTGTTGCCCACCTTCCTCAAGCCTCTGTGATTTGGGAGACACAGTTTATTGAGAGATGTAATACAGACACATGGAAAGAGCTGAAAAACTCAATCAAGCACTCTTCATGATAGATCTTCTGGTTTTTATCACCTTTCTATCCATCCCCAGTTCACAGGTTTCTTTGCTCGGTTTCTTTGCTCAGTTTCTTTGCATGGAAAAGCTGCAGTAGCAGCTGCGTTTGGCTTATAGCTGTCTGTGGCCTGAGACAAATGCCAAGCAAACGTCAGACCAGTGGGAAATCCAATGAACAGGGTGGGGTGCGAGCCAGACAGCAGGCTGGGATTTCTCTTCATCCACCTGATGGCTGTGAGGGTGATGATTCACCAGGCAAGTGGTGAGATCCAGCCAGCTGAGCCAGCCTTCACCCTCCCAGTCTCAGTGCTGTGGGAGGTCTGGGGCCCATACACCAGGTCCCAGGCCTGCCAGCCCAGGTGCTCCTGGTGCAGGCTGCAGACCTGCAGCAGAGGTGCCAGTGGGAAGTCTGCTGGCTGTGCTCTTGCTGCACTGGGACAGGGGCTGTAAGACATGCTGGTGGGGCTATAGTTCTGCCGTGAGAAAGATTCTTGTGGAGACAATTCAGAATTTCTACACACACACACACCCTTTTTGCACTCTTTAAAACATTTTTACTCCTTCCACAGAGGTCGTTGAACCTTCAGTTTAATAACGTAACTGAGCTGCCATTGAATAGCTTTCTGAAGGATCTGAAAGCAGGTGCTACCTGGCATGCAGAGCTGGTCTGTGCCTAACATGATTTCCAGACCTCACTGTACGACCTATAGCAGAATCACCATGGCGGGGTGAGGACTGGAGTGGGAGAGTCAGCACTGGACATCATGGCAAACAGCCATGGCTTCCCAGACTGAAGCAGAATCAGACCAGGAAGTGTGGGAAGGAGCAGAAGCAGTAGAAGGATAGCTAGTTGTCACAGGTAATCTTCAGTATCCATGTTCGGTGGTTAGTGCTAGAATTGCAAGCCTTGTTATATTGCACACACGTCCTCCTTCCACTCTCCTTTTCTCAAAGCAGCCATCACCTTTCCTCCCACCGACCCATGCACTAGTGGTGAGCATCAGAGGCAGTTGCACCAAAGTGATTCTCAGCCCAGTTCTGCATCCTGCTTTCCCACCTGAACCCAAGGCAGCCTGGACAGTTGTTGGCCTGCACCAGTCTAGTAATTCCAGTTGGGTTTCTTTCCTTGTGTACCATGGCTTCCTTCCCACACACTCTAGCAGGGCAGTACAGGAGGCTGTGACCATGTCCCAAGAAGCTTCTTTGCCCCCAGCAGTACCTTGCAGACATGCACCTTACTGGGAATATTGATGCTGGTGAGATCTGGCACTGCCAGTCTTGCATGGGTGGCAGCTGATGGGGATCCACCCAGGAAAGTTGGCAGAAAGTGGCTACTGTCCCTTTTCTTTTCTTTTTTGAGGGAGAAGGGGATATTTTGGCGTTATGATTATTGTCCATCTTCCAGTGGCCAAGTTCTGGGCTGCATTAATAATTGGGGTTCATTGGCTGTCCAGGCAGGTGTGGAGCTTTGCACCAACCTTAATAGCAAATGTTGTGGCTGTATCCAGAGCCTGGACGCAGGATGGGTTTCTCCCATGCTGGCAAAGTACTTTCAGCAGGCTCCAGATGGACATTTCTGGCAGACAGAAAAACAGCACTCCTCCAAGTCTGGATCAAATCTGCACTTCCATTTTGTGTCCTCAGCATGGAAAAAAACCTCAACCTGAGCAAATGCTTTCCAGGTCTCCATTCCCCCTGTGGTACCTGGCAACCCAGGGGAGACGGTGTCCATAGGCATTTCAAGGTCACCAAAAGCAAGATCCTTTTTGGATTTATTTAATGGAAATACATTTCAGGGGGACCTTTGTGTTAAGAGCAGGAGATGAATTTCTGGCTGTCCTTGCATATAGTGAAACATAGCTGAAACAGCCAAATGCAAATAGAGTTAAATGTAGGGTTTGACCTGAATAACCTTTTAATTAGGAAAATAAATTTGTTGTAGCTTGACCTTAGTCCTTGTTAGGAACCTGCTAATCATTTGACATGCAGAGTGTATTAATGCTGCACTTAACTTGGCCATTGGTTTTATTATCTGGTTTTGGGAGTTTTTTCACTCCCGAAGCATCAATCTGCATCTTGTATGGATTTTCTTTTCTTCCTTTTTTTCCTGTTCAGATCATGTAGCACACTATTGTACTTTTGTTCCCGTCTGTGTAGAGTATTGCCTTAAACAGATCAGTTGTGTTGTGGTTTGTTTTGGGTTTTCTCTTTTCTACCATCAGTTTTGTGCATTAATTTATTTAAAAATGTGGGAGTTGGTTTTTTTTTTTTCAAAAACATGAAACATGTATAATATTTTTTTTAACATTTCCATTGCAGTATTTATCATTGTTACTGGTTGTGTGTAGTGTAACGGAATTAATGATATTAAAAAGCATACATATGAAAATGAGCCTGCCGGCCTTTTTTCACTGGAGAGAACTGAGGCAAGAGGGTGTGAGCTGTGCCATCTCGTCTGAGCCTCCAACAGTCACAGATACTGAAATCAGGGGTGCAGCCTTCATCCCATGGCCTGCTGGTGCCTAGAAACAGCAACTGGTGTGGAGCTGTGCTGTATGGCAGGAGTAAACTGGCCAGCCCCCACCCACACTTCTCCCCGAGGCAGTGGGAAGGCACACAAGGCTGGACCCAGCCCCTACATCTGGTCTGCGACAAGCAGAAAGAAACTCTGCATCTGTATGACACCAATGGGGGAAATAACGTTTTCTACAGCCCTTCTGCCCCCCAAAGCTGTTGGCACAGGAGCCAAGCACTGGTTTTAAAGTCCAACACCAGCAGCTGGAAACAGATGGACCACCAGGGACAGGAGACAGCCATGGGGGTACAGTGGTTCATGCTGGCATTGAGTCTGGTGTAGGATTAGTCCCCCCACGACTGAGAGGCTTGGTCTCCACCTCTCTGCAGAACAGTGTTCCCCAGACCTGTGTCCTGGGGTGCTTCACCCTTCCCTCACTGCCTCCCACTGATTCCCAGGAGGGGATGGGGCTGACGAAGAGCCTAAACCTGGCTCAACAGAGTCCAGTGGGGTGTGAAAATCAGGGGCCACTTGTTTTCTTCGTCTCTAACGGCACATTAGAGACGGCACATTATCGTGTTTGCCTGGAGCCACTCAGGTGCCACGGGCTGCCCGACCCCACCATCGCCAGCAGCAAACCAAGCATTGCTCTGCAGCCCTTCAAGGGCACGGTTTGGCATCCACCCTGCCAAGACAGGCTTGGGTCTGCACCAGTCACCTCCGAAAATGTGGCAGCAGAGGGGCTGGAACTGGGAGCAGAGCAGGGCTCTGAGTCAGCACTGTGTAACAAGCCAGGCCAGAGCAGAGCTTGGCTTGTCCGCATCCCTGCAGAGCAGGGATTCTGCTCAACTCCCCAGCTCCAGGAAAAGCAAACCCAGCTAATGCAAATCCCTCCCTGGCATGACCCAGCTGCCTCTCTGCACTGAGATAGATGAGGATCTCTCACTCTGACTGCAGAGCCCATAACTCAGAATGGAAGAGCAAACAAGCCACAAAGGATCACCTAAATCCAGCTTCTATTTAAAAAGGGGAGACAGAGCAGGTGATAATTCCCCTGGCTACCACAGGGGCTGGGGCAGCTGTGCCTGGTGCTGTGCTGTGGGCACTGGCTGCACTGATGTGGAGCTCTTTGCCTGCAGCTGGATTGCTGCAGGATTTCAAACGAAATACAGGAGTAAGGGGCTGGAAACACCACAGTCACTTCTCCTGCACCTCCCAAAATAAACTTATCTTGACTAGGACCAGCTGAAACTGTTTCCTACCATTGTTAGGTAGTTGCCTGCAGTAGGGGAGGAAGCTAGGAGCCAGGATAAAACCAGGAGCTTGCAGCCCAGAAGTGATGCAGGCAGAAGTTGCTCTGCCCTAGGCTAGAACTGGAGCACAGCTATGGGACTGACAGAAAGTCACCAAATCCCGCTGCTCCCATTCTATGGCATCACTATTCATATAAGCACCACTGGGGGCTGGCAGAGCAGTGGCACCAGCCCTGTTCCCCTTCCTGTGTGGCTTCGAGTCCCCAGGCCCACCCCTGTCCCAGCAGGCTGCAGCAACATGTTACTCTTCTCCAAAAAACACAAGGCCCCCCAACAGCACTTACATCAGCTCCTACTGCCTGCTGTGCTTTGTTAGAAAAACCATCCAAGAGCAGGCTCCACAGCAGCTCTGGAAAGAGAACAAGTTAGTAAAACACATAAATGCTGCAGGAGGAGAAATCTTCAGGGTTTTTACCCCTACCTAGCTGCAGCTGCAGGGGAATGGCACAGGGGGAAGTTGCTCCCTGATTATGAAAGCGTTTGAAAGCGTTTGTCACCTTGGCCTCTGCTTGCCAACTTCTTGTCCCCTGGAGCTGCATCCTGGAGTGGCTTTGGGCTTTGAGGTCTGGCAGTCACCAGGAAGAGCTCTCACACATCAACCCTGTCCATCAGTAGGTTTTGGAGTGCACAGTGAGCAGGATCTGCTGAGGAAAGGGAAACTGAGGCAGAGCTCAAACCAGGGCTGCTCTGTGACATGGTGATGATGGGGGCGCAGACAGGGTGGCTCTGAGAGCTGCTCCAACACAGCTCTCAGGCTCAGATCAGTTCTGATGAGAGGCCTTCTGTGACAGGGGGACTGTGTGAAGGGCTAGGAACAGATCTGAGCACCAAAAAACCCCTCCCAGCCTTCATCCTGGAGGAAGAGGGATCCCTGAGCTGAGGTCTCAGTGTGTGTTCCCCACAGGCGCTAAGAAGGTCACAGGCACTGAGGCAAAGCTCGCTGCAAACTGTCTCATCTCCCGCAGCCTCGTTAACATGTGCGTTATAATGAGGGAGCGAGCAGAGGGCACAGAGAGGGATGTCACTGCTGTGCGAGGACAGAAATGGAGCACACTACCAACCAGAGTATCCCTCTGCCCCACAGGACCCAGCCCTCTATGGCCTTGCCAGCGGTAGGACATTGGTTTGGTCATGTAACTCCCCACCCTGTGCTGGTCCCATTCCCAGTGCCCTCACCCCATCTCCCACTAAGGCAAAGTGCCCAGATGCCTATGGACACCCTGGCTGCAGGGAAAGAGGAGCCAGTGATGCCCAGCTATCCTTTCTCCCCTGGTTTTGGGTGAACATGGGGCCTGAAGGGAGGATCATGGTGCTGCAATGACCCCCAGGCCCACCCACTGTAAGGGAGTCTTGGTGTTGGATGTCCAGCTGCATTTCCAGCATTAGATCCTGCCTGATAATCGGCTTCACCGTGTGTCCTGACAGCCATGAAGACAGATACTGCCACATGGCATGGGTGTCTCTTCCCACTCCCTGATGTCTGTAGGGATTAACAACACCCGTGTTACAAAACCCATCAAGCCAAGGTCAGACCAAGCAGCTGATAGAGGTGGCAATGCAATACTACAATACTACAATATTACAATGCAATACTGCAATACTACAGCAACACCATCACCCTGCTGCTTACTGGCCCAAGAAGTACTGGCGGGCTGGGTAGGTCTGAAGGTACTGCTGAGGTTCCGGCTGTCCCCCTGAGTCACACAGGGCACGTCTCCATGGGGTCAGGAGGCTGAGGATGCTGGCAGTGGCTCTGTTCATCCTCCTTTTGCATCCTATGTCCCACTACCAGTAGCAAAGGGATGCTCCTTCAGTATCTGTGCTGTGGCTTTGCCATGGCCACCCACCTCCCTCCCTGGACTGAGACTGTCCCTGTCCCAGGGATGTCTGCTGATCCCTAGTGTTTTGTCCCCTGGTTTCCCATAAATACCCCGTGGTGGTAGGTGCTGCATGGGGGATACTCTCCAGGAGCCCCATAGCACCCAGGGACCAAGGCTGCACAGGCAGGAGCAAGTGGCCAATGAGCTGCGAGTGGTGGGTGTCACCTCCATGACAGATCCTTAACAAGAACCTCGGGATCAGCACCCCTGACATGTCCCCTCGCTCTGTGGCATTGTCTTTCAGGGAGCAGGGGAACAGTCGGGGCTCTCTGGAGATCCCCCCATGCCCCCAGCACCACAGGACACCCCTGCCTGTCACTTTTGCATTGCACAGCACGACACAGTTTTTGTCAATAAGGGCTAATACATCACCTGGACAACAGGTCCCTCCAACAGCATAGCCTGGAATAAACACTCCTCTCACCTCCCGCTTCTGCCCAAGGTGGAGTCCAGCCCTGCTAGATCCCCCAGATTGGAGCTGCCCCAGGTGCTGCCAGCACCTCAAGCTCTGCAGCACAAGGCTGACATTGCTCCTTGCAGGAGGCAAGATTGGACACCTTTCTACACAGCATGCCCAAGCTGTATTCCCCAAAACCCACCTGCCTAGGATGGGTCGGACTGCAGACCCCGAGGGGTAGCAGGTCCCACCATGGTGCCCACACAGGCAGCGATGCAGCCCCCACACCCCCATCTCGCAGGGTAAGTGAACCTAACCAGGGCAGGACACTACTGCAGTGCTGGGCTGTGGACAATGTTGTTGCCACTCGTGGAGAAACAGTTGCCAGATTTACCTGTCAGGACAGGTGTTCCTATACCTGGTCTCACCCGGCTGTCCTTGGGACTGTACGACCCCCAAAATCCTGCTGACATCCCTGAGCCCGGCTGCACATAGCTTAGCATCCTCACAGACCACATCAGTGTTTCTTGTGCCGCTCTTGTATTTTCTGTTGTCATTGTGTGCTCTACTTATCAAGAACCTGTTCCCTGGTCACGCTGTTCATTATGCAGTAATCACCCCTGTCCTTCACCCACTGCAGGTCCAGCAGCACCTTTTAATCCCCACATGTTTACCTTTAGGATGTGTGTGTTGCTGAGGCAGCTTTTTTCAGCCCTGGGGAAGCAGCAAGGGCAGAAGGGAGGCAGTCCAGCCAGCACAGCCATCACTCTGCTACTGCATTAACCCCTCATAGGCCAAAGTTAGGTGTGAGGCTTTGCAGAAAACATGTGACTGGCTTTAAATTCCAGGGATCTGAAACTAAAACCAGACAATGAGAATAAACAAGGAGCACTGGGTTTCCCATAGATTTCCCTGTGCCTGAGGCTCAGAGAGAAGCTTCTCAAGGTCTTCTCCACTTAGAAACAGGAGTATTTTCCTGGATTAGCATGGCTCTGGGAATGAAGATTTTAGGAAAATGACCATACAAGAGAGAGAGGGTGTTTGCAGGGAGGGACGCCTGCTGGAATTAGTCTCCTGGCAATGCCAAGGAGTGTTAGTTTACCTCAGAGGCTTACTCTGCCCCATGGCACTGGTGAAGGACAGATATGGGCTTTCATTAAAACTGGCTTGTGCCAGTTCCCCTCAGACCCTTTCCCACAGGCTGGGGAAGTTTCTAGTAAGGGGGAAGAAATTTCAGCAACTGCTGGCTTGGTGGGCACTTCAAGAACCCTTAGGGTCTGGTACCTTGCCACCACACACAAGCTGGAGTCCAAGAAAGCACACCAGGGAGAGCTCTCAGAGCATAGTAACACAGCCAAAAATAGAAGCAGTCATTGACACCCGTGTTTGTCAGCTTTGTGCTGGGCTGCTGAGGACATGCTTGCTTCTGGCAAGTTATCCAGGAAGAGCTGCCATCCATCTGGGATACTGAGCACGGACACAGGCTAAATAAGGAGGGGGACTTGAAAGCAGCACATAATTAATGAAGGCATGAAATGCCCTTCTCTGACTATGATCTGAGAGCACAGTGCTAGGAGGCAACATCACTCAGGGCCCTCCAAGTGTGCTGCTGATTATAAACCCATGGCACTGCAGTACTCACGGTGGGGTGGATGCTCCAGCACAGAGCCATCTGGGAACCCACACTGCAGTGGGGTAGTGCGACTACCATGCTGGGCCCACACCAAGCAGCACCCCAATTCTGCCGGGAGCGGGGAAAACCCCATGAAAACCTCATCCCATGAAAGAGCATCCCATGAAAAGCATGACCCGGCCCAAAAGCTCTCCATGAAAAACCAATCCCAGCCCCAAAACATCGCATAAAAAGCCCAGCACAGCCCAAAAGCATCCCAATAAAACCCTGTCCCAGGCCCAAGGCATCCCATTAAAACCCTGTCCTGGCCCCTAAGTATCACATGAAACCCCCCATCCCATCCCAAAAGCATCCTGGCACAGCCCTGCCAGCGCCAAGTCCCGAGCTCACCCATCCCAGCCACAGGGGTATCCGCATCCTCACGCGCCCCCGGGCATCCCCAGCAGCTCCATCCCTCCCGGAGCAGCCCCGCCGGGGCCGAACTACATCTCCCATCGGGGAGCGCCGGTCCGGGGGCCGGTCCAGGGCGGGAGCCGGGGCGGGGCGGGGAGCGCCCAACCCCGGAAAACCGCGCTCAGCCCCGCACCCGGAGCCCCCCGGCCCCGCAGACCCGGCCATGGCCCCGCGCCCCCGGTGAGTCCGCGGGTCCCGGGGCTGCCCCCGGGGCGGGTGGGGGGGGCGCAGCCCCGGCACGGGGGGTGCGGGGTGGAGGCGAACGAGGGGGTCCCCCTTCCGCAGATTCCAGGCTCCTGGTGGGAGCGGGAATGGCTCTGGGAGGCCCACGAGGACCGGCGTGAAGGTGCAGAGCTTCGCCCTGACCTTGGGGTGCGAGCCTTTGGCATCCGCCGTGCAGGGACTGCGGGAGTTCTGTCATGGGTGGGAGTCTGCCCGCCCGGAGGAGATGAGCGGAGCTGGGAGACACGTACCCAGCTCCGGTCGCCAGGTACAGCTTCAGCTTTTGCCTCTGGATAGATGCTTGGTAGTGAAAACTTCGTAGATGGGTGTACGCAGCGAATTGTGCCACGTGCCGGGTTGGGTTTGGAGTGGTTTTTGGGACAGCTTCGCCATCACTGGCCATGGTAAGGAGCGGCCAAAGCGTGTTGGAAAGCACAAATGCTACTCCCTGTTTCCCCCCCTTCCACCCTACCGCCTTGGGATACTCACAATCCACAGCCGGGTGGACAGTGAGTTCTGGGAGCTTATGTGTCTGTGTGACTGTATCTGCACATGGAGCATGCAAGGGAGCACTTAAAGGGATTGACGACTGCGTTTGGCCCAAGGTTGTTCCATCTCAAGTCTCTCCTGACTGTTGGATACAGATGCAAATTCAGGGACCCGAGTCTCCAGCCCAGCTCCATTAGCCATCCACAGCTCCCTGGAGCTGCCCAGCGCTTGTAGTTTCATGGTAACTCAATGGCTGGAAAATCGCCGGGGCCGTGCCAGAGGGACGTGCTTATGTTTCCATTTCTCTCCCATATCGCGTTGTAGCGCTTGAGTGTTGGGGTGAGCTCAGTTTTCAGGCTGCTTCAGCATCCGAGATACTGAGCACTCCCGAAGCGCTGAATCGGCTCTTTTAAGAAAGAATCGGGGGGTGAGAGGGATGGGGGCGCAAAACAGGGCACCAGGTCCTGCTGTGGAGTGGTTTATCTTGGAGGAGGGAGATGAGTAGGTAGTGAGATTAACACCTGCTTTGGGGAGAGGCTGTTGGAGTGATGTGTGTTTGCTGATGTCTGTTGCTCCCTCAGCCCAATTCCGGCTGGTACACGATGTTTGCCATCAAAGACACCGAAATCCTTATGGCTGTGGATCTTACCTGGCACACATGGCAAATGAAATAAGCTAATAGCAAACTGATGCCTCATGTGGAGGTTTCAGTGCCTGCCTGCTGGGCCATGTCCTTGCCTGGTACTGCTCCTTGGTGGGAGTGACAATATTATTGTAGTTATCTCTCTCGTTTATTTTGGGAGTGATTTATGTCATCCTGGCGTGCAGGCAGGTGGAACCCCTTGCATTTGGTGTTTTGCTTTTGCTGCTGTTGGGCATGAGAGCTGATGGCCCTGTAGGTGCCGAGAAGCTGGCTGCTGGGCTCTGGGCTACCCCATGGACTGCACTTTTGGAGCCAGGCTGCCTCCAGCTCTCCCAGGGCCTGTAGGATTTCTCCAAGGTGGACAGAGAGGTGTCCTTGAAGGGAGAGCCCTGGAACTTTCTCTCCCTCATGTCTAATGCACTTTGATGCAAGTGGACCAGGACACCTCACTTTGTTTTAAAGTCTCCACAAATCTTTGAGGCTCGGATGAATTCAGGTGCTGTGATGTGCCCCCAGGCAGGGAACCAGCCTCTGGTCATTGTTTAGTCATGAGACATCAGCACCATAAGAGATGTGCACAGTTAAAGTGAAAAGCCAGCTTATTAAACTTCATCTTGCTAATTAACACAGGGTGAAGAACAAAGAAAGACAATGTTATAAAGGGGGAATTATCAGGGGTGTTAAAATATTAAGTCGTCTGCTGCCAGAATTGATTCCCAGTGTCTATTTTGTATTCATGGTCAGACACTGGATGAGGTGTCTAAATGAGTTTGGAGCATCACTTGACACTGGAAGCTTTAAAGGACAAAACTGGGTTGTAAAGTCACGATTCCTACAGTATAGGTGAAAGTATTTAAGGTTGGGCTATTTTTTTTTTTGGCATTAAGCTAATGCCACAGCTTCAAATCTTCTGCCTCCTCTTGCAGACGGAGTGAGGTCCTGGCAGCGTGTCTGCTCTTTGCAGATGAGCTCTGTATTCACGTGGCCCCCTTGGATTTGGGGTTTATCCTCTGGGTGCCCAGTGCTGTTTAATCCTGGCTTACAAACCAGCCAGCAGCAGTGGGACTGCTTGTTTCTTGTCGCTCAGGGCAGCCTCATTATCCTGCAGGATCACGACTCTGCTTAAAATCACAAGATTTGGTAGAGGAAAGAAAAACCACCCCAAACCGTGTGTTGGAGGGGTTTTTTATTATTTTGCTTTCTGATTCTGGAGCTCCTGTGAGTGCAGGAGGGAATGAGCTTTCACCGGCCCTTCCCGCTCACCTGGCAGCGAGGGGAGATGCCAGCCTGGATCTCGGGACTCCGGGAGTGTGTGCCCGTGTGCCCCGGCAGTGCCTGCGGCAGCCCCCCTTGGCCGGGCGTCGCGTCCCTGGCACACCCCGGCCAGAGGGTTGGCTGCTCCCGCATCCGTCACAGTGCCTGAGGGAGCACGCCGGTGACGTGCCGGTCCCCTCCTCCTTTCCGCGGACTTGGAGCAGCCGGCTCGGAGCCCCGAAACGAAACGCGATGGAGAGGTCGAAGCTGCCGGGGACGCGGAGATGTAGCGGTGCTCGGGTTTTATGTGCTTAAAAAGGCATCTGTGCTGGAGCCGGGCGGCAGGCAGGGATCCCCGGAAAGCAGTGGACAGGTAAGTACCCGGGACACCGTGCCCCCGATGGGGTGAGCTGCCTCCTGGCTGGGCCTGTCCATATCCAGCAATCGGATGCTGTGGGGAATTTGCAACAACTCCAACAGCAAGGGTCTGTCACTTTGCAGGAGGGGCAGACAACCCCCTCCCCGCAGCCTCTCCCTGAGCCCCTCAGACCAGGCAGGCTGTCGATCCCTGCTCTGACCACAGCGTGGATGATGAAGGTGAGGGTCCCCCTCACTGTCCCTGCTAGGACAGAGTCGCTGCCCTGGCTCAGGGGCCGGGGGTCTCTGCCACCCCAAGGTGGATTAATCATTGCAGGGATCAACCCAGAGCCCTGGGGGGATCTGCTGTGGTATTTGGGAGGATCCGCAGGACTCAGGAGGCAGTCAGTGCCTCTGGTCCATGTGGAGTCAGGGTGTGTGGGGAGCAGCCCTGTGCTCCGTGAGGGTGATTTTGCCAGGTGCCCCCACCTGTCCCACCTGCAGTATCTAGCGAGTGGAACAGTGATTTCACCATATTTGTCCCCAAAAAGCCCTTCAGAGAACTCCAGTGCTCTGCTGCAGACCCCTTCCAAGGGAAATGAAACCCTCAGGAAGGGTTTGCTTGCCCTCCATCTAAGATATGCAAAGGCTCTTTGTCAGGGCTGGTTCCCCACAGGGGGTTCCAGACTGGGCACGTGGAGGGTTTTTTGCCCCCACAGCTTTTTTGCAGGGAAGAAATTTCTCCCTTAATTTGCTGTCCTAATTCTCTTCTCTTGTATGGGGTTGGAGGAGCCTCCTGGTGAAAGCTGAAGTGTTTCTGTGCTGTTTCCTTAGCTTGGCCCCTGCCAACATGTTTGGGGAGGAGGCGGTAGCACCTTGCAGCAGAGGCAAGGGCTTCCTGGCATCCCGGCGTGGGAAATGGGTGTGTGTCCCCAGCACAAGCTTGGACCCCAGCATGGTTCAGACTTGACCCTGCCAGGGCAGTAGAGACCAGTTATATGCTATTGACCCTCTTTAAATGAATGTCCTAATTGCAGAGTGGCTGGGGTTAGTGGTGCTGTGGGTCTCGCAGCCCGTGGATAGCGGCGGTGTTGGTAAAAATAGAAGCGGTCAAAAAATGGATTTTTATTTTTACTCCATAAGTGTGTCCTGCTCAGATGTTTTGCTTTCATCTTGGGTTGAGGCAAGACGGCTCACTGCTTCCACGGAACACAAAGAAAAAGCTTTGTTTTGGGTCAGCTGGGAAGCTCCAGCACAGCAAGCTGCAAACATGCTGTTTGACTTTGACACTCTCCTTTTCTTTTTTTTTTTTTTTTTTTGAGGAGTTAAAGGTCAACACAATGTCATCTTGGAGCAAAATAACAAGTTAGCATTTAAAAAAAAAAAGTTGAAACAGGCAGTTCATGAGCAGGCACCTCTGCAGACTGCAGCTCGTGAGTAAGAGGTGGAAGGCATCTCTGGGGAGCCTGGGAGACTTAGCTTTCACCTGGGATGGAGACAGATCTCCCACTGGAGAAGATGCATTTTGTTAACAAGGCAAAGAGGGACTACATGGGCACAGAGTAGGACTGGGTCAGGAGACCTTCCTGGCCCGTCAGTGTTCTGGGTGATGCCCGCAAACATAGTTCCAAGTGTCTTTGTTGGAGCAGTATCCAAGCAGGCAATGTCCATCAGCCCAGGGCAGCCACAGGGTTTGATCCTGGCTCAGCCACAGCAACCAGAGTAGCATTAAATCCACCAGCTCAATCACCCAGCTTTCACATCCCTCTGAGGCAGATCAGTGTCCAAGGGACACAAAAGGCTGCAAAACCTTTCTTAAAATAACACATTTATTTCTCTACTGACAGCAGCAGTGATGGCTCCCTCATGTATGCCATGAGCTCCAGCCCATGGGGGGGGTAAAAGAAGGAAACAGCCTAAAAATAGAGCAGCTTGGAAGTAGTTCATAAATAATAAACCAGCCTCCTGAAAGGGAGATAAAAATCCAGAAACTCCCTAAAGCCCTGGGTACTGCTGTCAGTTTTACATGGATTGAGGAGGTGGCTGTCGCCACAGTGGCAGTATCAAACATTTCTTGGGCTTAAAACCCTAAATGAGAGTTGGAAAGGAAACACCGTTTTCCCCTCTTTTTTGTACAGAAAATGTGAAAGCTTTAAAAAAAATTACTTTCCCAAATAATTTGCAAGTGCTGCTTGGTGGAGGCTGCATTTTATATTTCCCCCCCTTGAGCTTTGCAGTCCCCAGATAAGGCAGGACTGAGACATAGTCATAGCAAGTATTTGCATCTCTCTCTCTCTCGCACCCCAAAAATTCCCAGTGCTGAGAGGGATGGAGCTTGTTTGGGCTCAGCATACCCATCTGTATTTCCAGAAGCATCCTACCACTTGCGGCTTTGCTCAGCTGCGCTGGTTTTGGCCAAGATCCTTCTTCAAACCTTCCTCCTCGTCATCCCCGGTAAAGCCCTGTGCTGCTTCTGGTTCACCCTAAAGCAAAGCAAGAGTTGGGAGAGGGGATGAAGGTTTATCCCAAACACAGCCTCTTCCCACCACCAGCTTCTCCCTGCCTTTATTGTCCAATTTTTGCTGGGCTCAGCTAGCCTTGCATCACATGTGCTGGTGGATGACAGTCCCACTGCCCTCCTGGGGGCAGGACCCATCGCTGGGTGACA
Source organism: Platyrinchus mystaceus (assembly GCA_035041135.1). Lineage (NCBI taxonomy): Eukaryota > Metazoa > Chordata > Aves > Passeriformes > Tyrannidae > Platyrinchus > Platyrinchus mystaceus. The sequence continues at coordinate 63,853,683 of JAWWLV010000100.1, forward strand.
CAGTTGGAATGGCTGGAGCTGTCCCCATCCCGTGCCGAGTGAGGGCTCCATGGGAGTTGGCTGTGGGACAAGTCGTTTAACTAAACCTATCGCCTGTTCAGGCTAATCGCTTCCTAATGCCTCTGTAATCCCATTTAAAGCAACTGGCAGTCTAGAAAGTTACTGGCTCCCAGGGGAAGGTTAAAATGACCTGTCTGGCTACACAAAAAGTTCCCCCAACTGCAAGGTCTAGTTCAATACGTGCTTCACAATAATTAGAAAACAGGGAATGTTTTGTTGAGCCTGTGCACAGATGCTGCTGTGGGTTTGCACTTGGACATGCCTGTAATGGAGCAACAGGGCTTAGGTGGTGCTCAGGACCCTCTTCTGCTTCTCTTTGCCTTTTCTGGGGAGAAAGATCTGTTTGAGGCACAGAGTGTTCTGGCTTGTCGTGCCTGTTGCAGGGGGAGGGTTCTGTATTTCATTTTGGATCTTTTTCTTCCTTTTTGTTAAGAAGGAAACCAACCCCTTTAGAGGGAGCCTCTGCAACCAGTTTGATCTGTGCCCCAGAAGAGGGCTTTTTCCCTTTGGTTTGCCCATAGCTGGCAGGTTTCCAGCCCCAAAGCTGGGGGAGGAGGCGGCGGTGTGCCGTGTTTGCTGGCACCAGGCAGATACTGGCCAGCTGGTCACCAGCTCTGCAGCTCCTTCCCCCTTCCCCTGCTCTTCCTGCAGCTGTGTTTGCTTCTCACTCTTCCGTGTCCTTACTTTACTTTTTCCCCCTGGATCCTGGGCGTTATGCTTGGCAGAGCCCAGGCAGACCATGGCCAAGGAAAAGCCATTAGGCTCTTGGCACAGTCAGCTTCCCCGGGGCCATGCAGGGGGGAGAGAGCTGGAGCTGAAACACAGCCTGGAGCCTTACTGCACAGAGGAAGATCACATTGGAGGTCCTGCACTGCTCACTCTCAACAAAGTTAGCTTTTCTCCCACGCAGAGCCCTTGTAGAGGTCTGAGCACAAGGCAGAGCCAGCTGCTCCCCTCTGGCTGGGGGATGCTGGTGTGGTATCTATCACAGCCATGTTTTGCTGCTTACTGCACCCCCTACATGCCCCCCAGAACCAGCCATGAGCCACTGGTACCCCAGCCCTGTTTGGCTCTCTGGGAGCTGTGGAGAAGCATGGATTTTCCCACCTTCACTGGAAAGCATCACCCAGCCTGGTAATGGCCAGTCTTTGCGAACGAAGATCTGGGAAAGGTGTTTTTACCTTTCAAGCCTGCGCAATGGATTTTTTAGGTG
>JAWWLV010000100.1:63866857-63877851 GCA_035041135.1 Platyrinchus mystaceus
GAACAGCATGAGGCCCAGCAAGATGGCCCCGAGCATGGGCCTCAGCTCCTTGGAGGGCTTCTGCTTCACAGGTGTGACATTTTCTGGCCTTTCTTTGGCAGAACACTTTTGAGCATTTCCATGTTTTCCCAGTCGGTGAGTAACCCAGCTGTCCATTATTGCTTTGCAGAAACTTTGCTGCTGAATTCTTTCACTCCCACTGGTGGACAGAAAATTCAGGATGCTGCACGCAGGTGTTCACAGCCAAGTTTCCAAAGCTTGGCCACTCATATCTGCAATGTTATTTTATGAAACAAAGGGCTATAAACACCAAAAACCCAATTAAATCTTGCTGAGGGCTGCACTCCTCTGCTCCGTCTGCAGCCCTGTGGCTCTGGCTCGCTTGCCTCTCCAGTGGCAGCTTGTTCACTGGCAGCTGGGCTGAGCTTTTTTTGGAGCGGATCCGTGCCAGGATTCCCATGACCCTCTCTTGGCTGCAACCTCGCTGCATCCCGCAGAGCAAGGATGAAGGGATGAAAGTCAGACCAGAGCCTGGAGGAGAATAGGGCCAGGGGAAGTGCCTGGTACCCAAGCATACCGGCTGGACTTCACAAGCTGATCTGTTTTTACAGTAATTATAAGCCCTGCTGGATTTCCCCTCCTATCCGCAACTTCTCTGCTTCAAACACAGGCAGAGAAAGGCTACACTGAGGTCTCCAGCCTCACCTGCCGTTCCCTACCACCCTCTGGGGATGCAGCTGCTGAGTGATGTTTTATATCTCTGCACTTTGTTCCTTTCCTGAGCTGCATGGAGATGTGGGTTTGTGGAGATATGTTTCTCTGGGGCAGCTGGGCAGAGCCTGCCCTGATACCTGTCTCAGAGCCCCAGGACAGCCCCTCTTGCCATGGCAGGGGCAAAAGAGAATGTTTCCCTACATCTTTCTACATGTTTCTGTTTTTTATTGTAATTCAGTTGTCCTAATTTATTATAATTCTGTAGCTCCTGGGCTTATGCCAGGCAAGACACTACAGTGCAATGGGGATGGAAGATATTTTGGTACAGAGCTTGAGGATAGATTAAACTGAAGTTGTTGCAAGACCAGGACTATACTAAAACCTTGTGTTTTTTGAGATATGCACAACAGGTGACACATGTTCCAGCTGTATCAAGCATAACCAAGCACAGCTGAGCATCCACTGCCAACAAAAACACAGGCAGGTGAAACTGAGGCCGGAGGCTCAAGGTAATGCACTCTGTGCAGCCGGGCTTGCAGCTCCCCTGGCGCCATCCTGGGGTCTGTGTGATCTGCCAGGATGCAAATTTGCAGGAGCAGCCTATATGGAGAAGGGGGGAAAAGAGCCAGCTTGCTTCTCTGAGCTGTGCCCATTAATACGTGCTGGGTGTATTTACCCGTGTCACCATGACATCAGGATCTAAGTATACAGAGATGATAAGCCACCCAGAGAGCCATTAAAAATGCCAGAGGTCACCGCCTTTGGGATCAATCACAGCAGATCCCCAAACACCCAAATTAGCTGCCTGGCTAGCATTCTTGGGGTGAGTAAGGCTTTGCTGAGAAAAAGAGCTGGAGTAGATAAAAAGTGTTCCCAGGCAAGCCCTGGCTGGGGTAGGAAAGTGAGAGAAGGGAGGTTACTGATGCCCCAAAAAGTTGGTGATCCAGAACAGGGGTGGGTTTGGGGAGCAGGCTGGGTTACATGTGCTTGGGGCACTCTGGCAGCTCCAAAATGCTCAGACCTGGCAGCATTCCCTGTGCTGGCCTGGCTCCTGACACAGCTTTGAATCCAGCTCAGGTGGTTTATACAGAAACCCTTGTGTTTGGCAAAACAACCTTTTCACTTTGAAGAGATTTTTTTGTGCTGGGTCGGTCCTCAATTGCCGACCTTGGAGCTTTCCTCCTCTTCTTTCTTTCTCCTTTCTCCCTTCCAACCAGCCTGGAGACAGAAGTCTCCTTTAAAATGAGCTGCACCATTTTCCGGGGTGAAAAAACAAGGAACAGAAAGATAAGCTATTCCTTTTCCTTTTTTATTTTTTTTTTTTAATATTAAACAACACATAAAAAAACCCCAAAACACAGGGACATCACAACTCAAAAATCCTTACAAGAATAAAGGACATTAAGAAAGTTTCCAAGCTTTCTATTCAGTGGTTTCACTCCTCGATAGTTGCTTTAAATCTCTCAATTTCCCCAGGAACAGAAGATCAGTGGCAGAAAAATGGTATATAAGGAAGCCAGGACTCCTGAGCCAAGCTGTCCTGTCCCCAGGGTCCTTTGGGTTTTCCTAACTCCTGTTATGCCGAGGGATGCCAAGTTGGTATCCCAGCCCTGCCCCTCACAGAGAAGAGGCGAGATGTGGGTGGTCAGAGGGGAGTGCAGGCACTGGCACATCTGGAGGCAGCCCAGCATGAAACTGGGATTCCCAGGATAGATCCCTACCAGGGAAAAGGAATTTCTGAAGCTGCCCTTCCATCCTTCAGGACTTAGGCTCATGAGAGCATTAAACATCTGCAGACCTAGCTGGCAGCCTGATTGCTGCCCAAGGGGGATGAAGACTCTTGACAAAGGGTGTGCACAGAGGTGACCTAGAGCCCAGATCCAGCCTTACCCATGCTTCATTCATGGGGTTATGGCATCGCAGTGTTCCTAACCCCTGATTATTTAACCAGTTCTTGCAAAGCCTCTCTATTCCAGGTATTAACCCACACAGAGTGCAAGTGCCTCCAAGCAAGGATGGCACAAATGCTCCCGTAGTGCCCTGAAAGCCAAATGTCCCAGGGATACAGGCACTGTTGTGTTATATTTGGGCTGGTTGATCAGGTGCTATTCTGGTATGGATCTGGCACTGTTGGTCCTCCAGGCTGCAAGAAGCCACTCCAGGCTGCAAGAAGCCAGGATTCCTCATCCCAAGGATATTAGCATGCACAGATTAAACATTGACACATCCAGCACTGAGACATGCAGAAAATGAGCCAGGACTTTAGACTCTCTTATAGGTAAACAGAATGCTTCAAGGGTTTCAAAAGATGAAACACGTCAGCCAGCTTGAAAGGCAGCTACACACCTAAATCCCTCAATGCACCTTCCCTCAGAGTCTCCTTCCTCTACACCAAATCTGTCCCCAGCAACCCCCCTGATATCTTGGCATATGTAGCAGAAGGCCTCAGTTCAGGTTCCAGCTCTGTGATTCCCCAAACCTCAGTTTTTCACCAATCCAAGATGTTTACCTGCCTGTTGGTGCAGGGAGACCATCACTTAATCAAGGAGATAACTCTTTCTTTAAACAAAGGGATAGTTTTCCGTATTGAAATTCTTTTTAGTACAGGTTATCAAACACTTAGGAGTCACTCTTGGGTGCTCATAGGGAGCATATACAATGTGTCCTAGAAGAAAGCACCATAGGTAGCTAAACATAATAAGTCATAAACAAACTATTGCCCTGTCAAACTCTGCAAGAACTGATTAATCATTTACCAAGCCCTTTTAGACTGTTTAAAATGGACCTTTTTAACAGAAAACACACACAAAGTTCCCATCAGCTCTCATTTCTCACAGAAGCATGGCAAACATGGGTGTCATAAGGGGAATTTATTGCTAAAAGGGGCATGGGGGAGATTTGCTCACCATTTTTCCTGTGCATAGAGATGACGTGAGAAAAGAGGTGTCTGCTATCACTGCAGCCAAGGAGGGAGAGCCAGGGTTATCTCATGAGCTGCCACAGATTAGCTACAAAGCCAACAAGGCTTAACACGAGGTGGAAGTGGCTGGGGGATGGATGCAGAGGGTGAGGTGACATTGCCAAGGACACTCTGCAGTCCATGTGGTGCACGCAAGGACACCAGCGTCCCTGCCACCAGCACCCAGCATTTATAGAGCACCTGGAGCAACACAAGGAGGCAGAGAGGAGGGACACAGTCAGAGTCCCTCTCTTGGAGTGGTGCAGGGCCAAGCTCCCCCTGGAAATATTGTCCTGAAGTGACAATATTAGCCACAGTGCTGAGTGCACCCCTCACCACAGATCTGGGCCTTTGGCAATTCCTGACACCTCCAGTGAGGGCGAAGGTGATGACTGGCCTCACCACACCGACCCCTGGCCCATAGGGATCTCTTCAGATCCTCAGGCTGAAACAGGAATTTGTATTATATTAACCCCATATCAGCAGCAGAGTCTGACCTGCTGGGGGGGCTTGTGGCTGTATCCTGCAGGGATGCACCAGCAACATGGAGAGACCCACACCAGCTCACACTCACCAGACTGCTCTGAGCAGGTCTATTTGCGGAAGTCATTCTGATCTGGGGGGCTCTGCCATGCTCCCCATGGCTCCTAATGCCTGGAGGGTTTTTAGCTTACCTCAGTGTGAAGGTGGCTGCACAGACTCTGCTGGCTTTTGCCTGCACAGGGTGCTGCTGCAAAGCTGATTACCCTCTGCAAGCCTTACAGTGCTATATACCCCCTGGAGTCTTGCAAATCCAGCTCAGTTCTAGAGCAAAAATATTACCTGGGTTTTTTCCATATCCAGAGAACTCCAGTCCCTCAATACTAGGAAAGAAATAGAGTTTACTGCACAGATCTTTCATTCCTAATCTCTGTAGGAGCAGGCAGTGGAAGATCCACTCCTGTCCTCTTGTACGGACAAACTCCTCCTTCCAAAGACAGCAGAAAAAACATTGCCAAATCAACTTTTTCCCTATTTCAGAGCTCTCTCAGACTCCTGAGCCTGCACACAGTGTCTATGTGCTGCTGCTAATGGCCACGGCCTCCTGCTGCACGCTGAGTGCCGCTCTGCCCACATCCTTGGGAAGGAGCTCCATCTGCTGAGCCGATGGCTCAGGCTGAGTCCCAGAGACCATTGCCAGACTTGTCCCGGGGCTGTGGGATGACTGGTCATCAGGCATTCCCAAGGTAGCACTGAGATCATCAGACCCTCTTGCATCAGGATCAGAGCTCGTGAGGAGCTCCAGGGAGTTTTTGAGGTGCCTTCCCCTGATGGAGAAACAAACTGCGCAGAGAGCAATAAGCAAAGCCCAGGTGAGGGGAGAAAAAGTCCTTGTGAGCAGACTGGGGAAAAATGGAAATACAGGAAAAAGGGGAATAAAAGGGTGCTGTCATCTGTCTGCTTTGAATGAAGTCAGTGAGCTGAGCTCGTGTCAGGTGAAGGAAGAAGCCAGGAATTGACCCGGATCTCAGTTGGGCTTTCTCTGACCTAGACCCAGGCTCAGCTGGAGGCTCTGCTTGGAGAGGGAGCCCCTGGGAGCTGCCTGCAATAGCAGAGAGATGAAGAGTCTCAGTTCTTGAAGGGGAACTACTCTTGATTGCTGTTTTCTCGTGACAGTGACCCAAAGACCCACCATGAGGGCAAGACCAGTTAGGTCCTTGAGGGATGCTTCTGCTCTTCATGGGTTAAGCCAACTGCCTTCCAGGGTGAGGGGTCCTGGACAATTCATCTCGTGCCTGCCCCTGTGGGACTTCTTCTGGCACTGATGCACCCTCAGTGGGAGATGAGGCTCTCATGCAGACTGAGCACATCTGCTCTGGGATCCTCATGACCTCAGCCTGCTGCTCACATGGGACCAGGAGCACATCTGCAAGGACACATCTAACCCAGGCATCTCTGGAGCTGTTGCTTTATCCCAGACCAGCTCCACTTCCCAGCCATGAGAGAATTTTGGTATGTAAAAATACCTTTTTCCTTCTGCATCCCTTCTTGCTCGAGTCCCTGGTGTCATAAAATACCTTACAGGCTCTAAGGCTGAAGTGAAAACCTAGCAGAGAGCCATGCTATTCCTGAGCACCCCAAAGGTTTAAGGCTGACAAAATGGTTGTCTCTTCTTGCTCCCCAAGCTGCTGTGTGCTGGAAAGCAGTACCTGTCCCACACCAGACAGGGCTGCATTTGGGCATCTGGTGAGTGACACCTGTGTCTGAAGATGTGGTGGTTAGTACCATGCCACCACCAGGAGATGAAGTTTCATTTGATCATCGCTTCACTCTGATTAAATTCACCACAAGCTGCAAAATGATGAGAAAAGGCAATGCACCCGCCAAACTGACGATGGAGACAAGAACAAGGCTGTTCCATGGGACTTAGTTGGCAAGGACTAACTGATATGGAAATTATGTGAGCAAGAGCCAGCAATTACAGAACTATCCTGCTCCACGTAGGAGAGACCACAGCTGGAAAATAGTTTGCTGTCTCCTAGGGACAGCCCAGGAAAGGCTGTGAAAACTATTTGAAGAAAGCATCCCTATGCATGAGGCTGCACCATGCCATAAGCAAGGCAGTGCACTGGGGAAGAATGGGCTCTAAGGCTACAGAGCAATTGCATATGCAAATACTTTCTTGCATATAAAAGAAATAAAGCCAAAATAGTGTCCTGAAACCCTAAAAATCTCAGTGTCTGATGTTCAACTGATTCCTTTCCGTCTGTGCTGACAGGTTGCTTTTAGACTGACAACTTTTCTCCTGGGCTTATATAGGGCATTGGTTTCTGGTTTGGGCTCTCCTCAATCTGGTGCCAGGCAGGTGTTCAGTGGCAGCCTGTATCTTGTTAAGGGATTGCCAAAGCCATAAAAAAAATTGGTCATTGGATCCCTCAGGGGTCTGTAGTGGGACCAGTGGTATTTAGTATCTTCATTAATGACACAGAAGATAAGTTGAAGACTTTTCTTCCATTCCTTCCTTCTCTTAGGGCAAGGAAGTGAGGAGGGAGAGGTTATTTGAAGCAAGAAGATAACCTTCAAAAAGCTCAAATCACACTCTGGAGAAGAAAACCCCCTGGATTTCCTGAAGGTTTTGCACAGAGTTTAAAAGACCCCAACACGAAAAGAGGGGACTCAGAATAAGAAGGACGGTCCTGGCAAGATTAAATATCTGCAGAAAGAAGGGAAGCAGTGCAAATGAGATTGTGATCATTCTCCTCAAGGAGGTGACAGGGCCTTGCCCAGGGCAAAATCTGAGCTGCTTATCATGCAGATAAGCATGATACACGCTATTTTCTCGGTTTTCCCTCAGCGTCCTCTGTGGGACTCTGGTGGATTCAGGCTTGGTGTTACACCTGTAGCCTGACCCTTCAAGTTCCTTCCCATGCCAACACTACAGCAAAAATCCCTGAGAGCCCCCATCTGGCAGGAGGAGGACATCCCCAGGCACATACAAGGAAAGGCTTGCTGGGTGTTTAAAAGCAACTGCAACTGAGTGGACTGGGATAAATCTGGGCTTTAGGAGCTCAGAGACAGAATTCATGGCTTTGGGAAGATCACAACCTCTGCATGCCTGTGTTTCCCGTGTATGAAATGGACAGAAGGTCCAGGAGGAGAAACAGGAGGTGTGCCAGCTCTCAGGGTGAAAGCAGTAGCAGGATACACAGTAGAAAAGACAGCGACCTTTTCACCAGGATATTTGCTTCAATGTTCTCCATCCAGTGGAGAGACTTCCTCAACCTGAGCTGTCTCCTCCGCTCCTTCTCCTGTGGGAGAGACACACTCACCCAACAACGCACTGGAGAGTGTTTGCATTTTCAGTCACAGTCATGCAGTGCAGAGTTTAACATCTGCGCCTTTTAAAATTAAAAATGCCTGGTATTTACTGCATCTTGACCCATTCTCACAGGGAAAAGAAACTGGTAATCACAAAGAAACCAGTCCTGTGTTATTTTTCTTGAGCACAGTGCTACAGTCAGGCACGAGCAACCCCACCAGGGCAAGAATTTACCCTAGCCTTCCCCTTTGATTGATCACAGGATATCCCTTGCTATATGCACATCCACTGTGAAGAAGCCAGGCTACTTTGAAGCCAGATCCCCCTTCTGATAGTGGGAAAGCTGGAAGCCATCATCCCAGGGCTGGGCAAAGAGAGAGTTGCACCATTGCAAGGCTATGGCCTAAGCCTATGTCCTTGCATAGATGCCAGTACTGTGCTGTTTTAGTTTGACAGCTTGGCCACTAAAGGAAGCAGCTCCCAGCCCTCCAAGTGACTCCTGGCCTCACAAGCAGAGCTGGGAGATGCAACATTCGTGCCATCAAGGACTGGACACCAAAAGTAAAAGTGAAACCAACATTTTTAAGTGGTTTTGAGACACTTAGAAGGTGAGAATGACCCCAGGTGAGAATGACCCCAGCGAGTGTATGGGACAGAAAGGAAAGGATGTGGCTGAATGAGAGTATCTCACTAGCAAAATTACAACTCTCGCTGCTGTTTCACCTGTCAGCCTTTACTGCTTTTCCTCCGGGAGGAAAGTGTGGTTTCCCCGCTGTGCAGAGCCCAAACTGATGCATGAAAAGGCAAACTCAACTCGAGCAACCCTTGGGGTGACCATCAGAGCAGTCCCACAGCAGGACCCTGCTCCCCATCCAGGATCTCAACTCCCCCTTCCATCACCCTCCTTCTCCAGGACTCCCACAGCTGGTTTGTGAGATTTTATCTCTGCCATGAACTGGTCCTAAAATCATCTTGGCAGGGAGAATTCTCTAGAGAGAGAAAATTACCCCTGTGACAGCACAAACAAAGTGCAAGATTTCAGCAGGTGCATCCCACCGCCCCTCAGGGCATTCCTGCCGAACTCTGCTTTTCCTTGCCAGGCCAGCCCTGCATCCTCCTCTGCTCCCAGCCCTGAGAAGGCAGCCCGCCCAGCCTGCTTAGCATGCGCCTGTCATTGCTGGGAGCAACTGCTGCTGCTAAGGAGCCGAGCTCGGCAGCTACGAGCATCTCAGTCCAGTGTCCCCCCCCATCCTGGCTCGTCATATGATTTCTCCTAAGGGATAACTGCTGAGCGGGACCGTGTCTCCAAGCTGATCCTTTGCTGATAAGCCGGCTGCCAAGCCTCCAGTGCTGAGACAAAAGAGTTCTTCTCTTCCCAGCAGGTTTTTCTGCTGTGAATGACAGAGAAAGGGGGAAAAGTGAGCTGCCTGGCACCGTTCGTGGGCAACAGGCTTTGGGGACTCGTTCTCCCCTGCTGTGCTGGCAGACCATGGAGCTTTTCAGGCTGAGCCTGGGCTGTATTTGTCTTCTTCCTTGGCTTGAGGGTAAGTTTCTCCTCCTTTGGGGTAGCTGTAAAGTAGGAAGAGAACTGCCTCCCAGGTTTTAACCTGCTTTTCTGTTGAACTGTTGCTTGGGCTGCAAAGCTCTGAATGCACCAGTTGTAAAACAAGCGCCTCCAGGCACGTTTCAGGGCAGCATCTAAAATGGGATTAAACACAGGGCTACAGAAGAGTGAGGAATAGGCTGGCAAGGTGCTGGGATGGTTGGGCCAGGGACACCATGGCATCATGCCAGCCACTTTTATAAAGTGCTTTTAAAGTGCTAAGAGTGGTGGATGAACGAACCTGCTCTGGGAGGAAGGTAGGCACTAAGTGACCTCCTAAGCACTGTGTTGCTCACTGACCCAGCTGCTCCTTCCCAGGAGAAGTGAGTGGGTTCAGAACATGCTGGCAGCATGGGAGAGGGTGGTGGGAAAGGCAGCAGGACCTCAATGTAATTGTCTTGTTCCTGTGGTGGGGGTCTGGGAGCAGGATGTGCTGGGAAACTGCAGTGTCTGCACTGCTCATCTCCATGGAACAAACCCAGTAGTGGCTTATGTTAACATTCAGCTGCTTTCTGAGGTTACTCAAACCCTGTATCATACATGGGAGTATTTTGCACCCAAGTAGCCTTGGTTCTGAGATGCATGGGTAGATGAGAAAAGCAGAAGTCGTACAGAGTGTTATCTTGCAGAGCCGGAGCAGCGCTGCCCAGGAGCAGCTCCCTGGGAGCAGTGCTGCCCACGGTCTCACCCACCCCGTGATGGGCACTGGGCAGATCTATTTTCTTTAAAAATGGGCATACTCCCATAGCTAGTAAGCACTTCCCTTTTTATTATGCCTGAGATGTCAGGTTGAAAGGGACTCATTGAAATGAATCCCTGAAGTGCTTCAAGGCTTTCAGACCCTGAATCTGAGAGAATAGCCCTGCAGTTTTGCAAGTTACCTGCTCAGAGCTGTTCAAAATCCCTTGACCAGAGGACTACAACTAGTTGGGCTGCAAAGCTGGGATGTTTAAGCCTTAAAGACAAACCTCAGACTGGCAGCTCTGACCATCTACTTTCCATTCCCTGCTCCACAATCTCGTCATGCATGTTCCCCAGGACACTTTGAGCCGCCCACCCTCATTTTCCTCTGCACCCAGGTCAAAGCACAGGTTTGTGCTCCTACAGATTTGACTTCTGCTGTCTTTTTCATGCCAAAACTTTCCAATTAGGGTAAATCCAGTGAACTGAGTCTTTCATTTTGTAAAGCCCCAGGCTGAGGGTATGTCACTGTACTATTAAGGGGTGACGATACATGTGCATCTTTTAAAAGTTAGAGGAGATCTAGTTAGGACCTGGAGATAACACCATGGTGGGATGTCAGGAAAGCAGAACAGCCTTTAGGGTCTTGCTCTTTCTCTCCCTCTAATGTAGATCTTGGCCAGTGCTAGAAGAAAGTGATTTTTTTCTGTTGCCACACAGTAGGAGTCTCATGGCTGTGTTTTATTCAATAAGTATGGAGGATCACAGGACATTTCTTTTCCTTTCCAGTGTAATGCTTTTGGTGAAACACGTGATCAAATGCTGCCTTTCAGCCAAACCACTTATAAAACCACAACTGTTTTGCCAGAAAGGAATTTAGGAATTTATCTTCCCAACACCTGGCAATGCCCAAAGAAGCTCAAAGAGCAGAGCACAAGCGTGTTCTTGCTTGGGGCTGATCTCCCCCTGCAGCAGCTTCTCCCCATTCCCTCCTGCCTGGGGCTGCTGACAGGTAAGAGGTGCTTGCTCTCGACAGACCTTTGAGGGTTTGGTTTCCTGCTGGAAACTGAAAATCCTGGAACTGCCTGGTCCTGACAGCTGTTTCTTTAAACAGTACCTGCAATCAGGGAGGGAGCTAAAGTGTTTTCTTACAAAGTCAAACCAAATGGTGACTTTGTGAGGTGGGGGTGGATGGGCAGAGGGAAGTTGGGCACCAGAAGGATTTGTGCCTATACAGA
>JAWWLV010000100.1:63877951-63900031 GCA_035041135.1 Platyrinchus mystaceus
ACAGACAGAAAGAAAACTGCTGAAATACAACTGCATTCAACACCTACTCTGGATCCTCATGCACTAAGTGTGAGGCTGGTGGTGGCTCTGCTTGGCATTTTGGTCTTATCCAATATCTTAGGAGTCACTTTCCTCCCCCTCAAGCCTATGGCAGTGCTGGCTACTCCCTGATCCCTCTTGTCCCAACCTCAAAAGACAGCCCTAAGCAATTTTGCATTGAAAAGGCAGAAAAGCCAAACTTATAGACTTCTCCTCCCCCTTTAATTTTCTAGTCTTCAATTATTTTCAGCTTGGGGGATTTCCTGACCATGGTGTGTTTAACTCTTCAGTAGCTATCAGATCTCCTCCCCTGTCTTGTGCAGACTCTCCCTGGCAACAAGGATGCACAACTCTTGGGTGCAGAACCACCTCCTGCACACTGTGAGCCTCCCCTTGGCACCCTCCATCCCATCTGGGATCAGTCCTTGACCAGGCAGCCCCTGTCCATCCTCTCCAGACCTCTCTGGATTTTATAGACACTCACCATATCCTCCCAGGGACTGGTTTTCCCCACTTGCACCAGCTTTGTGGTGACTTCTCCAACCTCCCCAGCTTCCCATCATTTATAGTTTTTTTTTTTCATGTCCCAAACCTTCCTCCTTTTCCTACGGCTGCTGTGCTCACCCAGCTCCAGTTCTGCCTGTTCTGCTGGGCCCGATGGGCAGAAGCCTATTTGCTCTTCAGCAGGGACTCACCAGGCTCCATCCAGCATCATCCTCTCCATAGGGAGATGGGCCCCATGCACTGAACTGCCACGGACATTTGTGTCTCTAAACTTTACATCCAAGCAAGCACAGTTGAAGGCTGTGAGAGGACTGGGGCAAAATAAAGCAAACGGCTCCAGTCAACAGCCAGTTTCGCAAAAAAAATACCTAATCTCACCTCCTGTCATGCCGGTCTTGGTTATAAAAACAGAAAACAGAGTGCCAATTTCACCACTCCCTTGTGCACATCTGGATTTCCTGTCTTTGACCAAACACATTCACTATACTTCTCTTAGGACAGCAAGTGCCTTCCAGCTGCTTTTAGTTTCTTCACCCCACAGCTCTGGGCTGGAGTCCTGCACAGGCAGCAGACAGGGGCTTGCTCCTGTGGATGGAAGGGGTTTCCATGTGAAGGATTTGCTGATGGGGCTACATTCAACTCTGCTCCTACTCACTTACTCAGGGCCCTGCTGGTCCACACCTGACAGCAGCTCAAACTGATTGCCTCAGTTTGAGTCAATGTAATGTTCCTACAAGTGATCAAACAGAGCAATGCCAACACCTGCACCAGGCATCCTCCTGCTTTACCTGGGAGTTTCCCTCTTCTGCCACTGCATCACCTCATTTGTATCTCTGCCTGAAGGGAGTAGTACCAGCAGTACCATAATTTGTACCAGTGTATACAATGGTGTTGTCCGCATCAGTACAGTGTCTATGCAGCTAAAGATGGCCTTTCCCACATTTTCTGGTTAAATTTTACTTCTTTTGGGCTGGGGCTATTTCTGGTAGGAACTGGAGTCCCTTGCAGCTCTTTTTAGAGCTGGGGCAGAGACTAGCATTGCTGTCAGGGCAGCTTGAGAGGATATGAGTCTTCCAAAGCCTCTTCCCATTTGATGCTCTTTGAACCGTTGCAATAGTCCAAGAAGGCAAGGGGAGCCTAAATCCTGGGAAAGCTGATATTCAGGGGAGTTATGCAAGTGATATACATGAGAATTGTGTGGGTCGGTCTCTACTGGTGTATGCTCTGTGGAGAAGATAAGATCTGCTGCAGTGGAGAAGAGTGGAGGCAGATTAACGTGAGGAGGAAACTCTCTGGGTTATCTCTCCAGTAAGTCAGGCCATGGTCCTGCTGGATCCAAGGTTTCTCAGCCATGGTGCGGGTACCCCCTAGGGCTGTGCTCATTTTGGGTGGAAGCAGCAGACAGCTTGGACACATTCCTCGCAGCCACTGTTGCCACTGCCTGGGTCACTCAGGATGAGCTGCTGTCACACAGTGGTACCCAAAAAGAGACACACTTGGGAGCTCTTCTGGGCTGTGAGATGTCCCCACAAAGCAGTCCCTAAGAAAGGTGCCATGGCTGCTGCAGATGGATACCTGTCTTTGGGGACAGGTAGAGGTAAGAAAAGGTAAATTCCTAACTGCGACTCAGCACACATCTCTCTACAGAAAACACCCACTTGGCAAAGAGAATTTGAGCTAATTAAAAATTTTTCCAAGTGTTAGGAACCCCACCAGGGAGGACAAAAGAGGCCAAAGCCAATGCTGAGATTTCTGGGTGACCTGGAGTGTTTTGGGAACCTGTGCTTGCTCAGGTCTGACTTGGTTCCCTCCATAGAGCCTTTAGAGAGGACAACCCGTGCCAAACAATTTTCAAATGTCTTCTATCAAGCCATCACAGAAAGAGCAGAAAAGCCTAGAAACAGCAGAAACTTTCCCAGCCACACTGGGATTACTGGTAACCAAGGCTTTACCGGTGGCATTACCTTAATTAGGAATGTTGCATGGATTTTGCTCCTAATCCTACATGGAACAGCATGTCCCAAGGGTGGCCATGTTGCAGAGAAGCAGGGGGCTATATTTACTTTTTCTATCTTGTAACCAGACAGAGAGGCAGTATCATAGGACAAATGAACTGGCCTTGGTAGAAATTGTTTATTTTGTACCTAAAAATATGAAGAGGCCTAAGTGTTCGAGTATGAGCAGCTCAAAGCAGGCATCTACTTGGGCTCTGTGGGTAAGGCTGGCAATTTCCAGAAATGCTGAGTCCCATCCTCAGGAAGTACATTAGGTGCTCTGGTTGCTCCAGGTTAACATCCCTAAAATGTTAGGACTGCCAGACTACTGGACAGTGGGACTTGGCAATGTTGAGAAAAAGAATGTCATTGTGCCTCCTGAGTAAAGATTCTTAGTGACTGATGTGTATCTCAAAGCAAACATACTTCAGCTTTAATTGTGTGGGGCATGTTCTTTAGAGGGAAACATAAAACACCAGGGGCTGTACACAGAGAGCAAATCAGCATCTGCTGGCTGGGTTAAACAGCAACACTCTCTAAAATGTAATAAAAACACAGAAAACTTCCACCAAAGCCCTTAAGAAACTTCATTCTCACGGAGTAAGAGAGAGGCTTAGCCCACAGGTTAGAACAAAGAGCTGGAATAAGCTGACAGTGGTGACAGCAGAGTGAAAGTATCAGCAGATGCTGACAAAGATCAAAAGGGGTGAATAATGATGTAATAAAAGTTCGCCGATGCCACAAAATTATTGAGAATAATAAAAACTGAGGTTGACTGCGTGGAACTGCAGAAGGAGCTCATAATACTGATGCAGCAACAAAATGCTGTGGTTTTTTTACATTCTGAGTTGAAAAATACAATGTAGTGTATATGGGAAAAACCACTTTAAGCATAAATGCCCAGCGATGCTCTCTGAATAAGTTCATACAGAGCACTGGAACAGGTTGCCCAGGAAGGTCATGGAATGTCCCTCTGGAGACATCCAGAACCCAACTGGACATGTTCCAGTGTCCTCTACTCCAGGTGACCCTGCCTTGGCAGGGGGGTTGGACTGGATGATCTCCAGAGGTCCCTTCCAACCCTGACAATCCTGTGATTCTGTGATTTTTGGAAGGAGGCACTGGCATCCTTGCTGTCTTGACTGACATCTTCCCTTGTCTGATTCTTACCCTCTTCCTCCATTAGCAAATGCAAGTGCTGGATACAGGATCCTGGGCTCAGCAGATGTTTTATCTGACCCAGAACAGTTGTCATATTCCCGTTACATTTTTTTAGACAGCTCTCAAATCATTATTTTGGAAATGGGTTTCTCTCAGTTAAACTGAAGCATAGTTGGAAATCCAGAGAATTCTGGATTTCAGATCCTAGGGAAAAAAGGCAGGTGCAGGGTGGTGGTGGGATTGTGTTCATCCATTTCATTTTCTACAGATTATGGGAGATTATATATGAGATATTTCTCCTGCATTTCAAAACTGGCAGAAACTCAAGTCCAAGGTGCATTAAATATCTTGCTTATACCCAGCTCTTAAAAAGGGTTAAAGAGAACAGGACTCACGAGCTGTCCACAGATAGCCCAGAAATTTCATTTCCATTTAGGCACATTGGCTTGGCAGGAATTGTCTGGATCAGTGGCTATCACAGGTCCATGAAACTCAATATACCAGTGCAGACACATCCATCCTCACCTCAGAGCTGGTGCAGTAGTACTGTGGTTTCTGGCTGCCTCTCCCCAGGCATTCAGGATGAGCAGAAAGCCCTGATCTGCTTCTGATTTAAAAGCCCCCAAGGCACTATTAATCTAGCAGAACCCCAGAATTTCCTGAGAGAAAAACATGAGAGCTCTATTAAGCTATTGTTTATAGCCTTGGTATTGTGTACTGGCTTCTGTTTATACTGTCACTTAGTTTTTCAGATACTGAGCCAAATACTTGCTATCAGAGAAAAGTATTGTTCTTTGCTCTGGGAGGGGAAACTCTGCAGAAATAGTTTAGATAAAATCAGTGTTCTTGTTTAACATCACTTTTCAGTGTCCTTTTGGTCTTCATGCTCTGCACCGTTTGCTGACGGGGGCCTTTATAACTCTGCTGCTGGGGAAAACAGGGAAAAAAAAATCACTGCAAAAGCTGGGAGTTACCATGTGTTAATTATAATGAAAAAATTTCCAGAATGTTCAGAAACTTGAAACTTATTACTATCCCTCTGTCTTAGGCATAAAATACACAGCAGAAGGTACATCCACATCAGTGACAGATGGTTTGGCATTTAACATTTTGCTCAGGATGTTCACAGGCCACACCTGATGATTTTATACTGAAAACAGGGGCAGCTGTCCAGATAATATGACAATATCCATCCTAAGTCATCTGAGATGTTGGGACCTGTTTCTCTTAAAAGCAACAAGCAATTACAGAAATTGCTTCAAACTGTGCATTTTTTGTGGGACAGCTGTAATGTTTCTCTCTTACAAAGAGGTTGTTAAAAGTGGTACCTTCATGCCTGGGGTGCACAGACCAAAGTCAGGTGTGCTAAATACAATATAATTTCAAAACTTACATGAGCTGTGTCAGCCAAGTACTTACACATTTCTGATGAGATATGGTTTTATCCCAACACTGCTATTTAATGGAAAGTGTAGCCCGAGGTGGCCTAGTTGGCCCCAGATGAATAGCACTGAGGGAATTTCAATTCCTTTTTTTATAAGAAAGATTTGACCTGGATAGGGGCAAAAAACCCCCAACCCATCTAATTATTTTGGAAGGAGGGAAAGATGGGTACCTAATTAAAGAAGTTGAAATACTGAATTAAATATATATAAGCAGGTATTTCATAGAATCATAGAATTGTTCAGGTTGGAAGGATGGTAAGCTTTTTTCCCATTAGTTACATGGGCTGTTATTTTTCTCTGGCACTGCTCAATGCTATTTGCACACTCTGTATTTTAAAGAAATGCCATTCCGGGGAATTAGGAAGCTGGGGGAACCGTTTATCTGGGCATGTCCACCCAGGAAGGGACTGGTGGGTTTTGTTCTCCCCTTCCCCAGGGCATTTACAATGTCTGGTGCTCAGAAGAGGCATTTGCCTCAGACATGCACAGATACTAAACCGTGCTCTGATTGTACCGCAGTAGCAGAGGGACAAGGCTTCCTCATACGGAACACCCGCCTGGAAAAGTGCATTCGTGTCTCCCTCCACAACACCAACAGCATCAGCCTGACCAGCTGCAAGGCACACTCCCAGCAGCAGCAGTGGAGCTGGGACCCTGACACCAGGACCATTGTCAGCCTCCAAACGAAGCAGTGCTTGTCGGCCCACAAGGCACGGGACAAGGCTCTGGTCAAGCTGGAGCCCTGCGGAGACTGGGAACGCCAGGCATGGTCCTGCAGCAAGAAGGGCCACTTGACTCTGCAGAGTCTGGGCTTCCACCTCAGCACCCAGGAAGGAGGCCACAAGGTCTTTGTCTCAAGGGAGAAGGACAAACTCAGCAGGTGGAAGACTTTAGCAGATGAAACCATCTGTGCTGCTGCCCGGACAGCAGCTTGGAGGCCCAGCAAGCCAACACAACAAGCTGTAGACACACGTGTGTGGATCTATGAAAGTAAGATGAGGTAGTTTTAGCATCAGATAACATCTAACTTACATGTCACCCAAGCCACCTAACACTGGGCTTGCATCCATCATTCTAACTCATATTCACCTTGGCCCATCTGGAGAGATACCAGACAGCCCCAGCTCAGCCCCACTCAGTACTGCTGACTCCCCAGGAGCTGATGTTCAGTGTTTTCCAGAAAGCATACACCACCTTACAGGATCAGGTCTCTAAAGGCCAGCTGCATTCCTGATGACAGGCAGATATTTCAGAACGCACATAATATTTCAGGTGCCCATAGCCAGTAACAGTTGAAATTGCTTGAGCCTCCCAAGCCCAGAGCAACGAAGGTAATCCCACAAAGTCAGGTGCTTTAGACTTTCAAAGGGCTTTTGGTACTTTGGGAGGTCATTTTTGGTAACAAGACAACTGGAGGCAGCTGAAAACCTCTTTTAAATTTGTATGAATTATTGAGGAGCAGGTATA
Source organism: Platyrinchus mystaceus (assembly GCA_035041135.1). NCBI lineage: Eukaryota > Metazoa > Chordata > Aves > Passeriformes > Tyrannidae > Platyrinchus > Platyrinchus mystaceus. The sequence goes on from JAWWLV010000100.1 coordinate 63,884,562, forward strand.
TTTGAAATCAGAAGTTGTTATTTGAAATCAGAATTGTTATATAAGGTACAGTTATCTCCCTCGAACAACGCACCTTTCACTAATGAAACCATAGTTCTAACCGTCATTCTCTGTCCTCATGATCCTCAGAAGTGAACCTTGCTCCTGGTGCCTAAAGTAACCACAAAGAGACTAGTGAACACAGCAAGGAGTGGGAGGCAGTGTGCTGCTCTCCCTTTGCAGTAAGAAATCGTATAAGATGACATCAGAAATTATAAAAAATCTGGTTTATATGATTTGTTTCATGGCATTAATCTTTGCTAAGAGAATCTCGTCTCTCCCTTCATTAATGTTCACTAACCTCTGCCTAGATGGGACACAAAAAGGGCAGAAACCCTGTTCCTGTCATAGTTTTAGGTGTTGGACAGGAGGCTAAAAGACAACAGGCATGGTCACTGTGCCACAATGTGACTGTCATCATTTGTCACATGCTCAGTGAAGCCCACTGCTGATCACTGATAATTCATGGTCCAGTCTGTTTCTCTCTTTCATTTAATCCCTTCTGTAAAGAATGGTGGTTTCAGGACTTTTCTTGTAAAGTTTTGAACAGAAGTGAGACCTGAAAATCACACTCAGTTCCTCCTCTCATCCTCTCCTCCTCTCATTTCTTCAACTCCAGGTACCAGAAAAGAGCTGGTGTTTGTAGTGGCTTTTCTCTGTTTATCCTCTCTGTAGGTTATGAGGTTCCCAACCTTCCTGAGGGGAAATTATTTTCCTTACCTTAAGGTTGATGGCCCAAAGAGATTTTGACCTTTGTAGAACTGAGAGAAAATGTGATGAATCTGATTGGATGGTTTATGAGTATAACCTTTTGACATGAAGAGGTTATATCTAATTTTAAATAAAAAGAGATTAATTAGCTGTTTGGGCTGCCATGTGAAGATACAGTGGCCTTTTTCCCCAAGGTTTTTAATTAGCCAACTAGAAGGTTAACATGTAATTATCACCGTAGTCACAAGTAGTGTTTTGTTTAGCATGAAGTTAAATATGGACCATACAAATTAGATACCATAATAGGCTAGTTAAATATAGGCTAGGAAATGCGTGGAACATTTAAGATATGGGAAAAAGGCATGTGAAAAGGGCGTTTGCATTCCCCAAGGCACTGCTCCTGGCAGTCCAGGGCTGCCTCTGAGCCAGGATCCCCAAATAAGGCTGTAAGGGTAAACACTGAGCAGGCTTTGAATCAGGTTGTGCCAGTTAGTGTGTCTCATGCAAACTAATAATTATCCTATCAATTCCATGGTTCAGTCTACTGGAGGGAACCTCTGACCACTCACTAACAACATCAAAGTCCTGTGTGTTTGTTCAGGCATTTTGTATCCAAGTTTTAGCTGATCATCGACAGAGAACTTCTACTTCGGCGAGTTATTCACTCAATAAATTACACCTGTGTAACCATGGATGCCACAGGAGGGGATGGGGGTCGGATAGGCAGCAGGGAGCCCTGAAGACATCGGTTTCTTCATCTTGCCACACGTATCAGTGCAGGAGAAGGGTGAATTGCTGCCCCAGGAATTCCCACAACCTCCTCTCTAGCAGCAGTTGCTTCCCCACACGCAGTAGGACTGGAGGGCAAAGGAAGTTGTTGAGCCCTGCAAGGGGTATGGACCACTTAGCACTCTTTTGATCCCATTTTTTCATCTGCAGTGTTGGTAATAGCTGTGATTCTTCCCCTTGCCTCTTCCTCACATGTTATCCTTTAACAGCTGGTGTTGCACTCATACTTTTTAGACCACATTTACCACCAGAAAACAAGCTGTGCTTTGGTTGTTGATTCAGTCCCAAGATGTTCGTTTCACCTTTAAAATCTGTGAGAACTGAAGGCCTCTGATGCACAGGAGGAGGTGAGCCTTACTGCACCACATCTGCTTGCCTTGCAGGGGAGACAACCAAAACAGCAGGAATGGGTTCCCTTTCCTTGCTGGGCACTGAGCATATACAGGCTCCTGTACAAAAAGTAAATGATAATTACACAGATCTTTGCTTTATTTTCTTCCAAGCTAAAACCATCGATTCATCAAAGATCAGTGCCGTGGACAAAGAGCCTCCTGTGATCTTGACTGACCCACCTCTGGCTGACAAATGGAACAGCACAGTATCTCCAGTGAGGACCAAACAGGCACAGCTCCCAGCAAATAAGGGTGAGCCCTTTTCTGAATGCATATGTGAGAACAGCAGGAAGGGAAGTGGGGGCAGCACTTAGAGGTTACTCAACTATTTTCAGTGGACTGAGGACTTCTGAAGAACTTCCATGTGTACCACTGCATGCTTTCATAAACATGCTGAGGTGTTTTCCCTTGGCAACCAGTTCAGTGATATGCCTATAGCCTTAACCTGGAGGAGGTACAGCCATTAGATGTTCTAGGAACAACAAATACCTGTGGTTGAGGAACACCAAGGAACAATAAAGTTTCCTTTTCCCTTCTGGGTCCATACAAAGGGTATTTGTGGTTACAGTGCAGCCTCAGGAGGAATTCGAAGTTTTCTCTGGTCCAACGGGAAGCTGTCAATCTGAATCGCTCTGCTTCTTCCCCTAGATGTATCCCAGAATCACTCTAAGAAGCATGGAAATCGAGGGAAAAACACTGGGGCCAGGCTTGCAGGTAGGTCCAGGGATCAGCCAGAGGAGGAAGGGACCAGGTTCATCAATGACCCTGTCCTTCCCATCAAAACAGGGATAGGTTCCCCTGGGTACTGCTGAGGATGCTCAGTAGGAAGAAGGGCACCAAATTACCTGCCAGAAAAACTCTTTTTAAAGATTAAACAAATCTCCACAAGCCTGGAGTAAAAAGTGAGTAAAACCACGCAAATGCTTTGTTCCAGCTCAGCAGAAGAATTAGATACCTACCTACTAGCACTGCTGCCTTCCCTCAGCACTTCTTATTTTGTATCAGAAAGCTGCAGAGAGGAGAAGCATGAATAGTTATTGCCTTCATAGTAAAAAAACAAATCTTTTTGTGGACATTTTCAATAGAGGAGTGCCGTGCAGTGTAAAGCAGCTGTAAGAGGTTGATCTTGTAGACAAAGCACTGGTATCTGCCAGTCTTCAGGGACATTACAGGTGCTTTTCTGTGTCAATTGTGGCTATTGCATAAGAGCAGGGATAAGTACAGCAAACGATGCATTCTATGATACCCTTTCAGGCACCAACTGGAAGACAGCAATGCTGGTCCTCAGCCCCTTGGCATTCATACTGGGATTAATAATACTGACACTCAATGTTCACTACAACAAGTAAGTGAGATTCGGGTTCATTCAGTCTGCCATGAACAGCATTTTAGAACAAAACGTGAGCATTTCAAAACAGAAAGTCCTGCTCTTGGCACTGCCCTCCATCTCACACCTGAAGTCTCTGGCTCAGCAGATGGGTCTGCTCACCAGTGATGTCACTCTTGGTGACACCTCCTCTCTGCCACCCCATTTATCCATCCCACTCACTAACCCATCCAAATGCAGCCACTGATGTCAGCTCCTCCTCTCCCACACAGCTCACACCACCCTGAAGGACATGGCATTACCAGTGAAGCCACCAAGCGACAGGCGGGTGCAGTTACGTACCCTCTTCTCTCTCCTCCTAGGAAGAAGAAAATCCTCTCTGTCCTGAAGAGCTCTCCAGCCAACGGCAGCAGAGCTGACCTACGGGAGCCAACTCCCTTACGAAGGGGTCCCCAGCCATACCTTCCAACATCCCGCTCCCCTTCCCTGAGGCACGGAGAGATCCTCATCGAGTGGAAAGATGGGACTGTCACTCCTCTATTTGACAATGTCAGTTATCAAATGGACTAGCTTCAAAGTAACAGAGCTGTTGTTCCACCCCGTGTCACTCTTCCCACCAGGAAGAATGCCACCACAGCCTCCCTGCCCTTGCTGTTTTGACAGTAAGCACTGTTGGGTTTTTTTTTTTTTTTGAACACTTGAGTACAATCTCTTTGCACAGCACAGGGTTGAAGCAAGCAGAGTAGATTTTTTGGTTTATAGAGACACATGCTACTTAGCAATGCCAGAGCTGCTTTAACCCATAACAAAGCCCAGGTTTACCTAAATGCTGAGACTTTCACCAGCTTTAACTGCTCATTGAACCAAAATTCTAGATTACTGAGCACATGAGAAAGTAAATCTTTGAAGACAAGGTATAAAGGAAGAAAATTAAATCCTTATGATCCTTAAGTTCTTTTTAAGATAAAACTAGCTGCCAACAGGCACAGGAGCCTGTCAGTTATGTTGTCAGTGTGAGAATATAACTAATAAGCACTACTTTCAAGACTCAAAAAATTATAGTCTCCTCCAGATATCTGCCAAAATACTCACCCCCACTAAGTTGTCAATTAAGTAACAGCTAGCTATTTTTCTAACTTAAAAGGCAGCACTTCACTGTCCTCTCTGCATGTCTGCAAGAGCCCTGCTGTGAGAGCATGTGTCTCTCCAAATACTTTCATATTTAGGATGTACTAAACCTTATTAAAACAAACATCCTCTTTTATTAAATAGACTGGCAAGCACCGTTGGTCATGCTTGTTGGGGATATTGTATATAGAGCCACATTATACCAGCTTCAGTCTCTGATCTCGTATAATCACATGAAATAGTCAATGAACAGATACATTGCTCCCATCAGAACGGTAACATAGTTTGGGTTTTTTTCTAGACGGGAGTAAGACACTGTTTTCAGCCTTTACACTTCTTGTTTGAGCGTAATTACCTGTACCTGTCACACTCGGTCCTGGTCTTTTCTCGGTGAAACTTGAAATGTCTTAGTGCTTTCCTAATATTCATGAATTTATGCTTTTCTTCTCTCTGATTTTGAGATGATATAATCATGGCTGTAAGTCAAGAGTTACTTGCACAAAGAAATACTAACACCAGGAAATTACAAGTATGAGCTGTGTCAGTGTATTTGTTAAGTAGAGCAAGGAAAGCCATACCCTCATGTCTCTTACTAGAACAGCTCTTCTCACTTTACCTAAATTAGGTTGTTCTGCTATTTCAGTGTAGCTTGGACTTCTCTAGAGTTTGATTTTATTTAACCTATGCCAGAAATAAGGTTCCTCTAGGGAATCTAAAGTCTCTTCTTTTTTTAAATTTTTCTTTTTAAATATAGATCCACAGCCTGGTAAAAGGTTTACTGCCATGAGATACAAGCAAAAACTTAACTGTTCTCAAAAAAGAAAATAAAAGCCCAATTGGGTTCAGAGCATGCAAATCCTTGAGGTCAGAAATAAATGTCTTCCCCAGGCATATTATTCAACAATTATTTACTGGAGGGTTTCCCAGACACTCTTGGAAAAATAATTTACTACTAGATATGGGCAGAGGAAGAACTCTTTCTTCACCAGTGAGCAGTAAACACAAAAAAGAATCAGAGTTAAATTCTGACTTTCCAATGTTTTCACTTTAAAACAAATTCAAAGTGTTTGGGGTCAAGGTTCCAAATGCGCAAGCATCATTTTACTTACAAAATTCGTGGGAATGCATTCTGTACATAAATATCTCAAAATGCACACCAAGTGCCTCACCAATTATCAGTTACATCCCTTACACCTTTTTCTACCACAGTTGAAATTTTGTCCAGGGAGCATATCACCTCACAGTGCACAGCACTGGTCACCCTCCAAAATCTGAACACACTTTGGGAACACTGAGTAAGCAGTGTCTTTAAAAGGGAAATACTGGCTTGGAATTCAGCTCCTTGCTTACCAAAGCAACAACTGCAAAATGTTCATTACTGCTGAATGGGCAGAACCGACGACTTGTTAATGACTCTCTGTAACTCGTACTTAATACGCTAATCTTGCTCATAAACACCGAGGCGGCAACACCATTGTTTACACAACGCTGATTAAATGACAGCTCGAACAATAATGAAAAAACAAGACTGAAGCAGCACAGACTTTTCTCTCAGCCTGTCTTTAACTTTTTGTTATTTTTCACTAGTTTACCTACATTAGATGCTAGAGACAAAATGTTGCAAGGTGTGGACAGTCTTCATCAGGAGAGGTCTTAAATGTTAGCCAAACATACATCAGGAAAGACTCCAAAATAGCTGATTCTGCCATGGGGCTGCACCCTGTGACAGTGGAGGATTCGCCTTCCATCCTCTGGTTCTGAAGTTAGTTGAGAAACACTCAGACCAATTGCACAGCCTGTGTGCTTCCACTTCTGCGACCACCTGAGTGAAATGCTTCTGAACACTGTTCATAATCAAAATAAAACCTGACTGTAAAGTGGAGGAGCATTGAAGTTGTTTATGTGTGTATATATATCTGTATAAAAGCTTCCTTAGAGTGCATCCTTTTTCTGTGTGTATGTATGTCTATATACATATACATATATATATATATAAAGATGCACTATAGGAAGGATTTTATAAATGACGCCACAGGAAGATAACAGAGTAATGAGCAAGGCACTCCAGTGACACTGGTACTAACATTATTAATGGATACTGCACCAAAAGATGAGTGGCTGCAGCCACAGAAACACGGATAGTATTAAACAAACACAAGACTGCATATAAGCTTAAATATCCAGTACAGAAAACGTATTAACCACATAGATTTCTCTTTCTCACCCCCCTGAAAAATGTACAGCTGTCTGTTAAAGATCAAAAAAAATGAAAAGAAAGAGGCCAAAGAAGAATTTCAGGTTTACCATTTAAATACTGTACCTCAACCGTTTAGTAACTTTCTGGATGGAAAATGTTCTCATAACAGTACATTAGGGATGTACATAAATTCATGATACAAACAAACAAGACCTGAAATGATTTGACAAGTGATCACAGCATATCAGTGGAGGAGTTGGGAACAGAACTACTGCTTCCTCATTTGAAATGCAAGGTGTGACTTCTGCAGTAAGAATTCTGTTATTAAAAATCTCCATATGCTCATTTTCTCAACTCTGTAGCTCTGCATCAGCAAGTCAAGATACATCAAGCGCTTGATTTTTCAAAAAGACCTGTGGTTGTTCAGCACTTCAAGGGAGGAAAAAATAAATGAAGAAAAAAGGAAGAAAATGAGACAGGGACAGAGGAACTCTTTGTTAGATCTGGGTTTCAATTCAAACATCTCTGGCTCATGTTTCAATCAGATCATGTTTTTTTGTGTTAGCTAGGGGAGACAAAAGCACAAGCTCTTTAAAAGCTCCATGTATCTTCACTGAATTTCTACAGATTTAACAGAAAAATCTACACTTCTGCAGCCATGTAGTTCTTCCTCCAACTTAAAACCAAAAAAAACCTGAAAAAAAACCCCAGGCGATTTTCCTTCAGAAATTCCCCTTATCTTTCACAGAAGCACTTATTCTTTGGCACAGAGAAACTGATGTGCTTCTTTCAGCGTTGCCTGCATGTCCTCATACTCTGCCAATTTGCAAGCATCCTCCAGCTTCAGCCACTGGAAAGCTTGGTGCTCCTCTGACAGCTTGATTTCTGTGTTGCAGTCCTTCACTTCTGCCAGCCAGTAAACCACGGTCTTGGGTTTGCCACGGACAGGGTAGTGCAGCTCCTTCCTGTAGCCCTCCACGAGGGTGAGCTGGCTGGCCTGCAGACCAGCCTCCTCCTGCGTCTCCCTGAAGGCTGTCTGCAGGTCATCCTCCCCTGGGTCCACGTGGCCTGCCAAGAGGGTGGAAAAGTCAGTCTCTGAGAAGGAAACTTTCAGTCAACAACTGGGAAACACTGGGAGACAGAGATGGGAGCACATGGCAGCTGGTACGGGACAAAATGGAAATTGGAGAGCAGAGATTGCTTTTCCAGCTCTTGTGTCTTGATTTGTCTTTGCCTTGTGGCCTTTAGGATCACTGTTTAGCCCACATCTTCTAAAGCTCCCAGTGGCCTGTCACCACTAGACACCTCTTCCTCCCAGTCCTCCTCTCCTCTTCTGGAGCACTTTACACCTGTAATGTTCCACCTTAGATTATACTGAGGACTGAGTCCCTCATGAACATTTTCCTTTATCCTGTTAGAAGGGAGGCTGCTCATCTGCAAGAGTCTTAATCCTCTCTCAACCCTGCCCTCCCATATAAGCTTAAGGCTCAGTTCTGCAAAACTCTTACTCATGCCAACAGACGAGAAACAAATGCCCATTTAAAAGGTGGGTTTCATTTATGCAGTAAGGGTCTTTTTTATTTTTTTTTAATTCTTTTTTTTTTTTTAAATTTCTCTCCCATATTCCCCCTCTGAATCCTCAGAGCCAGTCCTTTCACCAGCTGCATGGTTCTCCTCAGACACACCATTTATTTTACGTTGCTCAGAACGAGAGGTGCCACTACAAACAAGGGATAAATATAACACATCCCCAGCCGTTTGTACTTTAGTTGAGAAATGTCAGATTTGGTTTTCTCATGAAAGCTCCAGACCAGAACATAAATAGAACAAGCCAAGCAAGACCTCAAAAAAGCAACATAGCAGGAGTTGGGAGGTTTCAAAAGGAAAAAAAAAAAAAAAGCTAAGCTTTATTTTGCCTCTGGTGTCACTCGATTTTCTACATAGCTGGCTGCAAATAGCTGCAATTTAATTATAGAGATGAATTTTCCTCAGGTCCCAGGTACCCAAAGGCTCCCTTTAGTACTACAATAGGGTATGTGGGAAATTGGTTTTGCTTTTGCAACAGGTCTCACTCACTTCTTTTTCTGTGTACCAGAAGTTTAAATACCTCTTACAACATAACACCAACTCAAACGCAAAATATGCTTCTCTTACAAGCAGCAACTGTGCAGAGTGCAGAAAACAGCATCTGATGTTGATACCTGTTGATAACCTCATATCTAAGCTCAGTAAGTTTCCAAGATGTACAGTGCAGTCTACCTGCTGGGGAGAAAAAGGACTGGTGGTGGCACCTCGCACCACAGCTTTCAGATCCTCCCAGCTGTTTCCACTGATGCAGTTCCAACATATTGAGAAGGAAAAAGAACTCCACATCCCATTCCCTTCCCATTAGCCTTGGCTAGTGCAAAGTCACAGTTCTAGGGGCAGAGATGAGGCTGATGAGGTTCACATGGGGAAATACAAGCAAGTCCAGTTTAATCCTATAGGCTTGCAGCTGCTTAGGGAATTTTTAAAATAACAAGGTTCTACTGTAGCTGTAAACTGCCTTTCGTGTGTGTTTGGAAAGACAATTACAACTTCATCTTCTGGCTCCTGACACACTGAAGCTATGTCAACATCACAAACAAGTTATGCTTATGGGCAGATTCAGACTACAGGCAAGAAAGACTTTTTTTATCAAAAGAACACAGGTGAAAACACAGGCACAGTCTGCCCAGAGAGGTGGTGGAAGCCCCATCCCTGAAAACACTCAATGCCAAACTGGATGGGCTCTGAGCAACCTGCTCTAGTTGAAGATGTCCCTGCTCACTGCTGGGTGGTTGGACCAGGTGACCTTTAAAGGTCCCTCCCAACCCAAAACATTCAGTGGTCTGTGATTCCGAGTGTGTGAGATGTATGCCCATGAGACAATTAACTTCCTACCAAAATGCCTACAAGTAATTTCAATTGCTTCTCCAGAATAACTGTGTTCCCGGGGAGCCTTTTCACGTGGGTCTCTTCTCACAACAATCAATCATGTTTTTTAGTTTTCTAGTTTTCCATTAGGCTGCAAACTCAACTCCCTTAGGCTCTTGATGAAGCAGACAAAGGGCGAGGTTTGGAAAGTTTTGTTCTTTCCCTTAATAGGAGAGCATAGTTGATACTGTTAGAAGATTTTTTTTTCCCCCAGTTTGCAAATTCCTGTTTACAAACCTCTACACTGGGCTTTAAAAGCACTGCATCTTACAAAAAGATAAGTAAAAACTATCATGAATAAATCTCAGAGGGTAAAAAACAGCATGTAAGAAGATCTGCGAGGAACCTGAAGTATTTCTGTGCTGCACTTTTCCTGGTACTGGGGCTGTGACTGTGTACTGCCAAACTCTAGCTCTGTCACCTTTATTTACAGAGGAGGTGCTGCTCTTTATGCTGCGGCTTATCTTCTGCTTTGGGACCTCACTGATGGCTTAGGGGAGGATGGCTGACCGGAGAATTAACCTTATCTGTGCCTCTCATCTCCACCGCATTTGGCATTCGACTTCCACCAGTGATGTCCTGAACTTTCAAGGAATTCCTGCAACTTCCAAGAAAGGTGTTTTAAAATGTACCACTGCAGATTTCAGTTTACCCCTCTGATTAGGCACGGGTCAAACAACCTGGTCAGTGGTACCTGACAGAGGATCAAATCTGAGGAAAAAGGTAAAAAAATCACTTGCTACCTCAGTCGCGTGCTGAACATCTGCCAGAAACATCAGATACCTAAGGAGCACGACTGGGTGTCGCTCCCAGCCCCAACCCAAATCAGTGGTATCCTTTGCAAGCGACTTCAGCCTCAAAACTGCCCCCACAGCTGCAGGAGCAGCAGCATCATCAGACAAACACCACAATCAGCAGCTACTCTGGGCTGGTCACTGCCTCTCTTAAGTTGAGCTCAGCAGCACTGGGCCAAAGTCCAGTCAGCAACCTCACAACAAGTGTGTTATCAGAACAAAGCGTGTTATCAGAACAAACATCACCTTTGGGTGGGGTCCAGTGGTGGGTCCCGTAGGACGTCTGCAGGAGGAGGTACTCGATGCTGTCAGCGACCCTGGAGGACGGTCCTGGCTGCAGCCTCCTGTAGATGATCAAGCCACAAGCTCTCACAGCCATTCTCTCTCTGCCAACTGCACCAGGAGCTGTGGGGCAGCACAGGGGGATCAAGGAACAACACAAAACATGGAGCTCCAACAGATTATCTGTATTTAGCCAGCAAATGTATCTCAGCAGAGCTTAAAGCTGTCCATCCCTCTGTAGCTACCACACAATCAAACTGCATCTTATTAATTATTTTTGAATTGTAAAAAACCAGAATCCTTTCCTTTTAAAACAGGAACTTACATAAAAGCTTTTAAAAAAAAAAGGTTATCAAGAAGCATGAAATATGACCTGCATGACATTTTTTTGCTGCTGATATATTATGGTATATTACAAACCATATTGTAGGGAGGAGAAAAAAATTATAAAGCAAAAGGAAGGCCTTTTCCACTGCAAAAATCTGGAGGCCCCGCGCAGAGATAATACTTCAACATTACTGGAACTGGCATACAGAAATAATTGCCCCTGCAGCAGAGAAGTCCTCAGGATATCAGTGAGAAAATGAACGTCAAAGGACAGGCTCTCTGCTGTCTGGGCTAAAGTTAAAGCTGTTACAGAACTAAAAGGTTCTTGGCATGTGCATTAAGCACTAATTTGATGTAAACAGTAGAGGAAGACACCTCTCAAGTGATAAATACTGTCATCAATAAGCCACGCAGCCGGGATGTCTGGTCCTATATGGAAAGAGAGGGAAAGCGATGGAGTCAAAGGTCTGGGCGATTCGCAGTTCCAGGCAAAGCTTTGCATTTTGACAGAGATGCACACTCCAACAAATAATAACTTTAAACAACATTGATCTTCCCTGGGACGCCAAGCGCGGCATCCTTTGATACCTCCAGATTCCAGAGCGGGATAAACCACAGCACGGAGCCCCTCGCCACCACCCCCGCCGAAGGACGGCGCTCAGCTCTCTTGGTCAACCCCTTTAACCGCCTCCATTAGCTTCCGATCAGCCACGACAAGAACAAACGCCCCCGCCGGCCCGCGCAGCCCCGGGACCAGCCCGGGGGACGAGCACCACCTCCCGTGCGCGCCGGGAAGGACAAGGGCAAACCTCTCCAGGCCCCCACGCCGCTACCCGGCGCCCCGGGGCCGCGCTCCCATCCCCGCCCGCAAAGGGTCACTCGCCGTGCCCGGGGAGGGGGAGAGGTGTGGTGGGACACGGGGAAGCCGGACGGGGAGAACCAGGACACGTGTCCCCCACGGCGGCCGCCATCGCCCCCCGCCCTCACCTGCGCTTCCGGGTCCCGGAGTGGGCGGGACGCAGAGCACGACTGACGGCGGCCTCAACCAATCACAGCGCCGCAAGCGCGGGCGGGAACCACTCTCGTCTCCCTCCGCCGTCCCTCTGCCCGCTCTCATTAGGCCCCGCCCCCTCGCCCGTCGAGGTCTCTGATTGGTTTCTCACCGCCGGGCCGTGCCCTGCCCGCCCCTCTCCCCTCTTCCTATTGGCTGGCTGGGGGTGCGAGGCTGCGCGCGGGCGTTTGAAGCGGGAAAAGCGTTGTTGCCATGGAGACACGGCCCAATGGCCGCCGCCGAGCGGCGCCGGGGCCCGTGAGGGAGCGAGGGGGGTCTCTGCCCTGAGGGGACCGAGGTGGCCGCGACCGGGGAGGGCCCCCGCACCACCGCCCTGCCCGGCCCCGGCGCGCTCTAGAGGGGGGAAACCGTGGTGGGACAGCGCGGGGAAGGATGAGAGGAGATATCTCCCCTCGGTCAGCCACGCGGTGCACTTCAGGACGCGCGGAGGTTTGTTTCGATACATTATCATAATTGTAAAACAAAATTTTAAAAATACTATTTTCTTTATTTTATATTATCTATACTTTACATTTTCTATATTTTATATGTAATATATAAAATATTTAAGCATACTTTAAAAATACATATTTAAATGTTTTATATTATATATAATATAGATGTTAGTGCATAATATGTATTATATAAGTATATATACTTGTAAATGAATATAAATTATAAAATTGATATAAAATATAAATAATACTTCTATAAATATAAAAATATTTAAATATATATTAAATATAAGTATTTAAATTTTCATTTAAAATACATATTTATATGCAATATATAAAATATTAGAACACTTAAAATATATATTATGTATTTTATGTATTATATATATACTATATTTCGCATAGTTTTAATATTTTATTACTAAAAAAATGAAATCTATAAAATGAAACCTCGGGAGCCGTTTGGTAAATCCCGCTGGCAGGAGCAGCTCGGGCGAGGTTTTCAAATAATCAGTTTCCCGATATAATTCGTGGGGTATTTTCTCGGCTCGTGGATGGATATTGGACACTTCCAATATCCAATATTCCAATATTGGACACTTCCCCTCTCCGTGCAGCTGTTCATGGCAGCTGTTGGGATCAGCTACAGGATGGCGCCTCTTCTGCTGAGGTCACCAGGCTATACTTAGTGTGGAGGGAGTATTAAGATGCTCCCAAAATACTCTCTTAGGAAACAAAAAACCCCCCAATATTTTGTTGTTTTTAAGCCTGATTAAAGAGGCAAGGATGTTAATTGTAGTTTTAGCGACCTGCTCTGGGTCAAGTGTGTCAGTGGCAAAGGAAAGGGGAGTGTTGCTGACCTTTGTCGTGGTCCAGCTGTAAAACAGCTGTCATTTAGCATTAAAAGCTTTCCCTCCTGTCCAGTTACTTTTGCTCTATTGAGACTGTAAGTCACTATCTGTCTATTCAAAGGGCTGTCCCAACACTTGTTCCAAGGAGGGGCAGGATATTTAATGCCATGTTGTTTACGTGCACAGAGTGGAGTAATCCTATGATCTTCCAAGGGGATCTGCTGCAACGTCAAACACGGCCTCACAGCTCCCTACCTGCTCCATTGAACTAAAATTATGGACTCCTTTTACACTACAGATTATCTCTTGTCTTTATAAAAGTGCAACACATCCTGACCCTCTTCTTTGCGGGAATGCCCTAATTCCCAAGCAATGGGGTCAGAATGATTTAAAGGTGAAGCATTTTGTGTGGTGCTCTGGAAAAGCAAATCAGCCATTCACTTCTGGAGGGCTAAATCAGATTTGGCTTCGGATCACAGTTAAAGAAAGAGCTTAATGCTCAGATGAATAAGGAATAACGATGGATGAGTGTTGACGTGGGTTAATGTGATTCCCTTTTCCCTACTGTGTGATTGCCAGGTCGGCTTCAACTCTGCTCCTGTGTTTGAAAGAGCATCAAACACTTTGGCATGGACAGAGCCTGTGCTGGAGTCTTCTTTGAGGGGGTCGTGGTTACAAGTAGTGAGTACAGCACGCTGCTGTGGTTGTGATCAGGACGGGAAACACCTATCTGCTGCACACATTTACAAACTTTGCAAGTTTTTAACTTTTATTTGTATAAGTACTTGTAAAGCAAAATGGTCTGCATGGAAAACAAGGTGGTGTTTAGGTTTTGGACACTGATTAACAATTTCTACATTTATCAAATCCCCTTGAAAATCATGCCTAATAAACCTATTTAATGATCAGCCCAGACCTTATGATTCAGAATGATTGCCATAGGTTATTTGCAGGATTGAATGTATAGTAGCATTAGTTTGCATTCCTGGGAATGTCACATAAGATTTCCTCACTTTTCCAAGGCTTAATTTCCTTAATTTAAAGTACAGATGTAATGATACTTGTGTCCTTTCTTAGTGGTGGCACTCAGGACTGTCAGTGGAAATAATCTAAAATTCTCAGGTCAGTGTGAGTGAACTACAGTGGGATAACAGGGCACATGAGTGTTCTTCAGGTGAACACTGCACTGAGATCATTGATATATGAGAAGTTAATAGGGATCAAAATATGGTTGTCCAAGGCTGATTTGTTCTTAAAATAGCCCACTCGGGGATTATATGTGATTATTTTACACACAGTGATTGACACTCTCTGAGTATCTTTGAAGAACCAGCCTTTTCTCCACTTTGAAAAGTGCATTGAGAAGGAGAAGATTAGCTCTGTGAAAGAGCTTATTAATAATTAAAAGCTCTTTAAAATGGAGAACCAGCTCATAGAGCTTAATTTTGTGGTAAGTTAATTTCCTACAGAACAGAAAAATGTAACCACTCCTCTCTGCTATTTACACCTGACTTTTCATTTTTTACTGCAGCTTTACGACATTTAAAAACCTCTAATGCTGAAACAGAGGATGAGCTATCTGATGACAAGATGTGATCTAATTCTGTGGTTAGAGCTAGTCCCTTTATACATAATTCTAGTACCTTTTTACAGCAAGTACTCATCCATTACTAGCATCTGGCAGCCTTTTAAGATCTTTGTAAAACTTCTTGGCCTAAGAAATAATTTGCAGAGTACTTGGGCTTGCCCATGCCTAGTGTGCATGGAGAATTGTACTTCCACACTGGCTCACCTCTTTATCAACATGTGTTATACCCAACTATTTTAAGAAGTCTTAGACTTTTATCTCAACCCTGTTTTCAGTGAAGCCACTCATAGCCTCGTGGGGAACAAGACCTAGGTTTGGATATGAAACTACCACACTGGAAAATGTTATATTTTTCTGCCCCAGGACACACTGTTCTCACAAGGGAACAAACGAAATTGGATCCTGACAATAACTGAGGGAATGCTGGCTGTTATTTATTGTATAGGAGTCAAAGGCCTTCTCTTTTTTTTGCCAGAAGATGGCATTAACAATTTAGAGTTCTTGTAAACCTCCTCTTAGTTTTTGCAGAGTCGATTTATTTTGAAGGACTATGCATCTGTTAGAAAAAGCATCTTCAGACACAA
>JAWWLV010000100.1:63903497-63936575 GCA_035041135.1 Platyrinchus mystaceus
ACTAGAAGGGACCTAAATACTCCTGGAATATGCACAAAAAAGGACCTGAACTGTCCAACGGTTTCTGATGAAATTGCCCCTCTCCTGGGGGATTCTGAAGCTCCTATTGTGCAAAGAGTAACTCATATTTCAGGGTATAATTATGGACTACCTCATTCCTTTATCAGGTAATGATCAGTCACCTTTATTTTGCTAGTATTTCAGGTTAGTCATAATTAATTCTTTCTTAATTGTGGAGGAGGATCTGTCACATCCAAATAAGCAATCCCAGCACTACAGAGCAGTGCAAAATCTTGTAGACAAGGAAGGGATTAATAAGCACTTGCAACTCTCGGAGTCTGGTAGAAGGAATCATCTGAATTTGACCAGCTGCTACTCACCAAGTTGTCTAAGAATAGTCTTTGTCTTTCAGGATATAAGGCTTTGTTTTCTTGGTGTTTTGGCCAATCTTTGTCTTTTCATGGGACCACCTTTTAAAACATTATTTTTCCAAAAGACAGCATTGTCTGTTCACAAGTTTGTCAAGCTTTTCCCAGTAGAAAAGATACACTCTCTGATGGCTATATTTGTTTCTAAAGAGATTTCTGAACTGAAGCTTTAAAAGGAATCAGAATGAGAATTCTGGGGTGGGTTCCTGGTGGTAAGAGGGATGCCTTGCAGCTGCTCCCCAGGAACACGATCTCTAACTTCCATACTTTTCCTGGTGTTTGGTAACAGAAGGGCTATGGTTATCAGGAAATCTACCCTGGCAACATTTTTAAAGCACCAAATATTTTTTTTCCTGATGAAGCAGCAAAGCTCCTCTGCCCACAAAATACCAGTATTTTGGTCACTGCAGTGCAGTCATGGCAGTTTTGTTTTAAAATGCAATGAGGAGAGGAAGCTGTATGAAGTTGGAGCTGGTCTATGTTGGCTGTGGGAAAAGATTTGGTATATGGGAGGATCCACGGAGTTGGGGTATCAATTACAAATCCATTGAGAATACATGTAGCCTGGAGAATAGTTGCTGCTGCCACGGTGGAAAAATGCTAAGGTGACAAGTAATTAGAGCACTTAAACTGTGAAATGCAAGACATTTTATAACATGACAGTTTATAGCTCTCCTCTGCTGGAAAAAAAAATCATTCCCACCTTCCAGAGAAGTGCACTAACCTCCCGTATATATTGACATTGTGGTGCATTCTCTGTCTCTTCTGGAAGTTGAGCCAAGTGCAAATAAAACGACAGGATTTATAGTGCTGGCACATAAAAAGTGCTAAAATATAAAACCTAATGTCTCAGCTAGAGGAGTTCAAGATTTTTAATCCTGCTGTTGAGTCTTCATTGTTGTCACTTTCTTTTCTTGTTCTTCAGTTTTTTTCCTAAGCACATTTTTCTGTGCCTAGCATTATGGTTCATCCTGTGGGCTTTCTGAATCCTCCTCCTGATATGCCTCAATTTTCTTTTCTCCTGTTTGTAGAGTTGTACATTTCAGGCTTGGGCCAGTCTGCTGACATTTGGGTTTGTAATTCCTGTTTTGCAAGTGCCCAGCTGCTTCACTGAATCCATCCATTCCCATGTCACCTTGTGATCTGGCCACTGTGAAGGCTAATCTAGTCTCATCCATGAGAAATATTGAAAAACACTGACATGATTTCAGATGGCAGAAAGATAAAGCGTTTTTTTAATGTTTAAATTTATTTTGCGCTTGCCCATGGCAAGTGGCCTGGTTTTGACAGGACATAGTGATTCTTCTGACCTATTATCTAGCCTGGCTTCTAATGATCTGTGCCAGGACTTTTGCTTGGGTTTTTTTTTCCAGTAATAAAAATTATATTGTACTGTTAAATACAATTTATATTTTAAAAAGGTTAGTAGGAAATACAAACCCCAGGTTTGGCATATATAATTAACATGCGTTTTATTCCCATACAAAATATACTTAACTAAATGTGCCTCTGTACCAGAGAGAATTTATGCCTTTTTGCTCATTGCCATAGCCTCCAAGTCTTCAGTTTTTCCTTTCTTCAAATTTTGCCATCAACACTGCCTCCTTCAAGCTCTTAGAACACAACGGGCTCTTTCTGCAGGTCACCGAATCTGGCCTCTGACTCAAGAATTGAACTTCAGAGCCTCTGGTCATTTGCTGGACAACATTTGGTGCCAAGTATCACTGCCTTTCATTTCCAGGCGAGGAATTTTCCACTTTAAAGCAGGGCCTGATCCTGGTCCGCATGGGAGAGCTGCACTAAAATTAAATGGAATCCAGTTAAAAGTAAAGATTGTAACTGGTGTGTGGTCTTCAAAGACCACGTCTTGAGATTTGTATCTGTCATGTGCTTCTGGGGAATGGAGCAGCACAACAGCAATGATACCACAAGCTGGTAGTTGTAATGAGATGTTGAGTAACTTCTGGGTTTGATTTCAATTTATTAGACAACTAGTATGTGTTAGTTTTCAGTTGCTACAGTAAGAGATTTTGGCATTCGGACAGTATGGCAGAAACACAGTTTTTGGGCAAGTTGGGGCTTGATGAGTTGAAACTCAAATCCAGGCTGAAATCATTACTCATTTGGCTGAGGACAACTTGAAAAAGGGAGAGGTGTAATGAACACATTATTGTTAAATTCAAGCCTGTTCTTTATGCTGCATCACAAAATGCTTTACACAACAGGTTAATCAATGAAACATGAAATGACCTCTTGTTTCTTAGATGTCTGGAAGAGAACTAAAGTAAACTTGCCAAAACATAAGAGCACAACTTTGTCAGTGGTCTGAAACCACATAACTTTTTACGAAGGAAGACCAAAAGGGAGACAATGACATATTTCAAATTTTTTTGAGCTGAATAGGAACATTGTGATGCTGTCTTATTTCCCAGGTTGGGTCATTTACTTGTAACCTGCTTGTCAGTCTATAACAGGAAGAATGAAAGTCCAGCATAGGAGGAAAAACACCTAAATATTATACCTTCTCCTTTTCAAGATCTATTCATACTTTTATCTGTACATTATTAAGTGACTAATCTTGAGTGCAAATAATTTCAGGAAGATGAAATTTCGTTATGTTAACTTATGTATTATGCCCTCTTCCATCACATACTTGTATGCAACTGAAAAGATGCCAGTCCAGCAACAAAGTCAGGAATGTGGCTGTACAAACTCAGCTGTTTTTTTAACAGGAGTGCACAAAAAGCCTGAGCCTGATTAGGAAAAAAAATCAGAAAATTCACCATGTAAGACTGAGGCGTGTTAAGGAGTTTTTTGATAAGCATGAAAGACAGAAACGTTACCTGATAAAGCTAACAAATTCAGGCATATCCTAGATTCTGTTGTAACCTGATTTTAAAATGTAAACCTACACTACTGTTGTAGATCCAACACTTCTGAGAAAGAGACTCTGTGGACAGAGAGTGAGAAAATCAGAGTGTGTGTCCGAAAACGTCCTCTAAGCCTGAGGGAGGAGCGACGAGGGGAGGTGAATATCATCACCGTCAAAGACAGAGAAACCCTACTGCTCCATGAGAAGAAGGAGGCAGTTGATCTTACACAATATATTTTACAGGTAACCTGCTCCACTGTAATGTTGAGTTTATGGGCTGGTCACACGTGTGGAAGGGTAAAGCATCTTGTGCTTGGAGTTTCCATGAGGGAAAACAGAGAAGGGCTATCAGCATTTCTTACACTGAAATAGATGGTGGGCTTTTCTTCTGATTTATGCCAGCCTGTGGCAGAAAACCTGAGCCTGGAATTTTAAGCTCTAGAAGTGCCTCTTGCAGCTTTCTTTGTATGTAGCAAAAGAAACCCTCTGCTACGTGCCGTTGCCTCAGGAGAACTGCCTGCTGCAGAGCCCACTGATGGCTTCCCAGGGTACTCCAGTGAGGAGTTCATTTTCCACTGTTTCAGAACTGTAGGTCTGTTTCAATCACGTACACCCTCATCCCCTCCATTCCATTGTTCTCAAATGCTCTTGAAAATCAAGTTCCCTTTTGGTCTTTGTTTCTTAATCCCGAATGCTTTGTGCCGTCATAGTTCAAATTCTCCCTTTTGACTGGCAGCACCAGGAAAAGAACTGATTTCTAGAGAGCAGCAAGCCATTCTCACTCTACTGGGTGTTATTTTTACTGTCTGGGTCCTAGGAACAACTGTTTGGAGTATCCAGTGAAAATCCAGTTTGCAGCTCTCTCGGGTCCTGTTCATGTGCCACATTTTATGGTGCAACACATGCAGCAACTCCACCCCACTTCCTCCATCTGAGGACCTATATTTGGCATGTAGGCAGTGCTTATCACCTTCGTGTCTCAGTGCTGAAATAACTGTTAACTAATTTTGTTATGTCAGTACAGATAACTGAATTCTTGCTATCAATCAATATAGTCCAAACAAAAGTTTGCCACCAGCTGTGGCAAAGGCTATCTCTACTCTGTAGGACCCAGAAGAACTTCTCTGCTTCCAAGTCTGGCTACTCACCCTGCATCCATCTCTGGTTCCTATAGAAAGGACAGCAAGGGGTACAGAGCAAAGGGGAGGTGGTGAAGCATATTCCAGCACCCAAACTTCAGGCCCATCACAGAGCCACATGTGCCCTGTGAGCTGAGACACCCTGGCTTAATCTGCCTGTGCTCTACTGTGGTTGGTTTGTGCATCGTTGAAATGCCTCTCAGTCCTAGAGATTTGCCACCTTAATTTAGTGCAGTGAGTTTATTGGAGTGCAGTGTTACACATCAGTTCATGAGCACTCTTTTGAAAACCTGATGTTTGTGACCATCCCTACAAGCACTACTCTTATAATGAAGGAGTTCATAATGAACTCTGCTGTATCCTTTCCACAGACCCTGCTTCTTTGAGTCAGAGCTGGAGTGTGGAAAGTTTTGGGTTTTCTTGCCCCCTTCTGAGTTAATACAATCCAGCTTTGCCTAAGAACAGCTTCTCTCTTCTCTGGCACAAAAAGTTTTTAAGAACAGAGGCAATTAATCACGACTTAGTCACAACTGAGGACTGATTTTGAGAAAGTCAGGAGTTGACTCTTGAGTTCTTTATAGTCTTACTGTACTTCTGTAGGCTGATTCATTTCATGAATAGGCTTTCTTTAATTGGTATTTTTTTGTTCTTGTGGCATGTTCTGCTTCAGAATGATGGGAAATCAAGGCATTTTTGCTTCTCCCCTTTTTTTTTCCTATCCTCAGTCTCCTGATTGGTGTGTCCCTGCAATATGTTGTGCTGCATGTTAAATGTGCTAGGTCACTTTGTGCTTGTTCCAAAGCCGTATGAAGTCACAGGAAAGACTTCTGTTATTTAACTTTACCTTTGAGTGGGATTGAAGGGGAAGTGAAACGTGTTCATTTACATGTAAAGATCACCTTTGTTTTTCAGCATGTTTTTTATTTTGATGAAGTCTTTGGGGAGTCATGTACCAATCAGGATGTGTATATGAAGACAGCCTATCCTCTCATTCAGCATATTTTTAACGGGTAGGGCATCAGTGCTTACATTTGTTATTTTTTGCCTTGGTTTTGCCTTGTTTTTCCATTTTCATATGCTGCTTTAATTTTCCTTTATGCTTTTCATCTTTTGAAAAATGCATTCATTTCACCTTTGCTACATACCTTCCCCCTTTCAGAATGCCTTTGATTGCAGTTTTGACAAAATAAATCAGGGAAAACTTTCTTCGTGCTTGACGACAAATCTAAATTACAGAGGGAGGTAAAATTGGACCCCAGGTTCAACCAAGAGACACCATGGCCAGCCTAGAATGAAAAAATGTGTCCCAGGATTTCTGAAGTCTAATCTTCACTCCAACAATGGTGTGGTACACAGTCATCTGTAGAGGAAATATGTTACCTCTTTCCTGGGATTGCTGAGAGGTGTTTTTACATGTATTTGTACAATTCACAGGGCAATAGAAATTATTAATAACCTTGTGATTTATTTTTATTTTATTGATTTATATTTGCTTAGAGGTTTAATCATAATTACATACTTCCTGATTAATGGGAAATTGATGGTGGTTTTATGTGAGTGATCTTATTTTCATGCAAAGTAACGAGCTTGAATATAATTACATTTTTCAGCCATAGAAGGAAAGGATTATATATCCGTGCTGAAAATTAACAAAATGGAGTATTCTGTTACTGAAAATCTCTAAGTGTCATCAGCAGAGACAGCATATCATGCTCCTGAGGAAAAGAAAGTGGAAAAAAGGAAAATGAGGCTTGTAACTTGCTGTGTAATAGTCACTAAAGCCACAATTCACATTACAGCTAATCTAGTAATGCCACCAGAATAGATGACACTGTTTTTTTCCTCAGCTTTCCCTAACTTTTCTGTTCCTCCTGCTGCATCCCTTTCACTACTGTTTGTCTAATCTGACACCCTGGTGAGCTAATTCTGCAGTCTAAGCTGTCAAGAAGTTGTTCACTGTGCTCACTGCAGACCTACATTTTTACCCACTATCTGCCAAGGTACTTACCCGGGTAAAAAGTCTTCTTTTTAAGGGGGGACGGGGAAAGGAAAAGAAAGCAAGAGAGCCAGCACTCTGTTACACATAAGATCTCCATAGGATGTGCTTGGGAATAGTTGTTAAGTGGTGTGCAGTTCTAAGAGAAGATGGCAAACCAAACCTCATTGCTAAGGGGCCATAGGGAGATACCAACACTGCAGAATCTTATACAATAGAACAGGAATGAATCAGATGTGACACTAAACACGTCAGTTGTCTTCACAGAGGCAATGCCACCTGCTTTGCCTATGGGCAGACTGGTGCTGGCAAGACTTACACCATGATAGGAACTCACCGGAACCCAGGACTCTACGCCCTGGCTGCCAAGGACATCTTCAGACACCTGGAAGCCTCACCATCAGGGAAAGACCTTTTTGTTTTCATCAGTTTTTATGAGATCTACTGTGGGCAGCTTTATGACCTGCTGAATGGAAGGAAGAGGTATTTAAATAAAAAACATGGTTTACTATAAACCTATGAATTGGTTGGTTACTGTTTAGAAATCAGTTACTGTTTCGTGCAATTTCATTTAACATTGGCATTTATAGTACATGTTATGTATTTAATTTGGGCTGTTTCTGGAGCTACTTAGGGAGAAAGGCAGGATCTGGCACTAGATACTGTTACATTGATAGGGACTCCTGGTTTTATTGTTTGGGGGAGAAATAAGTATGAATAAGGACATACGTTTGAGATACAAGCACAGGCTGTTTTGCTTACACTGTAAAAATATAACAGCTGAACATCCATAGGTAGAGAAACAACTTTCTTGTGGCCAAAAATTCCTATCTTAGAATCTTAGAATGGTTTGGGTTGGAAAGGACCTTAAAGACATCTTGTTCCATGCTCAATGCCACGGGCAGGGACACCTTCCACTGGACCAGATTGCTCAGAGCCCCATCTAACCTGGCCTTGAACACTGCCAGGGACGGGGCATCCACAACTTCCCTGGGCAACCTGTCTTAGGCCAAACATTGTCCTCTCCCCGGTCAAACATAACCTCTGTCTGTCCCTCCTGCTATGCCAGTGGGGATTTGGCTTTTGCCACCTCAGTCTCTGAAGATGCTGTTGATCTCCACTTGTCATGCTTGACACTGCAGAGCCTGCTCTCCTTCTCCCTGGCCACCTTTACCTGGCATCCCAGTGACTTGGCCAGAGCAAGCCTCTGCAGATGATGCTGCCACCACCTCAGTAGCAGCACTTCAGTCCCAGACTCAGCTGGATGGTCCTATACTCCTACAGGAGCTGCATTTGGAATTAGGACAGCTCAGCACAAATTTTGCTTAAAAAACCCACCATGGTCTGAATTTCTAAATTTCAGCAGCAAAATCTTTTCAGAGTGACCTTGAAGGAACATTACCTGGCAGCTGGGGTTCTGCAGCAGCCTCAGAGCACTGTCCTTCAAGCTCACCTGAGGTCTCAGGGAGGAGGCTTTCTGCCTGGGGAAGCGAGCATCTGTTCACAAAGGAAGCACCTTTTCCTGTGCCTATGTGCTCCCTTCCTCCAAAACAGTCTCTAAGGAGCAGGTAGCATAATCTGCTGTGTAAGGAGTAAGATTAACTAAGGAAAAAGGAATGTCCTTACATTCTCTGCATGTCCACTGGCTAACTTATGTGTCACTGAAGGAGAAGATTAAACTTCCTCCCGTGTGCATCATGTCAGTATTATGACTCTATACTGTAATGCTTCTGTGTGATTAGCACAGGTTCATAGGAGCTGCTTTAAAATCCTGTACAAAAATCTTGAGAACATGAACAGAGCAAAACTTAGTCTGAACTTCCCAGAGGAACCTGAGGTGCAGTTTAAAGAGAGACAGGAACTCTAAAATGTAAACATGAAAATTCACTTCCTTGCTTTATTATGTTCCCGAACTAGCAGAAATGCATTGCTAATGTCCCTTTAGCAGTGAAATGCCAGTGGCACATGTTATAAAGGAAGTACCTCTTCAGTTCTAAAAATAATGGCAGCAGGACCTTTCCCCAGTCAGTAGCCTTGATTGTTTTTTCTCAGTGTCACAGCACTGGCATGTGTCTTCATTGCTGCTGTCTGAGATTTCAGAAACCTCCTTTCTGCACTGTTTTGTTTTCAGACTTTATGCAAGAGAAGATAGCAAGCACGTGGTTCAGATAGTTGGACTGCAGGAGGTCCAGGTGGAGTCTGTAGATGAACTGCTGGAGGTAACCTCTATGTTATTCATTCTTTGTCTTCCACAGCCTGATTTGCTGATTTGTGATATTTGCAGAGATTGTTATTTGGTGTGTAGTACAAGTGTATATTCATGTTTAAGGCCCTGAAATTATCAGTCCCAGCAGAGCACCGAGAGACATTAAAAGTGCCTTTATTCATGAAGCTGCTTGGGTCACTGTGACTTGTGTTAGCCCCATGCAAGCAGTTGAGTCACAGCTGTCACTTCTGCTGCCATTCCTTTAGGGAACACCTTTGCCAAGAAAGACCACTATCACTATTACAGAAATTAGATAGTGTCCCAGCAAGGGACTTTGAAAGCTGGATGTGTATTTTCTCCCCGTGTGATATTCTATGAACTTAGATTGTTGTATATAAAGGGTATGTGGGACAAAAAATATAGATTTGAAATTAGAACCAATAACTAGAAAATACTTAAAATTGAGATATTGATTTGAATTAGTATTAAAACACTGCTTAGGTGGTGATGTGTGATAACAGCCAAGTAAAATTAAAATCTTTAAATGGTAGCTGACTTTCACCACAGGAAAGGCTTCAACTTTCCTTCCCCTTCCGGCTGAGCCTGAAAAGAACACTGGCAAATTTTCTGCATTGTCTCCTGCAAGAAACAAGCTGGTTAAATCTGCTTTCTATTTAGCCTGACTTTTCATAATTTAATTCCTTTCTTGGTGAGGAATTGTAAATTACAAGTGCCTGGTATGGTAATTGACTCATTAAAATTGGCATGGTGTTGTCCACTTATATTGCACTTAATTTTGTTCTTCATCTTCCCATTAACTCTGAGCTTTGGGGCAAGCTGGTGATGCTTCTGCAAATTAGAGTGTAAATTTGCTATATGGCTGATTTACAATTCCTGTGTATTATCACATTCCACACACAGAAGAGCTATTAAATTACTTCATTCTTATGGATATCTTGGTGGGGGGGAATGATATTGTTCACAGGCCCTTTTGAACACAGAAATGTCACTGACTTGACTCAAAGCTTCTGAGTATTCTGCAACAGATATATGGAAAGAGCCTTGAATACATCCCTAGTTATTCACAATTCATTGATGTTGGCTTGGATTCAGAAATTATCTGCACTTAGCACTAATATAAAGCTTGGAAACAGCAGCAGTTGGTTATGTTGCTCATTGAGAACTAGCCACTGAAAAGCATGAATAATTCATATATGTCAACTGAGAGTATATTGATTTTGCTAGGTAATATTTTTTATTTTGTTCTTACAACCAGATGCAAAATTAATGATTGTTTTTTGAATGCCCTGCTGCAGTCAATGCTAGGCTTTTTGTGACAGTCCTTTAAAGTTTTCAAAAAATAATTATCCAGATTTGTATCTTGAAGGACTCTTTGTCCTGATGCCTTGCTTCTCTCCCTTCTTTTTTTATTGTTGTATTGATTATAATTGCTCTTTTAACTTTGTTCCTTACTTGGACATAATTTCTTTTTGTTAGGGAAATTTAGAAAGGTTTTGGCACTTTGTATTTTTTGTGTAGCTTTCTGGATAATTGTATCCATCTACTACAAGAGAAAGTGAAATTTTAAAAGAGCACAAATAGCCTCATGAGTCTCTTAGGTTATGTGTACAATCTTACAAAAGTATGCCAGCAATGAAAGAAAGAATTTAATTTTATAGTTTGGGTATTTTGCAATTCAGAGTGAGTGTGTGATGCAGCACCTACTTATTTGCAGTGTGCTCTCTAAGCTTTGTAGTGTCACTGCAAGCAAGTCCACATACAAAGGTCTGAAAGAAACATTGTGAGGGATCCAGTCTAACTTAACTTTGGCCTTGTACAAAATTTTAAGGCTGTAATGAGCCATTTGTCATCTTGGGAGGACAAGATCTCTTTCTGAGAGGCTGTATTTTTATTTACAATTTGCTTGGATTTTGTCGCCCTTATTTTGCAGGTGATTTTGAAGGGGGGGAAAGAACGTAGCACAGGAGCCACTGGAGTCAACTCAGATTCCTCTCGATCTCATGCCATCATCCAAATTCAAATTAAAGATGTGGCCAACAGGACATTTGGAAGGTAAGACAAGAAGTGCAAGTGGTCAGTGCCCGTGTCAAGCCCAGGGACATCCAAGAGACAAACAAAGAGGAGGTGTTAGTGGGCAGGTGTGAGTTAAATCAGAGGATAGAGTTCAAAGGGACTCTGGGACGTTTCACGGTCCTGTCTTTGTTCCCAGGGAGAACACTTTAGGCACAACTGTGAGAGCTTTGACAAAACTGTTTGTACAGATTTCCAGTGAAGGAGTTTGGCAATCAAGTCCATCCCCTCATCTTCAGTGTTTAATCTGGCTGAAGGTAGATGTCTGCAGCGGACAGGTCCACATGTGAGCTCGCCACCTTTGAAGTCAGCAGAAAGAAATAGCCGTTTCTGGGATCCAATTCATGCCATTCTGCAGAGCCACCTAAATTAGGTCAGATGCATTTGCCCCTCAAAGCACTTCTGTCCTCTCATTGACTACAAAGGGAGTCTGGGATGACTAACCCTGGTGGAGATGATTCCATTACAGATGTTTGCCTATGGTCAGAAGAACCCTACCTCGTACCTCAGCTAAGCCTCTCTGATAATTTGAGAGTCATCTGATGCTATCTCCAGCAGACAGAAAGAGCATTTTGCTTCCTGTTCTAGCATCCACTTTATGTATTCGAAAAATAATTGTGCCTCTTCTCAGTCATCTTTTCTCCAGACTAAACAACCCCAAGAAATAGTTCTGAGGAAGAAGGTCTAGGTATCTGTGTTACTGCAGAGTGTCACAGTACTGACATACCCTTCTAGCAACTACCATGTAGTCTTTCTTCCCAGGATCAAATTTTGAACGCAAGGGAAAACGAAAGAGACACAAGCAGTGGAGAGAGAAAAAGACAGAACAGGCAGACTTAGGAAATAAAAGTGTAGGGGTTATGTAGGTGTGGCATCTGGATTATTTTTTTTTGTGTCTCTGAAAGAGAGATGGAGCTGGAGAGAGGAAAGTGTGCCACGATATGCCTATAAAAGAAGTCAGAGCTGTTGGACAAAAGCAAGAAGGGCAAAGACAAAGATACAGTGCAACAGTCATTGCAGCAGCTGGCACCCACGGCTAGAGAATGTGAAATGGAATAATGGAGGCCTGTAGAAGGAGGGGACAAGGATCACTGAAAGCTCAGTGTATTTACTACACTGGAAATTTCTGTTCTTATTGTTCTGACTTCCCATTTGACATGGGAGTGACAGCTGTCTGTTTTACCTGGAAGGAGAAATCAAGAAACTTACAATTTCTTTTAACTGTGTTCTTAGGAAACTACAATCACAGTGATTATCTGGAGAGATGAGTGTGTTGCACTTTAAACAGCTTGTCCATTAAACTGTGGAGCACTGTCATCACACGTAATTACACCTTCTATTACGATTGTGTTAGTGTTAAGATGCTCTGACACTGTTCCTGCTGCTGTGCTTATTTTGGTGCCTCAGATATTTCCAGTGGATGCTTTTCATTGTTCAAAAGTAGTCATTTCTAATCGTTCTCATGATGCCATGTGCTGCAGCCCTCTGGTTTAATAAGGAAAAAGGAAAAAGAGGGGAAAAAAGGCTCTAAGATAAATGCAACTTTGTTGCTTTTTTTCCCTAGGATATCATTCATTGACTTGGCTGGCAGTGAAAGGGCAGCTGATGCCAGAGACTCAGATCGACAAACAAAAATGGAAGGAGCAGAAATAAACCAAAGTCTTCTAGCAGTAAGCTACTGTCATAGCTGGGGGAGGCTTTATATTTAATTACAGCATGTGTTTTAGGATAAAAATGACCCACAGAATACTGTATGAATGTATTCCGTGGAGGGGGAAAAACAACCAAGGTATTAATTGTGTCCGGTTTAATTTGTCTCATGACTGAAAGACAGTTTAAGAAGAAACAGATTTTGTGATGAAAATCAAGTATTTTTTATCCATTCTTACAGCCAGCCAGGTAAACATAGCATGGAGAATGCTAAGTATAGTAGAATAAATGTCCCATATTTTATATAGAAAGTTTTGTCCCTTCTACATCCAAAGAATACTGGCTTGGAATGGCCATATTTGTTTCATAAAAGCACATCTGTTCCTGACAGTTATTTTCACCACTTGAACTCAGGCTTCTCTTTCAAATCAGGAATAAAGGACTTATATACTCAAGAGCATAGAAACTAGCAATTCATGCGTGGGGAAGAAAGAACAGGAAGAAATGCAGTCTTAATGCAAACTGTTCTTTTATAAGTGCCCACAGTTAGGTAAAGAGGGACAAAGGAGCAGAAAAATGCCATCTAAGATAAAGCAGAGGTGCCTGTAAGGGTAAATTGTGCAGAAGGTTTTGCACCTCCTTTAATGCCAAGGAACAAAGCTCACTGATGACTGTGGGCTTCTCTAAGCAAGGCTGAAAGTGATACACAGCAGTGCAGAAGTCAGTGCACACAACTGCACCCCTTAGTGTGCTGTAAATAGGAGGTGCCTTGCTCTATTTTGAGAATGTAAGTGTTCTTTTTCACAGAAGCTTTTCCTGCAGTGGAATATTACTATTTGTACTGGGAGGTGGCCTGTGAAGTGAACGCGTTTCTGTACTTTGTGCTTTCTGGAGTACTTGCTGGTGAATAACTGAGTGGCACAGGGAGTTGGGACCTGAATAGAAAGAAGTCTGATCCTAAAGGTCTTCTCCAACCTAAACAACTCTGTGATTCTTGAGAAATGAGGCTTAGTGTAAGCTCATGAAACTCTTTTAAAAGAAACTTTGAAATCAGAGTGTGTACATTTTTGGTATTGTGTGAAACTGAGAAAATATCTAGGCAGTCTACTAGTAGTGACTGAATTAACTGTAAAAGGTAATATAAGAGGTATTAAAGGTCTACATGACCTGCAGCATGTAAAACCAGCTCTGCCCTCAGTGAGAATAACATTTTCTTCAGGCATTTAAACACACGAGGTTTGAAGTTTGCTGCTGGTTTAAATATTCACATTAGTTTCAAGTGGAAGACTTTTAGAGACTGCAACTAGGGGAAGCAGAGTTAAAAAAAAGAATTGTTTGATCTCCTGCATGTTAGAGGTGCAATTTTTAATGAAATGCTGTAAAAGTGAGAAATAAGTGTCAAGTGGGAGTTTGTAGAATGTAGTAAGGCTACATTGATTCATGTTAGTATAACCATGACAGTACTGTAATCTGCTTATTTTTCCTTCAATGT
Source organism: Platyrinchus mystaceus (assembly GCA_035041135.1). Taxonomy (NCBI): domain Eukaryota; kingdom Metazoa; phylum Chordata; class Aves; order Passeriformes; family Tyrannidae; genus Platyrinchus; species Platyrinchus mystaceus. Next base: position 63,917,372 of record JAWWLV010000100.1, read on the forward strand.
TTGCTCTAAAGGACTTGTCTCATGGCTATACTTTCCATTTCTGCCAGTTTTAGAGAGCATACAGGCTCAATATGGAGTGTGCTGCTATTGTGCTCATTCACACATCTTTGAGTTTGAATATGACATCTTTTTACAAGGCTGATAATAAATCGCAGAATCACAGAACTGTCAGGGTTGGAAGGGACCTCTGGACATCATCCAGGCCAACCCCCCTGCCAAGGCAGGGTCAGCTAGAGCAGGTGACATAGTAGGAGTCAAAGGTGACATAGGGCACTGGTAGGTAAGGTCTGGTGCAGTTCAGTTTGTGACTGATTTGTTGTTCCCTTCTGATTGTTCTCTGTTCTGGCAGCTGAAGGAATGCATTCGGGCGCTGGATCAGGAACACGCGCACACTCCTTTCCGGCAGAGCAAACTGACTCAGGTAAAACGAGCAGCAAGGCCAGAGTAGAGGTTTCCCTGAAAAGGGCAAAAATAAACAAGCAAAGAAATAAATAAATAAGTGGCATAGTTCAGTAACTGCTATTGAACCCCCGAGGAAAAGGGAAAAAGCATAACTTTTGCAAACTTTAATTTTAAAAGTAACCGCAGAATTAAGGCCAACTGACAGTTTCTCCCAGCCAGTGCTGGGGACTGGCATGGTTAAAATAACAAACAACCCAAAAGCTAAAACCGAACAAAAACCCAGAAACTACCTTCCAGACTCATTCAGAGTTACCATCCATCTCCACCCAGTCTACAACCAATCCTGCATCTTCTGTGCAGTATCAGTCCTGTGAGCTTGCATCAACATTTCCTCACTCCAGTTGTAACATCTGCTTTATGCCCCAAAACATATGGGCACCCTTGTGGTATCTGTTGCAAGCGCTTGTTCAGAGCCCTGATTAACACTCATATTCATTTTAAACTAAACAAATAATGATAAGACAAATTGAGACAAATGGACTACATTTAACAAAAAAGAAAAAAAAAAAAGCCAGTAACTAATGTTAAATTTCTTCGGTACACATTGCTAATTTACAGGACATAAAAGGGGCATAAACTGCTAAGAATCCAATTTTTTTTCCTTCTAATCCTAGGTGCTAAAGGATTCTTTCATTGGCAATTCCAAGACGTGTATGATAGCCAATGTATCACCTAGCCACTTAGCTACAGAGCACACCCTGAACACTCTACGATACGCTGACAGGTAGGTGGCGAAAGTCAGTCTTGCCAGGGTGAAAAACACAAAGGAAAAAATTAATGTATGGTGCTTGTGGTTACATTTTATTTTGGTTGTATTGAAAATATTGATTAAGCAAGAAGTGCAATTTGCACAATGCAAATAAAATCCTTACCTATTCCAACCCTTATAATGGATCTTAAAATTTTCCATGTATTTTAAGTACTTTCTGATGACTGAAGATATCACTGTGTGCCCCTGTAATCAGGATTATTGACCTCAGCAATCAAAAGTTTTGGTTTATCTTTGTGTTGTAATTCTGCTTAGAATGTGTGCAAGTCCTTCATCTTCCCTCCTACGTAGGAGGAGGTAAATTACAGGCCGTGCAACACTGGTGTTGGAAGGACAAGAGATACTTGAAGGGCAAGAGGGGCAAAGGGAACAGCCGAAGGTCAGGCTGATAGGAAAGAGGGTGATACCAGTTAATCAACTCTTCATAGTTGCACTGGGAATCAGTTGATCCAGGAGCAGTGTAGCCCTGTGCACATCACCAGAGCTAAGGAGCCCCACTGCAACTCCTCCAAAAGTCCTACTTAGTGCCCTGTGGGATTCTGATGTGCTGTGTAGAGTACCAGCTCCTTCTGTTGTATGATAATGTGTGGAAATGCCAGTGCCTTGCACTGAAGCTGAGGCCATTTCAAGTGACCTGTCATGCATCGTTCAAGGAAGCACTTAAAAAGGCTGCTATAGATCTTTCCAGAAGTTCAGGCATTTTGGCAGAGGGATTTTGATACCTGTGTAGATCCTGTTATAAAACAAACCGTGGTGCTAAATTCAGTATTTAGTCTTATTATGTGAAAGCATTAGTTAGTTCTGAAGACACTTTTATTTATCTGAAAGCACAACACCTTCTAAATCCAGCCTGTTTTACAGGGTCAAAGAGCTGAAGAAAGGGATTAAATGTTCTACCCCTGTCACAAACAGGCGTCGCAGAGCTGGAAACTTGTCTCCAAAACGTGTCCAGAGCACTTCCTCTTTGCCACCTGGGGAAAAGAGCTCTCCAAAGAAAGTGAAGCTAGGCCTACAGCATCCCTCAAGTGCTACAAAAACAAAGGTATATCCTGCAGCACTCCAGCCACCTGGTGTCCCTCTTACCTCTACCCCAAGGGCAGTCAGCAAAGGACACGCCTGCAAAGGAAATACCAGCACACCCTGCTTCCAGCTCATGAGCCCAATTAAGGGAGTCTTACAGATAGCACATCCCCTGAAGAAGAAAACTGATGATCTATCCCCCGTCTCTGAACAGAGCCCCTCTGTGAAGGATTTTATCATCAAAAGTGCTGCCACAGATGAAACAAGAGAGAGTGGCCAGAGAGACAAGTATATGCAAGACAGATCACCTGTCCAGCGCCTGAAAGTCCAGACAGTGCAACCTGTTCAGAAACAGCTTGTTTCTAGAGATGATATTTCCTTTGGAGAAGGAAATCTGCCCTCTGACAGCAGACAGGAGTGGGGAAATACTTTTGCTAAACAATGTGTTGAGCCCTGGACATATCTGCCTCCATTTCAGAAGGAAAGGGAGGAGCACTTACGTCTTTATCACCAGCAGTTTCAGCAGCCACCTATTCTACAACAAAAATTGAACTATCAACCCCTTGAGAGGTTTTTAATGCAGTACAAGCCCGAGGAGATTCAAATGAAACAGGATCTGAGCCTTACTCCCACAGAAATGCAGAACAAAGAGGGGATGCAGCTGGAAGATCTGGATGACAGTGATTTCAGTGAAGATTCTTTCTCACCTGTCTGTAGTCAAAAGAGCGTGAAAAGGGGAAACACCGACAAATGCAGTCAGCATTCATTTTTCCTTCATGAAAGAGAACAAGGAACTGAAGAAGAGCAAAAAGGCCAAAAGCGACAGGATTTATTTTTTAAATATGCAATACCCATGCAAGAGCATGAAGTGGATGACAGCTGGGATTGTATTGAGGACAGCCCAAAGGCAGAGGAATCCATTAAAAATGCAGGCTGCAGCAAAACTCCAGCAGACTGGAACTATGACTTAGCTATTGAGTCACCTCCAAGCAATACTGCAGAAAAGCCTTACTGCCTGCAGGAAGATCCTGCTTGTAGTGGGAAATATGGCAAGGATTTCCTAGCTGATCACAAAGAGTATAAAACCAAACACAGATACCTTGTTTACTCTAGTGAAGCCACCTTAACTCCAGAAAAGGACACTTCGAACCCATATGTATCTCTTGTATTGAAACCAGGAGCTCCAGAGTGCAAAGAGATTGATCTCCAGCATGAGCAGAGGGAAGAACCCACTTTGGACAAACAGGCTGCCCTCGCAAGAGATGTACAATGGAAAGCTCGTATAACTGGAGTGAACCACTGTGTCTCTTCCAGCTGCTCCTCAGAATTCTCTTCCAAGCTAACAGCCCCTCTTCTGGTGTCCCCTCTTGACTGTGCGGAAACAGCTGATACAGAGAAAGTGTCTTGCAACCAAGAGAAGTCCCCCGGTGAGAAGCAGGCTCCAGGCAGTGCCACACTGGGCTCCCAGAGCAGGTGTGAGGAGGAGGGCTGGCAGTGCACGAGGAGCAGAGCCCTGACAGACAGCATGCTGGAGCTGAGGGAGCAGATCCGGCTCATGGGAAGGCACCGCGCTCTGTTGTGCTCCCCGCGGGCCGGGCACCGGTGGCTCCTGCCCGCCTGCTGCCCTGCCAGGCCCTGCTGCTGCTGCTGCCACCTGGGCTCGGGGTCAGCACAGCAGGGACTGGGCTTGTGTGTTGGGCCTGACCCCACAGAAACACCCACAGCTGGATCCCCGGGCGCCAGGGCAGAGGGAGAGGGTGGGCTGTCCCACAGTGACTCCACGTGCAGGGAAGATGCAGGCAGACGGGGTGGTGCTGATATTAAAGATGGTGCTGGTAGTTCAGGAAAATCCGACTTGAGTCAAGGACCCGGTGCTGAGCCCATGGCTGCAGAAACAAATGCTGAAACACCTGAAAAGAGCTGTTTTTCAGAGGCAACATGCTTTCTCAGCGTGGGGAACGTGGATCATGCAGCCCAGTCCCCCTCTCAGGAGAACAGCCTCCTGGTGCAGCCCAAGTCAGGAGTGAGGAATGAGGACCTCACCCATTCTGAAGACCCTGCCAGGTCATCATTCAGCAGGGAGGAAACAGCATTGATAAAAAAACAGTTAATACAGAGTGGTTTTACACAAGAGACTTCTGCTGCAGATGCAGGATGTGCAACCAAAGATGATAAGCCAACAGCAAGTGCAAAGAGCCCCTCAGGCATGTCCAGCAGCAGCTCTCCAAGTTCTACATCTGAGATGGGGAAGTGGCAGAGGGAAGCCCTAGAAAAGGCACAGTAAGTCTTGCTCATCACTGAAGTTTGTAATGAAGCTTAGAAATCTGATACATTTGCCTTTATTTGTATGTCATACTCATATGTGCTTTAAAAACCAAAGTGTAATCTTCTAATAAATAATTATTTAATAAGATTAATCACAATTTATACTCAGTATCTTTTAAGTATGTGATTGCTTGTTACTTAGTGATATTTTAAAATCTCACAGGAAGCCAATTATTCTATTAGATCTTCTAAGATAATGCTGGAGGAGCTAATATTATAATACAAACTGCAGTTCTCAGTAATTAATTGGCTTCCTATAAGCTGTAACATACCTAAAATATATCAAAACCTCCCATCAAGAGTCAGGTCATAGCTGTTCCATCCCTATGGAGAGAAAAGCAGTGGGGCAGTCACTGAAAGTGTAGATATAAAGCTTCCAAGTACTCTGAGCTGCCACTGTTATCTCCCAGGGGCTGGACTGCACTCATGTGACTGAAAATACATTGTTTATCAGTGAAACTTGCTCAGAGGAACCAACAGCAGCACTGCCTTCCTGCTTTGCCGGTTTTTCACCAAAATTACTTTCAGCCTCATGGTTGTAAGCCATTTCACCAATTAATTATTCAATTATTTTGCTCCTTGATTTCACTGTGGTAAAAAGCAGTCTGTGCCCCTCTGCTGCTTGTGCTAATGAGGGCTGTGGTCAGTCCTCTGTAACAATCCCTAGTCATCCAGGTGACCCTTAACCCCAAACCAGTGCATCCCTCTGCACTTCAAGGAGCACTAGAGCTTCCTGAGTGCCAGGGACACAGGCCAACAAGGCTTCCTCTGGGGTATTACCCTTTCTGGAAGGTTTATTGAGGCCAGCAGTAATTACAAGTAGTGCAGCAGGCTGTGTAACCAGATGTGTATATTTTATTCATCAGACAGGCTGTAATTCGTGCCCATGAGGAGCAGCTGGATGAAATGGCATGCTTGTGCTTCAAGGAGCAGTGCTTGATAAATCAAATGTCAGCAATGGTAAGTGTTTCATACAATGATTTTGGTGCTTGTTGAATCTGCATAGAATAATCTCAGAGATTATTAACTTGAATTGGTGGTGTGATGTTCCTCGTCAGTTCCTCCTCTTGTTCTCGGATGCCTGTCTGTGTGTCCTTGGAGAGGCCTCTCATTCTCAGTGCCTGTTGTGTCTCTGCCAGTCTCCAGAGCCCTTGAGGCAGCAGGAGGCTGATGGGCCAGGCTGAACTCCTTGTCTCTGATCATAGAGCCTGCCCTTATTTTGTGTCGCAGGCACCAGACTGTATCAGACAGGGTGTCTGTCCCTGGGATGTTTTTCTCCTTACAGGCTGGAGCAGTGTGTCAATATCACAGAACACAGCACACCCCTAAAGCATGGCACTGGTGGCATTTGGCTCTTCCTTCTGGGAGCCCCGTTGCCTCCCACACTGCAGCTGTGCCAACAGCCCTGGCCCCACTCACCCCAGTGCTCTGGGCACTGTGGCTTGTGCCCTCACAGGCTCTTGGCTTTCGTCACTCGGCTGTTTCTTGGCTTGTCCTCGTCTCAGGTGACACTGGTGTATGCTGGACCCAAAGACTGGCACCTGCATGGCCCCAGTGCAATCCCAGTTCTCTGTTCCTCCTGCATCCCAACAGATACATGTCACAGCCATGGGACAAGACTATGAACAATTCCCAGTGAGAACTCCTGCCTTCCCAGTTCCCTCATCTTATCAGTAAAGCCAAGCTGCATTCCTGCATTGCGTTACCAAACCATTTCAATTCCTATCATAGTTCAGATCTGAAGTACAGGGACTCTTCCCTCAGGGATTTTGGACTGATCCACCACGTGGCTTATTCACTGTGATTTCCAGCTGCATGTGCTGTGTTACAGATAACATATAGAAGTTCCCAAAGCAGCACAGGAGCCATAAACTGTGTTAGTTTTGTGGCAGACAATGGAGTGATACAAAGCAATCTTTTACTTTTTTTAATTTTTTTTTTAAATCTTTTGAAATTGTTCCTCCTAAGTCTGTTGGTCACTGGACACCAGTTCTGCCCCCCCCTCCCCCCATTTATTTGTCTCTTGCAGCAAGCAGTTCTTTTCTGGCTAGCAGAATTATGACAAGCTTGCCAGGTCTCCCAGCAGTGTAGTGTTATTTCACAGCATGACATTTTTTTGGGTAGTGAAATCAGCTCGGGATTCCTGTATCAGCTTCTCTGCTTCCATTTTCAGATGGTTTCAAATTCTCCAGCCATGAAACTTTGGCTGCAGGAGAGACTCATGCCAAGACCAGCCCCACACTGAACACAAAGCCATATTTAAAGTGCTTAAGAAAAATATTCCACAGCAGCTGGGCTGGGCTTCATTACTGTCCTGATGTCCCTGTGAGACAGAGATACAGTGCAGTAAATAGGTGGAGTGCTGCCAAATCAGCTTTTAAGTGATTGATTTTCATGCACAGCAGCTGAATTCCCTAGCCCTGGGGATGTTGACACCTCCCAGCTTCTCAGGCACTGACCTGTGAACAGAGGCACAAAACTGCTCACAGCTGGAGAGCAGAGCAAATCTGAGTGCTCTCTTATTAATACAAGCCCTCCTTAAAAATAACTGCCTCCATTTCAGTTTTAATCAGTTTCATATTGCTTTTTAGTTGCTATGGAAGTTAGAGTTCCCCTCAGCCAAGGCTGTGTACAGTGCTGGGATTGCTCATGTCAGACCTGGCAGAGCTGCAGCCAGGCAGGAGAGGGACTGGGCCTGTGACCTAATGAGAAATGAACCCCTCACATCTCTCAAGATTGGGCTGTTATATGCCATCCATGAGTGGCCCAACTCACCATTTATTTTCATGATCCAACATGAGAGGTGTCAGGAACGGTGTTCAATAGATTGTAAAACTGGGTGACCAGTCCCTGTACCAAACCTTTGAAAAGCTGACCAGTGTAGCAGTGTAACAACACGTGTTTCATACATTTTTATTTTTAAGCCACTGTATTTGCTGTAATTTCACCAACAGATAAAACTACCAGAGCCAGTGAACCTTGGTACTTAGAGCCACTGACCTTTGTCTGTGAGGGTCGGGACTCAAATAAGGAAATGTTGATGTAATCTCCTAGACTGCAGAATGGAAAACAGGCTTTTATGCACTGCTGCTGTGCAAAAAATATGCTGATTTTCTCCAGCCTGCTGCTCCTGTTTCCTAAACTTTCCTTTTGCCTTCTTCACCAGGATTTTCAGAATTTCATGACCATGCTGGATGAAATCTTGGTACTGAAGTCAAAGTGTATCCAAACGATGCGAGCCCAGCTCCAGCTCTGTTTAGCCTCTCCTGGCACTGACATGCAACTGCAACCACCTCCACCAGTTTAGACCTTCTTTGCTTCCACACGCACAGGAGCAGCTACGGAAAACGCCAGCCAGCACTTTGCTGCACTTGGTGCTGCAGAGTGTGGGTGGTAGGGGATAACTTTTGGTTTGATGTGTGTGATTAGTGTGTATTTTATATAAGGACAGAGAGAAATCTGAGTAAATGAGAGGTGACTAATTGGCAACACAAGGTTTGTATTTTCATTAATACCTGTAAGCCACGTTCTTAAAAATAACAATTCAGCAGCCTTTAAATATCTCACCAAGCAGCAGGCAGTCCTGTTCATGTATCTCAGCAGCTTCTCACGTGTTAAAGGCACTTCTGCATTGCCAAGAAAAGGGGGGGGCAGAGGGGAAAACAACCTGAATAGGAATGCTCAAAAGCTCCCCTGAAAAGTGTTTGCAAACAGGAGCCAGGGGTTGTTACACTAACATAACCAGAGGTACCTGGTACCTGGAAGTCAAGGCAGGGCAAGAAGTGCTGTCGGTTTCAGAAGAAGGAAGCCTATTGTTGCCCTAGTTGGTGGGATGAACACTCCAGAGCTCCTGAAACTTGGTTTAACTCATGGCTGATGAGTGGTTTAGCAGGGACTTTGTACCAGAGATTCATCTGTTGGGTTAATAAGCATGTGGGTTTCATGCTGCTGCCCACAGCTAGAGGCCAACAGCTTTACCTGCACACATTGGCCCCCTGCCCTGTGCACAGCCCTGCAGTGCCCTCTGGGCTCACAGAACTGATTTCTCACGTGAAAAGGGGGTCTGGCTGGAGGCACTGGGCTCCCAGGGGCTGCTGATTGCTGTTATGTGAAACTGGTATTTGAATCAACCACTACAGAACCACCAGCTGGAGCCCTGCAGAAGCTCTGGTGCTGTATCACATCTAAACCACAAAGCAAGTCCACTTGCTGAAGGCACAAGTGACCTTGAAACATGCTCGCTGACAACACGCTGTGTGAGCGCTCCCACTCCAAAATTAGGGCTGTCACAGCACATTCATCCATCTCAGTGTCTCCTCAGTAATGCCTCTGGTAGCTCATTCAAAGCCTGCTCAGTAGCCAGAAATGCCAAGGGTAATGGAACACTCCTGTCTGACCAGCTGTGGGCTTTACTGCCTGGCTCCACAGCCTCCCCAGGAGCCCCAGTCAGGCTGAGTGGCAGTGCAGTCATCACAGTGACAATCTGGGATGCATATTTGGTGCAAACACTCCCAGGAATATCACACATGAATCCCACATCACTCTCCTGACTGTTGGGGTGTTTTTAGCACTGGTTAGTCTCATCTTACAAATGAAACTGGTTTTCCCTGTGGAGCAGAGAGCGGAGTTTCTCTGGGGTCTGAGTTTATGGCTCTCAAGATGGTTCCTGTGTCCAGGTTACAGGCCAGCGACATGTCACACCTAAACCCAGGTGTTCCAGCCCCCTGTTCAAAAGCCTCCCTTGCCCAGAGAAATGAGGTGTCCCAGAGCAAGACTCTTGGTGCTTGTGCACAGCACAGAGCGGTGGTGCCTGAGCACCATGTTCGCATAAAAGGATGTGAGCACTTAACAGTGGTTTTCCTAGCACTTTCTCAGCGAGCACACAGCAAACAGGGCTGTCAGGGAGCAGCTGAGGAGTTTTGCAAGTTGTTTAGAACTAAGGAAAAGGTCAGACTGTAGGATGTGTGCACAGGTCACAGGAAAATGTGATGCCCAGCCAGAAACACAGTGCAAGGAAAAGTTTCCCTCCACGTGCTCTGAAATTTGGGAGAAGAGTATTGGCGAAATGCACATTCAGGATTTTAAAGTGCAGCTCAGCAAAGTACCTTCACAGGCACTTTCAGTGTCTTACAGAAGCTGAACACACTAGGAAGAACCCTTTGCACAACCAACAGTGCCACATCCTAACCTCGGTGTTTTTAGACAGTTGTGACAAGACAGATGAGTGACCAAAAATTTCCATGAGCAGAGAGGTGGGTTAAATCAGCTGCCAGATTTAAGCAACCTATGAATCCCATCTGGTCCACTGTGGAAAAAGCAAGTTTCCTCTGGCAGATCTGAGCCCCAGAGCCAGTTCCCAAAGCTGGAGCTATTTGCTCCCTTGAGGAATGGCTAGGGACACTGGGAAACAACAAGTAATCAAAATAACAGCAATACACAGTTTCCTGAGGTCTGATACAATCTCTTTTTAAACTGGAGTCATCCAGCCAGTTCACAAGACTGTACCTTACTACATGTAATCACTGATTATCAGTCTGATCTCCAAATTTTATTTTCCCTACTGAATATGAGACTTGACTAAAATTAGAAAAATAAGGCAGCCCTGGCTGTGGAAATGTGCCCAGCCTTGGCAATAGCATGGACACGTTTGAAGTGCTGCCCAAGCAGGAGATACCAACGCCAGTCTCCTTCGATGCAACAGAAACTACCAAGGGTGGTGTAACATTTTCTCTCCATTTTTAGGGTTATTACCAAATTGCTGCATTAATTCTTACGTGAAAATGTGCTAAATGAGCATTTTAAAAGTGTCATCCTCTTCCTGTTGTCTGATATTCCACTGACAACTGATACAAAAGGTTTTCATTTCAACTCGAGGAATGCATGTGAAAGTGTCATTACAGCAGTCTAGGAGATAAGGAGAGCTTGGCCATATACAATCAATTAACACAGCTAAAATGGGTTCACTTTTGTATTGAGGTGCAACAAAGACTACCAATGCTCATGGAAGAGGCTTGGTACTTTATTTCAGTGGCTGACATAATTTAAAATAAAATTCAATGTACTACAGAACTCAGGTAAAAAATCATTCTGAAGGAAACATGATCAAAGTGCCCATTTGACTGATTGCATAAGATTAAGTGGGGCTGGAAGTTGGTAGAGATCCCCCTCTTACTCAGCCTGTTGGTGTGGCTGGTGTTTCAGAAGTATGGCTGGCCTGACTAGCCTGGGCCAGCAGCAGAATGACCTTTGCACGGCCAACATGGAATGCTGCCCAGCCAGGAAAGCACCAACACAGGCTTGGCACTGCTGGGCCAGGAGCCACAGGGCTGGGTGGAGAAATCCCTGCAGCATGGGGGCATGTGCTGCTCCCCCTGCCCGACTGCAGGAACTCAAAAAGAAGTCACCCACAAAACACTGAGCAGCGACCAAACCAGCATCTCTGCTCCCACACCTCCAGCCACTGGTTTTGGCTCTGCCTCTACCCTTCTCCTCACAAGCCCTCCCAGCAGGAACCCAGCCCTCAGTGCCCAGCTGAACCTCTGACAAAGTTACAGAAGCACCAACTGACAGGTACATAAATCAATCCCACCTGAGAATCCAAGGAAAAGCCCCAATGTCTCCAGCGTGACCAGGGGTGCAGCCAATCCTCCCACCAGCCAGCAGCAGGGGAGAGCCCAGCATTGCTCCAGCCAGCAGGACCTCCCCACATCTGTGCTGAGCTGTGCCTTGACAGAAGGGAACAGTACTGAGTAACTAGCGATGCACAGCACCCACAACACTGAAGTCTCATCACATTGTGTCTCTCGTTACATGTTCCTTCCCCTCCTTTAAAACACCAGGTTAATCCCCTCACCACATGGTGTTTTATTCTCTGAGAGGCCACCTCAAGAATACACTTCACACCTTCAGTCACCCAGGGATGTAAGTCCAGAAACCTCACTGCCAAAACACGAGCAACATCACAAGGGAAGAGTTAGGTGGGTTCAGCGCTCTGGAATGAGGAGACCACCTTCGCCTCCCTGCTCTCACCTCTACAACATCTCCATAGGCAGAGCAGTGGGGTTAAGAACCAGAACCCACAGGGAAAATGTGAAAAAACAACACACACTAACAGAACCAAAGAGATTATTTTATTCAGAGGTTTGGTCTAAATAGTTGTTGTTTCACTGGCAAGACTTCTTGCCTCTTCAGGACTGTCTGGTACCAGATGGGGACTTTTTTGGGTATCAATTCTGAGAAAGCCAAGCAAGCAATACTACTGACTGCTCCTGGCAATGATAGTAAAGGCATCTGAGTTTTGTTTTCCAGGTTTTCCAATTAATCAGGAACCCCGTTTTCTCATTTCAAACTGTCACACTTCTCACCAGCTGCTGCACATCCTTCTCAGACAAGTTTTAATTTCAGCCCCACCACTAGAAGCTGGTGAAGTTCAAAACCATGGGATACGTGCAGGGCAACCTGCCCCGGTCCTCCTCCTCCTCCTCCTCCTCCCCCCTCTCCACATCTCCCGGATACTTGCCAGCTACCTCCCTCCTTGGCATCATTTTAAGTAAAGATATGTAATTAATGCACTTGGACACCTCACAGAGAACTCCAGGAGTTCAAACTGGGCTCAAATTAGATATTCTGGTCACAGAAAGTTAACAACACCTCGGAGATAAATGCCACCCCCTTCAGAGTCCTGATGAGCTAAAACCTCCTACTGAAAAGCCTACGCCGAGGCAATGGGCGGGGCTGTTCTCGCCTGTGGAAGCCCAAAGCTCCAGCTCTAACACGAGTTTGGATCCCTAGGCTTGGTTTTTGCCAAAAAGCAAAGATAAGCCCCAGAGAAGCACAGCACACTCCACCACTGCAGCCACGGCCCCAGACATCGGGTTGTTCTGCCCAAGTGCTCACACGTGCCCACAGCAGCAGGACCCAGCAAGTTCCCTGCTGAAGCCAAAGAGCACGAGAGATGGGAACCATGACACTGGGAGTTATATTGGAGGGTTTTATTAGTTCTTCTGCAGAATCAAAATATTTAGCAAATTAGAGATTCCTCAAGACTGCTGATATTTTATGTATTTAGAACTTGAACAATGTACAACATAATACTTTGAACTATCAAAAACAACCCCAAACCTGATTTGTAGTACTAGATGTTATTATGTAATTCTATAGCAGTGTGAAAAATGGAACTAATGCAGTGAGTATATTTGTTTTAAAGAAAGTGCTTGAAAGAAACCTCCTGCATCACACTGAGTATTATTTAAAACAAAAAGATAACTGATTTCCTAGCAGGGCATTGTCTTAAATATCCTACAAGCCTGGGGGATTAAGAATACTGAGCCCCAGATCTCTGCCTTCACATTCAAGAACCAACACAAGTTGCAGCTCCAGGTAGAGTTCACAGCTTACCTGCTTCAAGGGAATTTACACACCGCTGAGCATTGGACACTCACATCTGGCAGAAGTGTTCATGGGTAAAAAAAAAAACAAACAAGAGGACTAAACAAGGTTCTCTCTTTATGCATAGTGACAGTTTCTGAACCAGTGTTTTACTAAGTTACAGACTAGCTTTCAACCAAAAAATAAAACTCCATTGCACTAAAGGTCAACTTTAACCAGTTAATCTGGACTGTGACACAGTCAAGTAATTCAGTACAAGCAGACAAGACACCATAAAAGCAGCTTCAAAGAACCAAAGCATTCTAGTTTCAGAACCAACTTAATATTCTTCTGTCCAACTCCAGTGCAACAGTGAGGGGGGAACCACTCCATCTCTACCTATGTACAATTCCAGTAGAGGCTGGGCAGTCTGAACTCTCTGTGGCTGAGCTGGAAAAAGGAAACTTAGGAAAGGACACTTTAAAAATTTAATTTAAGAAAGAAAGTTGGCCCTCAGTGGAAAGAGAAATGCTGGAGTGATGCACGTGGGTGGCCTTGCTCAGTTACTCTCCCTTGTATGGAAAAAGCTGGACTCCTTCCCGCTGAGAGCAAGTCACACTGGATGTGAAGGTGGCGGGGCTGGTCCTGCTCCGTTGCACGCTGAGAATCCAGGAATGTGTTTTCAGCTGGCTCCTGCACGGGCCATTAGATCTTCCAAAGCATTGTGTCGGTCGTTGTTATGTAATAATAAGACCTCCTTAATGTCTTTTAGTTCAAAGCCCATTTCTTTAAATTGACTCATTAGCTGGAGAAGTTCTGTGATCTGAAAGACAGACAAGCCCATTATTTGCAAGGGACAAGCAGATCAGTGCTTGGTGGAGGTTTAGCACAGAGCCTGTCTTCAGCAACTGGGCATGCCATGGTTGCAGATTCCTCCTCCCTAGGCACAGCCTGTTCTGGCTCTGTTTGGGGAAACTCTGCTCACACCAGAGCTGGCAGAGCTCTGGGTGCAGGAGGCCACGGGGCCTCACCTTCACTGCCCTCTGTTTGCTGTCCTTCATTTCCAAAATCCTCTTCAACAGGAGCACCAAAGCTCAGAGTCTCACACTGTGTCTCTCTCCCAGAAGGAAATTTATCAGCCTGGCCCAATCTGGGCTCCCAAAAGTACTGATTAATGGCACCCAGCTCTCCCATCCAGCAGCTCCTGCTGCATCTGAATTTTTTTTTAAAGTTACTTTGATTTTGGGAACAGCACAGTAGCCTTGCTATCAACTGGCTTCTCTGATCTAGGGCAAACTTGGGGGATTAGCACAAACCCCACTGTGTACATACAATACTACCAATGTCAACTGCAAATCCTCCCTGAGCTTTCAAAAAATAAAGTGGCAAGAAGCGAGTCAGCTGATCATTTTTATGAACCCTCTGCCTTTTACAGTGCCTCTGCTCCACTCCAGGGGAAAAAAATCCCCAACAAGCAAGCAGGTTGAAATGGGCAATCAGGAGATTAACCATTTCCAATTTCGGGGTTGAGCCAGTAGCAAATGTGTGTCCTGAACTCTGTTACTTCCCATCTTCACACCACTGTTCCTCTGTTTGCAAGCTCATCATTAGTTCAAGAAAGGCAGGAAGGCATACATATGTCTGGGGTGGGGGTTGGGTTGCACCTCTAAAGACTTCATGTAATAACCTGGCACACAACAGGCTGGCAGACTTTAAAATATCCTGCTGTCCTCTGCCCTGGCTACCTGCCCCTGCTGTACCTTTGGTGGTGGTAAAGCAGCCAGACAATGAACCAGACCCAAAACACATTTTCCAGCTTCTTCCAGAGCGAGCCCTAAACCAATTTGCTGAGCAGCCAGGCAGATGCATTCATAAAAGGGAGAAAATCCATGGCCAGGGCAGGCTAGCAGGGTTTGAAAGACAATTTGCTGCTGCTGAAGTTAACTGTCTCTGTACCAAGCACCCTGCCCACAAAAGAACTCTGGGCATTCAGAACATTACAACCACAATAAGCAGGGTTTCAAAAAAATCCTGTCCTCATAAAAATGCTTGCAAGTGAGTAACAGAACAACACAGAGGAATTCCAATGCTTTAACAAATTCTAGCTTTATCAACACAAAGATGCCCTTTGGCAGTCAGTTTTGGAAACAAGGCAGCATTGCCATGAAAGCCAGAATTACATCAGCCAGAGAAACTGCTGCTGGAATTCTCTGTCATGGCACATTCTCTGTTCCTGCACACACTGCACCCTCACCTTCTCCTCTGAACACTGGTGCATTTCCAAAGCTGCTTCAACAAGAAGTGGATCAAAGCCCTTCTCACAAAGCTGTCCATGTGCAAACAGGTAATCCAGCACCTGTGGGGAATGAAGAAAAGAAACCAAGTTTGCAGTGTGGCGTTGGCAGCGCGTGGTGGAATGGCACCTTTGTACGTGCAGAGGGGCTGAGCACAACTCCAACCCGGGACAGCAGAGACAAAGTCCTTCTTAGTAGAGTTGAGACACTTTTTATACAAGAGTGTCTCAATCTCTTGTGCAGAGAAAGCAGATGAGTCCTTCTGTCTTCCTGTGCTCTCCAACCAGCTCTGAACATCTTCTGCTCCTGTCAGAGCACCCTCCAAAGTGCATCTTCAGCCCTCTGTGCCTCATGGTGGAGCAGAAGGCAGAAGTTTAAGTGTGCTTTTTATACTACATGTTTTAAAAATGAAACTGTAGGTCCAGCAGTCAAGACATGTCAGCCTTCAGCTTCCTCTCAGACAGCCACAAGAGCTGATGCAATCTGAAAGCAGTCAGCCTTTGAAGATCAACTCAGCACAATGGTGAGTGAACCGCAAACCCCAGCTCACACACACAGAAACCACTGACACACTTCTTATCTGCCCCCAGCTTTGAGAGCTACAGGGAACACTCAGGTGGGCAGTGCGAGGTGTGCAAAAGAACAAAGCCTGCAAGTACAGCAGGATTTAAAATCGCCCTCCTAAGGGACAGTTTTTTCCCTTTGATACCACAGTTCACTCCAGCACAGAGCTTAAGCTGTTCTCAATGTGTAGGGAGTGGGCAGGAGATCAGCCCACCAAGCCAGAGTCCCTGGGACCCTCCTGCCCAGGCACAGTCCCGTATAGCCCAGGGCCAGCACAGAGAGTCTGGCTGTGCTCTCCCCACTTACAAGTGTTTGAAGTGGTTCCAAGACCCAGAGCCACCCTCCACCCCGCAGCTTTAAGCTCAGTGACCTAGTTTTAGTGGGCATTTGAGGAAACACACACAAGGCAGGAAGCACCAGCACCAGGGTGCACACTAAAGTCGGTCAGTGGGGCCTTGCAGGAGCCTTTCAGTGCTGTCTCAGGCCTGCAGGGGCCAATCTCTCTACAAGGAGAGACGTCAGCATCATAAGCCCTCATGCTCAGAACAAGGGAAGTAGGCTGTATTTCTGCCACGTGGCAATAAGCATGGTGCAGAGCCATGCTGAGCTTTCTTTGGATAGGTTTGTGGCTCCTGGGAAGACCCAGTCCCTCTCCCAGCTTCACACAGAGCCAAGGCCCATCTCAAGCTCAGCGCAGCTCCAAAGCAGCACCCACAGGTGTGGCCAACTCAAGCAGTCCCTCATCAGGAATAAGCACAAACACTCTTCTCTTTGGTTTTGGGAGCCTCCGGTGCCAGGTGACAGCTCCTCCAGCAGCTGACTGCAGTCGCTATAGGTGTTAGAAGAGCAGTTCCCCCCCGAGTCCATTTTGCAAATCCAGAATTGCTCCTCAGCAGAATCAGCGTCCAACGAAGCCTTTCTTTATACTGCACGAGCTCTTACCTGGTCTATATTCTGTCCTTTCTTCTTCATGGCTCTCAGGACATTCTCTGGCGAGTACCCCATGTTGACCACAGTCTCCACACACTGCCTCTCACTGGGGGAGAGGCCCTGCTGCAGCTCCATCATGCAGCTGCTGGTGCTGGGCACTTTAGACACTGGGAAGTTTTGGTGTGTTACCTGAAGGGGAAGACACAGAGGCTGAAGTGATGGTCATCTCCTGCATCCCCACATCCTGTTCCTGGCTAATGCAGAACCATGTAATTAACACAAGAGGGTTTCTAGACTGCCTCTGGGAAGTTACACACCATGAGGATGAAACAGAGCAGTGCACGAGGTCTGATTCCCACCACACTCTTTTAAGCCTCAAAACAGCAATCAACAACCCGGATTCTTCACAATAAACCCCCTCCTACTGGTGTGACCAAAACCTTTGAACACACAACCCCTGCAACAGTGAAGGTCATGATACAGTCAACCCCCACACCTCAGAAGAAGCACAGAGATTGCTTCCCTCACCACAGGTTTACTCACCACCTATGATTTTCTGTACTCACAGGAACACTAGGACTGGAGATTATCATAAACATGATCCAAGGCAAGGTATTTGTAAACTTACCACAGGGATTTCTGCTTCCTTGTAGTCTGGATGTACCTGCTGGACAACACACAAATAAAACAACTATAAACATTATGCACCAGTGAGCAGAATTTGCCACAGCTGGGGGAGGAGGGTTGTATAGGATACTCCAACACACCATGGAGACTCAAGGTCTCATCACGCTTCTGCATATGAGAGGTGGAGATCACACATCTCACATGCAGAACCAGCTACAGAATAGACATCATGAGGATTTCTTCTCTCAGCACCCTACAAACGGATTATACTCCAAGCAGGATGTGTGTACTCTCATAATAATTGTAAGCTTGTTTATTCTGTCACTGTAACAGCTGTGTGTTCACACAGCTCAGTGGAACACGCTGGCTCCAGTTCAGCTCCTGACCAAGTGCTGCACAGACTAACAGTGGTACTTTTGAAGTTGTTGCCTAGAGACTTCTCTTCACTTTCTGAACATGAGAAGGGGGAAGAGAAAAATACACCTCTTTTCTGCTCCCAGAGCACCGAATGCCATAGCAACACAGGAACAACGTGGCACACTGGCTAGAAAGAGCATGTGATTTTTCTGCCCGGCGCTCAGATCCGTTCCCAATACAGCAACAAGGCTGGGTCATGTTCCTTCTGCTCCCTTTCCACAAAACCAGGCTGCCAGAGGGCACGACCAACCCACCACTTTATATGACTTTGCCCAGGGTAAGAGCAGTGCAAAGTGAGGCCTTGGCCCCACCAAATCTGCACATTTCAGTTCACACATTTAGAACTCCTGCGTTTTAAACAGAATTAGAACAGACTGCAAGAAATCACCATGGACCAAAAATCGCAGTTTTTTGCATTTCTTAACACTTATTATGCCAACACAGATTGCTTGAAAGCTTGTCCACATCCTTCAGAAAGGCCTTCTTTGGGCCTAAACTGAACAACAAAAAGTCCTTTACAAAAAAACAGTTCTGACAAAATCTGCTAGGATTTTGGCAAATTTCATTTATTTGCAAAAAGACCCCAAACCACCACCAAGGTTTTGTTCTCCGTTTCTGACCATTTTAATCTCCAGGGTAAGAATTTTTCTTCTATAAGACAAAGTCTAAGACATCATATTCACTCTGATGGAATGATGTACCCAGGGCAAAAAGCACTGGGATATGGCATACACTGAAATGTGCGTCTGGAGAAGTCCTGAAATCAGCTCGTCGTCAGACTGAAGGATGATGATTTGATATTGATGCTGCAGCCAGGAAAACCAAAACTGCTTCTGACACCAGAGGCTCAAGAGTCTGGAAAAACCAACTCCTGCTCCTCAATCTATTTGAGTTTAATTTCAAACTATTGTGTTCACTAGTCTCCTTCTGCCAAAGCTCTGAAAACCAACCAAAAAAGTGAGGAGAGGGGACCACCATAGAACCTGTGCAGCCTCAGAGAAATGAAGAAACCACAGATTTGTTTTCATCCAAAAGTTCCCAGATCCTATTCACTGGTAAAGCAAAAACTCCAGTGGTAACTGCAAATTCAAAGTTACAATTTCTAGTCTTGTGAGTAAAAAAAATTATAAAATCACTGTGGAAAACACTGGGACACACAATTGTCCTGAGGCTTCCTAAAAGGCTGGGGCCACAAAGATGCTCAAAGGGCTGGAGCACCTCTGCTATGGAGACAGGCTGAGAGAGCTGGGTTTGTTCAGCCTGGAGAAGGCTCTGGGGTGACGTTAGAGCATCTCCCAGTACCTAAAGGGGCTCCAAGAGAGCTGCAGTGGGACTTGTCTGGACAAGAGCATGTAATAAGTGGCCAGTCTTCGCGAACGAAGATCTGGGAAAGGTGTTTTTACCTTTCAAGCCTGCGCAATGGATTTTT
>JAWWLV010000100.1:63942723-63963886 GCA_035041135.1 Platyrinchus mystaceus
TTAAAAAATGTTTTAGGGTGACACTTTTCAGGCATCCTACAAACTCACAAGGCAAAAACCACTTCAGCTCAGCTACCTCCACCAGACTATTAGTGTGTTTGCCTTGAGCTACTGTGAAGAACTATGAGAAAACCCACAATATAAATTGCACTCAGTTTTTTGATTAACTGAAAGTGATCTCTTGGATCACTGGTCTAAGCTTTGGGAATTACAGGCGAAGTTTCTGGTGTGTATACCAAAAGTGCCTCCAGGCCTCCCTTGTAACTTCTCTTTGAGTGATGCAGATAAAGAGAGACATCACTGGCAATGACTGAGAGGGTGATCAGTGGCCAACCCCTCGCTCAGTGAACTGTGACTTGCCATTTTTATCTGACCCATTTTCATACTCAGATGGCAGTTTAAGTACTGTTTGTGTTCCCTCGCTGTCGACTCATCTACAAGGCAGCCACAGGCTCCCAGAGGCCGAGCAGCTTTCAAAAACAGGAACATCCTGTCAATTTGGAGTTACAGGTTTATGGGCTGTCATCACTTGAGCTTTCATTCCATGCACTAGAGGTGCTAGTCACAGAGTTTTGTTAAGACACAGGTGCTGTCTCCTGCACTTTGAAACCACCAGGATGAACAACCTACATCCCACCTGCACCTCCAGGATGAAAACACGCTCCAGGTAAAATATAATAGTATTTTCACTGATCCTTAGTGGGAAAAACATGTTTAACATGCAACATGTTATCCAAATTGTATTTGAGCTGGCAATTTGAGAACCTGATACAGCAAAGTATTTGCTTATACAGAAATAGCAACTGTGGCAGCCTCTGTACCAGGAGTGGTAAATCACGGCCAGGACAGGGACAACGAGACCCCCTGATTATTGCTACGATGTTCTGCATAGTCCCACTGGCACAAGTCCTGTTCCAAGACAGATGATCCAGGCACAGCAGGACTGCCTCTCCACGTGGATCTCTCAGGCCAATTTGCTCAGTGTGCAAATACTTGTCTCATTAGACCTATTGACACAGTAAGTGGCAGACACCTCTCCTTGCACAGGTGCACCCGAAATAGATACCAGCCACAGAGGGTACAAGCCCAGGCTGTGGTATTTACATAGTAACTCTTACTTTGCTCGGCAAATAAAAAAACCCTAAACACATCTAGATGGGCTGCACTTAGAGATGCCAGCTTAACCTCAAAAGCTTGACTGAAAGAGTAAAAGCCTTCTAGTTTCTCCCCAGTATACTGATATTTTAATAACCACTGCTATAACCTCATCTTGAATATAACTCTGCTACAAAACACACAAACACATATTAGGAACACACCAAGTGTTTCAGGACACTTGATGATAAAAAGTCTTTCTGAGGCAAAACACTGATGCGCGTAGTATTCAATTTGTTCCACCCCAATCAGAACAGTACCAGTTTGGTGACTCTGTTTCAACAGTCACATGTTCAAGTGAAACAATTTAAGTTTTTTTCAAACTGTTATTTAATATGGCTGTTGGCCACTTCATCCTTCTATCAGTTAAAAGCACACTGAGGAATTTCTGAGCAAAAGTGTACCTGTCAGCCTGATCTCTGACACTGTGCTCTGTGTTACATTCCTGGCCTAACAAACCACTACAAGAGTACGATTCCTCTCCACTTCAGTGTAAAGCAGAAGTCACTGGTCGACCCACAGAAGTGACCTTCAGTTTGGTAGCAAAATAGAAACTTCAGAGAAAAAAACAGTTACCAGTTATGAATGGGGAACAGTTTTGAAATCATGTGGAACTGAGTTTTTGTGGCCACACAAACCACGCTTACGCAATTGTCAGAAATCAGAGTTAAAAGCTTTTCAATTCTATAGTGACGACAATAACACAGAAATATTATTGTACTGCACTTAGCATAACTCACACTTTTTGTGCAACAGATGAAAGCTGCATTTCTACATGCCACTAATTCCTACAACTTAAGCTTGAATTACCAATTATTCAAATGACAGGAGAGCACCTGAAGTTACATGGTTAGGAATAGTTACAGGTGTATGATAAGAATACCCTTAAAGACAGGAAAAGGGCTCCTTTCTCTCCACTCATACTTTTTGTTCCCATCTTCATCTCCATTTGAACGTGGTCCTAAGCAACCTGAGCTTAAGCAGGGGGTTTGGACACGACAATCTGCAGATGTCCCTGCCAGCCTCAAGCACTCTGTGATTCAGCATCAGTCCCCTAACCTCTAATAAGTAGCTCAGCAATAATCACAAGAGATACATCAAACTATATTGACCAATTTCATCAACCTGCCAGACATCAAGCTGAAGGCAGCTGTTGGACTAGATGCTTTACAGTAAGCCAAAACTCAAGATTATTCTTAACAATCCTTTCAGAAGACTGAAACAACTGTCCTGCTGATTTCTTAGGATACCGTTAAGCCAAGGAAGTTTCTCCACTGCTCCTCAGAAAGAGTACAGTGCCGCTGGTCATGAGGAACAGAGGGCACACAGAAGAGCGGACAAGTTATCAAGGCAGCTCACAGCACCATTTGTCTGGGCCTTGTTATTGTGAAGCCAGGAGCATGTTCCAGCACACCATACTGTTTCAGGAAATTTTTAAGACATGTTGAATTCTAGCTGTGGGCAGCGTCTTTGCTCGTTCAGTTGGGCAAGCAGGAGAGAAAAATGAAAACAGACACAGAAGACAAGCAGTTAGAGACTGTTTACAGATAAAGAAGCAACTGCTGAAGGGCTGGCAGCTACCTAATGAGGAAATTAGTTGTCTTGCAGCAGGGTCACTGGGCCACAGCAGAGAAAACCATATAAAAACTAAGTTTTGATAGGCTATTTTTATTAATCCCCATGTACTTAAGTGAGGCATTTCTTATTTTGTACTTTAACTTTACACTTGCAAGACTACACAAAAAGCTTAAGGACAAATGGAATTCCCCAGGACCTTCTTATCTGAAAAATTAACAATAAAGATCATGGCTGAATTTATAAAAGCAGTTTTGACAACATGAAAAAAGTCATGATTACCAATTTGAAGAAGCCACATTACATTTAGTATTCCACAGAAATATTATTTGCACTCAAACTACAACTTATTTTCTAAAAACTATGCACACACACGGGCAAAGAACTTTTAAGATACAAATCATCTGCATAACTTTACACATCTCATATGTAGAAGATCAAAAAAATATAGTCCCTTTTCCACCTGCCTTCTGAACAGATTAGTCCATTTTAAGAAAGAAATTCACGGTTGAGCAGATCAAGCACAGATCAAGTTCAATTTTATATTGAAAGCTTCACTTCCATTTCAGCTTCTCATACGACTTTCACAGAAAGATGCTACAGCTCCAGCATCCACTTCAGCAAACATCAGAACAGTCTCACAACTGCAGTTCAGCTTTGATTTTGAAGGGGTAAGTGGGATAAGGGGAAGGTACAATTCTGCCATGATGGAGCAGGGAATAGTCACAGGCTGAATTCCAGTTCAATCAGAGAACAAGCACACACACCATCAGCAAGCAACTATTCCAGAAGGAAGCCAAGGCAGTTCATTCTTAACAAAAAAACTACTCAATGGCTAAACAGATTAGTGTATATGGACCGTCTAGGCTGGGATATCAGTCAGCAGTAGGATTTATCCTGTTGAAAAGACAAGGATGCCAAATTTCACTTACCATGAGAGTCGGATCCCAACTTCTTAGAAGCCATTTAGAACCTGAAAAATATTTTAAAACAGCTTTAACAACTTCATTTATGTAGCACAGATCAAGTCTATGCTGTTTCCTCTAGGTTATGGAACACATTGCAGACACCTAATGTGCCTGTTCCCAAGACAGGCAAGCAAACTTATTTTATAGCCTTGAGAACCAGTTGAGCAGACAAATAACTTAGCCCAGGGTCTGCCAATCTAAATGGCAAAAAAACCCCAACCAAACCACAAAAACCCAAACAAACCAGCAACCAGACACAACCTGGTTGATCAGGAAGACAGAGTTCCAGATCACAGCACTCGGAGGCCGCTCTCTCCCAGCCCCATGGAGCACACCCTGCTTGCCTTGGCATTAAGAATAGCTCTTCCTACTGGAAATACCACATTGATCCTCTTCAGTTTAATCCCTGCTGCTCTAAAATGGGATACTACCATACTGGGCACACAGTCAGTTTAGCCAGCGAGGCACTTGTCTAGACACACTGGGTAATGCACAACACATACACAATAAATGGTATACAATAAATGATAGTATTAGGAAGATACTTATGGATATGCACAAGAAAACACTGCTAAACAGAGGTCTCATCCACTGCCCACAGAATTTACTAAAAACTTAAAAAACTTGGATGCAAGATGTTAAATACAGAGTGCCAAGACAGCTTTTAAATACAAGATAGAGTTATCTGTCTAATTAGTTGTCAGCTAAACCCCTGCTCCAGGATGCTTATGGTATATTCAGTAACATAACTGATTCTTTTGCTGGATTAGAAGGAAATCACAAGATCTATCTCAAGACAACACACCTAATTCTTTGAATAACTGAATTTTTAAGTGATCCTTGTGACAATATGCATGACAAGGAATCAGAGCTGCCCTTTGTTCCTGAAGCCCTCCAGCTCGTAGACTGAAATGCCCAACAGCTGGTCTTCAAAAACATGGAGCTCTCTGGTACCTCCCCCAGGGCAGCAGCGCACGTGGGGCAGATCATTCCCCAGTCAAGGACTCTTAGGCTCACTGTTTCCACTGTAGATTCCACTTGCAAACATTACCTTAAAGGAAGGGGGTCATAAAGTGAGGATTACATGGACAGCTTAGCTATTCCTCCTTGCTGCTGCTGACAGGACTGGGGACAAGGAGGAACAGTTACAAGCACTTTAGCAAAGTCCCTTTTGCTGTGCAAAGGTCCCTTTAAAAGTTATGTTGAAATCAACAGGACAACCAGCAACTGGCTAATGGGAATTCAGCACATGGCTAAAGCCAAAGCTGTACAAGGATCACCTGGGTGCAACCAGACTTTAAGAGACAACAGACCATGGGGAAGTGAGTCATGCTGGGCAACTCCAGCTGCACCTTGGACATACAACCTGTGTGTCATACTGCTCAGTGTTTACCAGCCTCTTCTCAGCACTGGTATTACGTCCAAAACTATTCCACTAAGCCAGAGAACTGTTTTTGACACCTGCTGGCAACTGCTTCTTAGAAGCAAACAAAACATTAAGGATTCAAAGATGGAAGGAAAGGGAGATGAAACAGTGCCAAGCCTACCATTTCAGGAAGCATGTCAAGGGCAAAGCCACCAGACCACCCAGCAGAGCTGCATGTCAACCACTGGAGCTGAACAAGCTTTACCAGTCCCAGAGCCGCAGAGGAGACCAGACTGCAGACAACAGCACGTGGAAGAGCTGCACTTTCAGACCCTGATCACGCTGCCAGACAAGCTGCTGTGTTGCTAGTTTCTCTATGTGAGAGAAGCAATTAAGACATCAACTGGGTTTGTTATTATTGAAAAAGCCAAGTGAAATCCTACAGCCTTCACGTGCCTCACCCGCCCTCCGTTTGCCACCGGACACTGTGGCACTGCCTGCAATCCCATACCGTGGCTGTCCACCACCCACTGGACCTGGGACAAAGCCTACACACGCTTCTTTCTCCAAGTTCCTTCTTCTAGTAACTGTCTCAGACTGAAGAGCAAGTGGTCCTTTCTCCATAGAATTTAAGAACTTCCGACGAGAGGAAGTAACCTCCTCACTTTGCCAACCTGACACAGGAGTTCTCAAAGCAGCACCAGTTACTACAGGTTACTGCTCCAGAAACATTGGTGGCAAGGTGTACAAATCCCATCGAGCCAAAACTGCACATCTAACTTCAGGGAGTTTTGCAGTAGCACATCCATCTGGAACTGCATCAAGTCTCAGTGTCAAAATACCCCACATAAGCAATATGTATCCTGCTTTTGTTGTCAATTCTGTAGTAAAATCCTAGTGCAGGCCTGGCATCTGCATTAACTTCAAGGTGCAGTGGGTAAAATGATTCCCCTGCCATATGCAACCCCTTATTGACTATAGAATTGGCTAAGGCACATCAACAGCAAGCTAGTCATGAAATGGACCATTTCCAGAGACAGTCACCCTTTAGATTCAGGTAGCATTTGAGATGATATCACACCAACTCTTGCTGATGCACTGTGAGTGTGCACTTAAGACACCATTAATGCAGAAGGCACTTGTCACCAAACAGAATTGTTAAGCACCACACACAGTAACACACAAACAAAGAAGGTTTAATTAAAACAGTGTCTTGTGACTAATCAGATTTGATAGGCTATTCAGGGACCACTGTTACAAGCATCTTGCTGTTGCTCTGTCCTCCTGGCTGGGAAAAAAGTACTTGCAGCCCATTAGAAGGTTACTGATGTTGTTACAATGCTTCTGGGCATTACCTGAACATCCATTACAATGCACAGTAAAAGTTTGCTTATTGTTGTTACCACTCATTTAGAAATTTAAAGGATCCGCTTCCAAAGCCTTACTCCAAACCAGATGATGGACAACTGCAGCCCTATCAATGTTCCCTTTCATCCCCAGTCTCCAGAACAGGATGCTCAAAGGCACCTGTGGTTAACAGCATGTGGTGGCACTGTAAATTGGCAAAGGACCCACTCTGCTGCATGTAAACCTTTTAAACACCTTTCCTGGCCTAGGGAAAACAGTTGTGTAATACTGTAGGGTGTTCCTACTGCCATCTCTCTTCTATAAATGGAGACCTCCTTAACCACATTTCCTCATTCTTGGTTCTGGCCAACACTTCAAAGAGAAGATCATGGCTACAAGTGCCTAAAAGTTATAAGCAGCCAAAGCAACCTGATGTGAACTCTCGCCTTCCCATGGGTATAATTTTTCTCTTCGTAACAGTGAGGCAGCAGGTCAACATTCCTAAAACCAGCCTGGCCAAGGAACACAGTGTAGCAGAACCCAGGATGAGGGTAGAGGACCTCAGAGTGGCCATGACAGACGTAGAGCGGGGACAGGGAGACAACCACAACAGCAACACCAAAAAAACCAACAAAAAGATGCAGAAACAGAGAAGTGACAAGGCAAAACCAATGACAGAAACAATTAGCACAAAGAGAGGTGACAAGCTGGAAAGACTTGAAGGGATGGCACAAGAGGTGACCAGGGCAGTCCACCGGACACGTCATCACTTAAACCTGAATGACATCTCGCTGTGCTGCCAGACAAGGGGAACAAAGAGAAGTATGACTTGGTGCAGGGAAGCAATGCCAAAGGGAGAGTGTCATCAACAGACTAGAGCAAAGAAATTATTACAAAGAGTGACTCATGGGGAGCTGCTGGGAAGTTGGGGTGGCTTTTAATTCTGAGCTCAATGTTCCTTCTAATGGTGTTCTCCCTGAAGTTTATGTTTACATTCCTTTTCTTCTGAAAGAGCTCTGACTGGACAAGTTGGAAGAATCCTTCCACTAATGATTCCTGTAACTGCTTTATCTGTAACTGCTTTATCTGTAACTGCTTTATCTGTGATAACTCAAACCAATTTGACTGTTCATCAAGAACTGGACTCTTGTTGCTAGATCCCTGATTCTGGGGTGCAAATATGTCTAGATTCCAGACCATGTGAATTCTCTGAAGTAACTCTCACATAAGACTAAGATAAATGAAAAATGTACTCCTTATGGGTCAGAGAAAACCAAAATGCCTCGAGTTATCAACCATAATCAAATCAGCCACCTCTATGACTTTCAGAGAAGAGAGACTTGATCTTGCAATTTCCATTTTACCCGATAATATACATCATGTAATCTACACACTACTAAGGATGTACCATTTACTCTAAAAACTACAAAAAGACTGAAAAAGTCAAAAAGACAATATATATTTTTTTCCCTGCCTATATTACATTCAAGAACTACTACTGATTTTACAGGAAAGAAAAGAGGAAAAAGTGAAAGCAGTTTGATTCAAGTGATTGATCTCTAAGGGTCACAGGTGTTCAAAATTTAGACAGTAGTTTCAGTTTTCACCACACTACTTTTTTCAGTGCAAGTGAAAGACTATAACCAACATCAATATTCTGTATTTAGCCTCAAGCAGCAAAAACAGAAGTCAACAGTGCTTGTTGCTAAGACAAATGTTAAGATGTTCATATCAAAGCTTCTCACCTCCGTAAGTGCTCAGCCATTGCTACACAATTGAGATCTCTTATGTAGACTGACAGTAAAGAGCTGATCAGTTTACTACAGTACAAAACAGATTCCATATTCATTGCAGTACCCAAACAGATGACATCACTCCAAACCTGCAGCAACTGCTTCTGCTTTGTACCTCTAACAGTTCTGCCAACAGTGAGCACATGGAAATACTCCCCTGGCATAGGGGAGGATGATGTTGGCCCTCTGGTAACAGCTCTCTGGATGAAGTTACTGTAAAACTTGATGTGACAGTGTTGCAACTACATGCCCAAGCCAACCAAAAAAAAAAAAAACACCCGAAACAAAAAACCCACAAAGAAAAGAAAAAACCGTCTTTAACTAGGCCTAACAGAAAAATAAGTTTTAACTCTAGCTATAGTAATTATTGTTAAGTGCTTTCACAATCCAGGAGATAAGTTACATGAAGGTTCTTGGTCCATTTTAAGATCAATGAGAACAAATCAGACCCTCCTTGAAGCAAACACTGGCAAGGAGTTGCCACCCAACATTCAATGGCCACTGGTTAAAACAAATCTAATTATATGTCTTCATCTTACAGGATACAAGTCCAAGTGGACACCCTGCACTTCACCAGATGCAAACTAGGGCTTACACCAACAACAGTTCTGAGGGAGGAAAGTGTGAGCTATCCCTGCTGCATACAAACCCCATGGATCAACAATCCAAGTAGCTGTGATGAGAGATCTAACTCTGAAGAGCAGCTTATAACATTAAGCTGATGCAGCTTGTTATTACTAGTGCAGTGACTGAAGGGCAGAGGAAAAGGAATCAAGAAAATGGGAACTTTTAAAAACATTTTCAGAACATGTGAGTAGGAAGGGTAGGGAGAAAAGACCCCTTAAGAGCAGGTCTGTGTGCAGACCGCATTACTGGATTATAAGACAACACCAGTGATGGCAATAACATCCATTATGCGGCTTTACATGTTCAGTGGCATCTTCCTAGCAGTGATAAACATCAGGAGAAATTGATTCTTCAGGCTGTGCCATGGCTTCATGTGCCACTGTGGGCAATTAGATCTTCTGCTTCCAAGACCTCTCAGTCAGTGGGAAGTTCAAGTGGAATTCACCTCCATACGCTCTCAAACAATCATGGCATCTCTCTGTTGTTCCATATGGATTCACAGCATTAATATCAGACACCTGTAGCTACAGTTACCCTCATGTCACCTCCCACTCTGCTCATCAGAAATACTGCACTTGTTAAAAGCACACACTGTTTGGGCTGGTTAAGGATTGTTTCAGTTTTTGTTTAATTGATAACAGACAGCTCTATTCCTCTTTTAAGATTCTGACTGTGTATTTGGGACATGAGGTAATTTGCCATACCCTTCACCCAGAAATCAGGGCAACCCTGCAATGGCTATGGAAATGCAGCACACTAATGTAGCAGTCTTTTAGTCACTCAGTGACTTACCAGTCATACAGGTTTCCAATGCAGTTGAAGCTTATACACCACACAGACCTCTAAAAATACAAGTTCCACAAGCAAGAGCATAAGGAAACAGAAAATCAATTATAGGCAGCCCTGTGGTCAAAGCAGAAAGAGTGCAGGCTTTCCCTTTGGCCAGACACTGACATGGCAAACAACAGAATGGAAGATGCACCTACTCTAAATTCACATTTAACTGCTGCAGCAAATGGGCGACCCTTTTAAAAAGGACTTTTCCCAGAAAACTCAGTCCTGTCACAAGAGAAAACCACTTGCAACTAACATCTAAGACTGACCTGACTTCCAAACTCAGCAAACAAGGGGATAGCCCAGGTTCTGTCAACTCCAAGAGCAGATGTGGATTTTAGAGTGCAGTAATTAATTATTTACAGATCATCTAAACTGAAAAGCTGAGGGAAAAAATAGTTGTGTTTACATCTTTTTTTTGCTTCTCAAGTTCAGCTTCACTAAAAAGAAAAAGCATGGCAAACTGGAAATCTTCCCCTCCTTGAGACACAAACAAAGCAAGATGGAAATTTGGGTGATAAATCATAGCATAAAATATAAATGTGCCATGCAGTTCCTACATCCTCAGAAAAAGGTGAGAAAACATGATCCAGCACTCCTACCACCAGTGAGAGCTGCAGTAATCTCACAATGCAAAAATGAAACAAGTACCAAATTTCATGAGCAGAGCAATTACTTTTAACTACTGATTTCCTACATCTGAAGTTTGGATAGGAAATACCTGCCAATTCCAAGAGTTTAAAATAATCAGATGGGAAGCATCTGTTAACAATTTTAGCAACTTCAGCTTAATTAGCATAAAATTTCACACTACTACAAAAGAGCCAAACCTTAAGCAGCAATCTTATAACTAGCCAGAGCCAGGCCGGTGCACTAACTTTCCTAGTTAATCCCAGCACTTTAAAAGAAAACTAATATTTCAGCACAACTCTTCTTGTAGGGGAGAGACTGCTAATTGCTACTTTCAACAACAGAATTGTCCACTTATTCTGTTCTTTTGGTACCGATGCGTGAAAAAGCAGTGGAATGCCTGCACACTTAATATGTATGCCTGGAACCCACAGCATCATCAGCTAATTAAAATGCTGCTGTTTGTTGCAGTGGTACTTCAATATGTAACAAGCTGTCTCTGAAGTACTTGAATATTATTAATACTTCCAACTTGTCCCAGTCATGAATGAGGAGAGACAGGCAGACACTCCCAAAATGCTGCCAACACAGAATAAAACAGCTTTTGCCGTTAATCAGAACATACCCTTCTTAATTCAAAAATAATAGCATCTGTACAGTTTCAAGCTTTTTCTTCTTATGCTCTTTAACCAAGAGATAAAAGGTGGCTGATCTTATCTTACATAGAAATAAGCTGAACTCCGTTGGCCACAACAGAACCTACTCCCAATACCAACACAAGAACTCAAGTTATTTTACTGCAGAAAGCAATTAGTATTCATTCATATTATTTTGATATGTATTTATTAACCAGAACTCATGCATTTAAACATGCTGCAGCAATTAAATGACTACCTAAAAAAATCCATTCCAAAGAAAGCTATATAACTGTCACCTTTTTCCTGTTTCATATCAGAAAAGAAATTATGTGATTTGTTGGTAATTATGGTTTTGGTTAGAAATTCACTGAAATACTAATGCTTATGGAATTACTTTAACAAAGCAGACAAAAAGTATCAACAAAAGTTTTAAAATGGAAAAATAAAATCTGCCAGAAGATCAAACATCACTTGCAGTTTCATGTATTTGATCTCAGCCAAAATAAGTGCCTATTGCACTGTACAAGAATAATGGGATCAGTGTTAGACTACTATAGATGCATCAACTTTTCCTTTTATACTTGGGTCACATGAGCTACCCACTCTCACCACACATTTAATACTTTCCCAGCAGGACTCAGTGTGGTAATGAGAGAAAAAATAACCTGTAACATTAACTATTCCACCTCCAAACAACTGTGCCTGCCCTGCAGCAAGCAGGCTACAACCTTGACATCCAGCACAGGAGCCACTGCTTCATATCCTGACTGCACCCTCAGTTCAAATACACAGGAGGCCAACGATGGCCTTCTCCCACTCCCTACAGAATCTTTTCCATCATGTGGTTAAAACTGCTGCACTACTCCAGCCATCTGATGTCCCTGTTTCCCACTAGTACACATCATTTCTCTCAATTATTGTGGCTAAAAGACACACATTCTGAGAATACAAATTCCCTGCAGATTCACTTGATTTAGAAGCCACCAATCACTGAACGTTCTGGGTTGGAAGGGGCCTTCAAAGATCATCTAGTCCACCCACTCTGTCACTCTCTTCCTCAACCAGGTTGCTCAAAGCCCCATCCAACCTGGCCTTGAACACCTCCAGGGATGAGGCATCCACAACCTCCCTGGATAACCTTTTCCAGTGCCTCACCATCCTCATTTCTCCCTGATGATCAATCTTCCCTCTTTTCAGTTTCATCTCTCAGTGTTGCCATTTTCCAGGAAATGCCCTTATTCACCATCAATTACTCTTTCTCCAAATACACACTTTGAGATACCTGGAAATGGAGGTCCTAAACCCTTCTTCCTTCTGAAGTACCCAAGAGCTGATCACAGCATACCTGGAAAAGTGTGGCCTCCAAAACACTCTTCTGTGACATGACAACATGAGCTCAAACCGTCTCAAACCTCCCTGATTATCAAAACATACCTCACAAATTCAGTTTGCCTTTGCCTTGACAGCACTTGATGTGAGAAATGTGAACTACATCCCAGGTGCTACAGATGTGACATTCCTCACATAATTACTTGACTTTTTCTTACTTGACTTTTCCTTACTTGACTTTCTTATGCATTTTCATGCATCAACATGTCACTGGCACAATCTCAGCTTTCAATGCCAGCTCATTTTGTCCTCAATTCATGTGTCACTCCTATAGAGCTAACAGACATCTGCCTTCATCCAACCCATCTTATCAAGACTGAGACTAGAAAATAAGCAGACAGAAGCACACATTTGGAAAAAAAAAACAAAAAAACCAAAACCCCCAAAAAACCAAACCAAACAAAAAAAAACCCCAAATAACAAACAAACAAACAAACAAAAAACCCACAAAAAAACCAAACAGGTTTTGCTGCACTGAAGGATA
The DNA here is from genome assembly GCA_035041135.1 of Platyrinchus mystaceus. NCBI lineage: Eukaryota > Metazoa > Chordata > Aves > Passeriformes > Tyrannidae > Platyrinchus > Platyrinchus mystaceus. Next base: position 63,955,530 of record JAWWLV010000100.1, read on the forward strand.
AAACTAACAGACCAGGAAAAAAAAAAGTCCTCACCATTACAGAAGGTGAACACTCACTCCAGCTCCTGTCAAAAATTTGCTGAGCTGAGGCCTCAGCAGGGACACACTCCTTCCCAAACTAACTTAACAGAGCAAAGGAATCAAGCTAAAATATTTTAAAAGGAAATTAAAAGACGGTCCCATTGCAGTAATGCCTAAATAAGAACCAAACTATATCTCCAGACACAGTACCAGTTGAGCCTGCTTCCATGTTTTTCCACTGAATCCAAACAGGACTGAATGACTGCATTAAAAAGAAGGCGTATGTGGGAAATACTATTGGTAGACAACACCAAATTAAATTCCACTACCAGAAGTTGTATTTCAAATGAGTAAGTTTAACTTGTTTTAATTAAACATGGAAATGGTGCCTAACGGAGCTTTAAGAACAGGAAATTATTTTAAAGTGCATAGTAACTTCTTAATTATTTTTTGAAAAGGCTTGTTAACTTTAGAGAAGGCCAGAGCTGGTAGTAAAGATTATGTTCAGCTCTTTAAAAACACACAGAAACAGAACAATCATTACCAGCTATCAAAAAAATAAATGCTCTGACACATGAAAACAGCAGCAGACACTTGAACAGGCTCAGCAAACTGGAGGTACCCCCATGGAGTACACTCCTGGAACTGAATTCTTTGGGAACACAGGAAGGTAACTTATTTTGAGCAAGCTTGTCTAGTGCAGAAAAGTAAAACCTTTGAGCAGTGAAGTGAAATTGAGGTTGACCCCAGCTACAGTGGATATATTACAAGAATATGATAAGTAAACAAGCTGCTTGTCATGTTGTACATTAGAAAACCTCAGTGTCCTACGCTACCTGAATGTGCTATAGTCAGTCCTGAGCAGAAGCACCTTCCTTGCAATCTCCTGATTTTGGAGCTCTCCAACAGCAAAGACACCTCTATTAAAACAGGAGTGCTTAAATGGGAATACGGTTCAGCCAATAATCCAACAGCAGAATGAAAAGCTCAGGACTGGAAGACAAACAGGAGGGGAAAAGTCAGTACACCTGTTGAAACAGCTTTACTCTATATGTGCAACTGCTACAGCTGAGGTTACCAGCAAGGAAGATACATAAACATGCAGACAATCCTCACCTTCTGAGAAGGAAAGAAGAGCAACTACTCAGTCCCTGCGGTATAACTTTCAAGGATGCTCTGGCTGCGACCCCCACCTTTATACACTGCTTCAGAAAGCCTTTCCATACCACAGGTATCATTTCTCTCTCCCTGCCACAGTCAGACAAGATACTTAGTAGATCCCTAAGCATCATAAATTAACCTCCTTACCCACCTGCCTTAATTTCAACTGTTTCCACATAAAATGAGTTTAAAGATTTCAACTTCCTCACTTAAAAGAAAAAAAAAAAACCAGCAAAGAAACAACAACTGAAGAGGTCTGATTTCTCTGTAAAATAACAATTCAGTTTGTCCTCCCAGCACTGCAATCCAACACTTGCAACTAATCTTTGAGCAGGTAAGTTTAAGGACTGTTGTAGACCAGAAGTCTGCACTTCACTACAATCACAGAGTGAACCTTCTATCACAAATGCACAGAGCAAAATCCAGAGACTCCCAAGGTGCTGGGAGCAACAGACACACACACACAATTCCAATCCTCCCAACTATAAGGATGTATGGAGACAGAGCCCTCAGTGCTCAAGTGGAACAGAAAGTAGAAAGAAACCAAAGCCACAGAAAGACTCTGCTGTCAGATGAAATCTAGAAAGCCACATGACATTTATAAGGCCAGGAATCACACACATACACACACTTTTCATTCATTACCTTTCCCCCAGGCAGAAAGCAGTTTTGCTGAAATTCCCTTACACCCTCAGCACTGCCTCAGTTCTCAAACAAGACTTCGAAATACCTGTCAAGGCACTTAACCAGCAGTAAAATTGTCCCTCTTTTATTGGTATGAGGAATAAAGCACAAAGCTGAAGGTGTTTACCCACAGTCATCCAGCTCATCCAGTAAAGTCAGAACAAAACCTGTGTTTCCCAGATCCCAAACCCACAGCTACCACAGGAATCTCACTGCATTCTCTCATTTGCACCAGTATCTTTGTCACTTCAATCTTCTCTATCAAATCACTTCTATTCAGTCTTATCTTATTATAAAAGCCTGAAGGATGTTCCTCTGGATTTGAACATGAATTTTGGTGTAGTCCAAACTTTATTTCTAAGTTACTGCTTCAAATTAATTTAAGTCTGTAACTTTGCTACATACTGTATATCCACTCACTTAGCAGTATAAACTTTTTCCCTGCACATCAGAAATTTCTTCAGCAGCTACAGTAATGAATGCAACCCCCTGAACACCTAAAGCAATGAATAACTAAACAGAAATGGCTCATTTTATGTGCAAAAGAAACCCTCAGAGACACATTAGCTTCATTTCCTCAGGACGTTTTGACAGATCTGACTCAGCTTCGTCAGTCCAGCCTTACTTCTATTTTATAACTAGACCAGAGGAGGCTGATGGATGAGACTGCCCAATCACCACCCCAGAGTCACAGCTTCTCCTCTCCAAACCTTTAACAGACTGGCAACAACACGGGGCTGCTGACAGCACAGAGATCTTTCTCAGTGGACCATCATAACCGTGACAGGGCAGAAAGATGATTTTTTGGCTTTTAAGAAGGAAAGTGGAAGGAGTACGGGCTGACCACTCTCCAGCTGAGATACCAGATATTCTGTAACCAGCAAATCAGTCCCAGCCTGCCTCCCTCATAACCCATATGTCTGATTCAATCCAGCTTACTTTAGGGAATTAATCCAGTGCTGCCGAACGACAGCACATGAGCACCACATTTAGATTCCTGCAGGAACATTAAACAGCATGAGAAATATGCCTTGAAGGAAGCTTGTCATAAAACGGATACACAACTCCTCTCCCAACTTAAAGGGAAAGTGAGAAGACCTTTACAGGACTTGGAGCTACAATCAGAGTACAGATCCCTTCACTAAATAGGGTTATATTTCAAGCGTTCATCTCCACTACTGTAACACACACAGAACACTCCCAGAGACAGGCAAGCCCTTCAGAACTGGGTACTGCTCCTGTGTGCAACATGGAAGCTCAGTATGAAGGGGACGACATCGCCATGTCACAAAACCAGCCTCAAGGGCCATTCTGCCAACCAAATGTCTGTTTCTAGAGCCCACACCCAGCTCCAAAAGCAGCTTAGAGCACTTTGGCCGTTCAAGTCAAACTCAACATCTTCCTTCATCTATCTTTCACCCTATAATTTGATAGTGGACTCTGGGAGCTGCATTTATTAACTGCTTTTCCAGCTGAAGATCTTCACGCAGGTGAGATTACAGGCCATAACGCTATTACTTTTAGGTTCACACTTGAAATTGCTAGCTTTCCCTTTGCCCACAAATTAAGAAATATTCGACAGTGTTACTCAAAAGCAAAAAGCTTTTTACCATCTTTTCTTGAATTTTCTTTGCAGAGGGAACATGACATTACTTAGCACAGGCATTCAGTGATCTAGGAAGCCACAAGATTTCCAGTTAAATAAATAGAAAACAAGTATTAAACTCCCCCTACGAACAAGAATGAAGCCTTTAACTTCAAGAATGTTTTTCACTCACTCCCCTTTTCCCAACAAAGAATATAAAGGTACTTTCTAAAAAAAGCTTTTTTTATACTGTTACAAACCCAGCAAGCAAAATGAAACCCAATAATCTTTCACCTATTTTCTACCAAGAAGTCAAACAGACTGGCAACAAGCTGCTTGTGGTGACATAATACTTAATTAAAAGATTAAGAGCACATTCTTTTCTCAGAGGCTATGCAGCATAAGGCTTTTCTGTCCTTCTCCACCAAACACAATTTTATTCCAGATGATCAAAGGTGAATTTATTTACATAAAGCCCTTTCCCTGGTACATGTTCCTCCTATATTTCTAAGTCAAATCATTACACACTACTATGCAAGGACACCACATGATGGTATTAGTCATTAGGGTGGATCCCAGTCTGGCTTTGCTGTATCACAAAAGGAAATACTTAATGTTCTAACAATTACTTTGCAGAGTGTTAATAAGATAGGAATCTAGCTTTATTTTAGAGTTCAGAATTGATGAGGCAAATCAAATTGAACACATAAGCGCATCTCTGTGGCCAGATTAAACACAGGGCTAAACTGTGACACAGCACAACTTCTAACAGGCACTGTCAGAAATCCACTCTCCCAAAACCAGGGAATAAATCCCACCAGGCATTTCAGGCAGAGCTTCCTCTGCTGCTAGAGATGTCAAAGCACAAACATATACATTAGGAAGGGGCTTAAATAAAATCTCTCACATAATCCAGTAGATAGTTAACAAAGACCAGACAGGAGCTCACAACCCTTTACTACTACTTTCCATTATGCCAACAAGCAATAGCTAAGTAGATTCAGTGTATTCATATTCAGACCATCTTCCAAATGAAGATCTGACTACTCCTTGATTGGGACTCACGTTCTTCCAGTTTAAAGTGTTACTCGTGTAAGAGTCTGGGACACAAAATGTAGCGGTGAAAATAGGAGCTCGGTTAGCTAGAAACTGTAATACTACCAGTGCAACACGGCATTTTGAACCAATCTGCTTTCCTTCTAGAAATAAACATTTAAGCCTCAGTCAGAGCAATGACACTGCTTTCCCCTTTTGACATAATTCTGTGTTTCACGTACGCTGCAAGCTTAAAAGATTCTGGAAAGACCTTGTAGCTTCAAAAATAATTAAAAAAAATCCAAACAAATGCACAACCAATTCTGGACATACAAGCTGTCATTTAACATTTTCCCAACCACCGTAAAAACTATTACTTAGCATTTTAGAAAACACCTTCCGGGCACAAGGAAGGATTTGTAATAAATCTAATGGTTTAACAGAGGGAAAGCCCCTCCTCAGCTCAGTTTCTGATGGAGACCTCCACAAAGGACTACACTGACTGGAAAAGGTCATTAGGGACACAGAACATGAGCTTATTCAAACCAAGTCAGAGGGTCAAAGCATTAAAGCAATGCACTTGCATACCAGAGAGGATTACCTACCTAAGCAGTTAACACACAACTGTGAGTTCAGGCTTGTATCAATCAGCTGCAATAATCCCAAGGATCGATTGCAGAGTGGTAAGTGCTGCAAGATCAATAGTGTTGCCTTCCCAGTTATCACAGAGAGCACACACAATGCAGGGAAGAGAAACCAACCTTTGATCCTAGAAGACCTACTTTTTCAAACAAGAAAACTAAAATTTGTAAACAACCCCTCTTTGCCTTTCCTTCAAACAACTGCTTTCCAAAACATCTTAAGAGCTTTCCAATTACAGCTCCACTAGACCCTCTTTACACTGACATAGAACTGAATTGTACAGGTCAATTTTAAATAGGTAGACATGCCTGTAGGTAGAGATCCTTGCAAAAGGACAGCTGAAGCTCTGGAATTCATGACTGAAAAGACTAGGAGTGATTATGCTAGAAACAAAATGCCAGAAAGGCTGGACAGAAGTTCTGTCTAATAAGTAAAACTAAATTTCTCACAGACCAATTTATCAAAACATTCAACACAGCATCAACTATAAAATACAGGAGCAGGCTGTTAGAAAAACTTACTATACAGAGACTGGACATGGACAACAACACTGCATGTCTGAATTATCAATCCCTATAGCTTGTGGAAGCAATAGGAAACCATAAACTTATACAATTAAAAAGAAGAATGAGTAAGGTGATACTTTCCATGTCATTATAGCACTTTTGCCACCAGCACCACCCAAACAGTTCCAGCTGCGAGCATGACAGTTGGATGTGGGTGGATTGGTCCAGAAACTTGACTCCTCTTCTGTTAGTTACAGGTTTTTATCTCTAGGATAACAAGCACTGGGCACTGCAAAACATCACGTGAGTAACGGAGATGGAGCTCTTCCACGTGTTTGTGATGATTTTTCACGCTTATGATTTTTCTATCCATCAACATAGACTATACACTAAGTCCCTCAGAAGGCCAGTATACTCTTTGAATATTCTGAAAATTAAATTCTACTAATTAAAGAGAAGCTAACACTTACTGATTCACATATCTTACATCTGAGATTTCCCTGGTTTTCCTTTTGAAGTTTCTCGTGCCTTTGTTTCAGCTCACACTTGACTTATGCATTATCTGACCTTAGTGGCTGCAGCTTCTCCCCTGACTCCACAGTGCTCAAACAGGAGAAAAAAACAAAATAAAAGGAAGTATCAAACAGTGCATGCCACACACAGACAGTGAAGGAAGGAAAGGGCAACCACTTTCAGTTTTGTTTCTGAGACTAAACCCACAAGTTGCAAAAGCTGTTTAAAAATTGCATGCTTTCTGTCCCCCTACCCTTAGGATTAAGGTTGTTGCCTAAAAGGTTTAAGTCACCCTAAAGCAGCACTGCCCCTTTTGAATCGCCTCTCTGTGAGCACAGGAAACTGAGGTCATTAAGCAGCAGCTCTGCTCGGTGCCGCAACGCAACACCGCCCCGCTCACAGCCTCGAACACGGCCCTGCTGCTGCCACAAGGGACAGCTCAGCCCATCCCACTGCCCTGGCTACGACAGAGCTCCACACAGACCGCCGTTCCCTACGGAGGCAGAAGGCCACAATAGTTTTTTTCCCCCTCCTCTCCCCTGAAAAATGCCTGGAAACCAGCAGCTGCAGGACTTGCAGAAATGCTCCAACGTTGGTAAGGGAAGGAAGGTGAGGAAGAGGTCTGGCCAACTGCAGCACTTCCTCTTTTTCCTTAACATCCTGGGCCACAGCTGGAGTAAGATTCCCCTCACCAAGCTCCCAGAGAAGCCTCTTAACCCTGTGGCAGCCTGTGGGATGCAACATGCCTTCCTTCCATCAGGAGCACAGCCACTGAAGAGACTTCACCACTCACAGCCCAGCTCCTTATCTTGGCAACACTCACTCGCCATTTAGCAATATATACCTCAATGTGCTTAAATCCAACACAAAAATATTGCACTGAGTGCAGGATGGCAGCAATGTTAGTTCCACAGCCAAGTGCCAGAGTCCACCTGGTTATCTCTATTCTAATGAGACAAAGGCAACGTCATAAGACTTCTGTAAGACTGAGGCTTTTTTTCACTTGTTTGGAATTTTTGATGATGTGATGAGTAAAACCAGTTGATAAGGTGATTACTCATTTCCAACTATTGTAATTTCTTTTACTAATTAAAAAAAAATCCCAAAGCAAACCTAACTTTGCCTTTAGAAATTATAAACTTTGAGCTATCAAAACACAGGGAGACAGCCCTTGAATTACACAAAACAGCTTCATAAAAGCGTTAAATGTTTTATTTCTGGTAAGCACTGAGCTAAAGAGAACACAAAGCACTATCAGGAAGTCAGAAACTACAAAACTGAAGTATTCTTACACCAACGCATATAACCATGGGATGTCTGCATCTTAAATGCAGAGAGAGAGACATTCAAAAGCACAACAGCAGAAAAGACCCAGAAATAGGTGATGAGCATAGAGAAGGAAGTGTAGGGCTATGACCCATGAAGTGAAGACAACTGGCTCCTCACCCTACAAGGAGATGCAAGAGTGATCACTCTGTGATCTAGCAGTGGTTCAGTAGAAGCCTGGAGTGGCACAGGGAAGATGCGCTGGGAAAACCCACAATGCTCAAGCGACAGAAACTAACAAGTTACCTGGAGGCAGCCTCGACACGCACCACACCCCCAAACAAAAATCGGATATTTTGGCTCTTCACGGGTTTAAGTTACTGCGAGGGGGCATCTCCCAACGCCACGGACACCAAACGCTTACTCGGATTTCAACAGCAGACGGGCAAACTCAGCAAGAGCGAACCCATCAGCGGTTATTAAGCAGAGAAACATTCCCCGGACTCCGGCAATCCCGGAAACTGCTGGAAAGCAGGAGCGTCACCCCCGGGTCCGACCTGCCTCTGCCCCGCTGAGCCGGGCGGGGGCGGACGGTCCCTGACCCCGGAGCAGAAGGAGAAGGGGCGCGGTCCGACCCCGGCCCAAGGTCCAGGCCGCGCTTCGAGCGGACAGGCACCACCTGCCCCTCCCCGCTGTCCCGCCCGGTACCTGCGGCCCCCGGCCCCGCTCTCCCCGCCCGGTACTTGCGGCCCCCGCCCCCCCTGCCCCCAGCCGGCACCTGCGGCCCCCGCCCCCCCGGCCCCCAGCCGGCACCTGCGGCCCCCGCCCCCTCCGTCCCCAGCCGGTACCTGCGGCCCCCGCCCCCCCTGTCCCCAGCCGGTACCTGCGGCCCCCGGCCCCGCTGTGCCGCCGCTCTCCCGCGGTCCCCGCCCGCCCGTCCCTAC
>JAWWLV010000100.1:63974731-64015628 GCA_035041135.1 Platyrinchus mystaceus
ATATCAAGCTCTTAGAGGGTGTCCAAAGGAGGGCAATGAAAATGGCGAAGGGCCTTGAGGGGAAGCCTCAAGGAGCAGCTGAGGGCACTTGCTCTGTTCAGCCTGGAGGAGACTGAGGGGAGACCTCATTGCAGTTACAGCTTCCTCATGAGGGGAAGAGGAGGGGCAGGCACTGATCTCTTCTCTGTATCACTGGTAACCAGTGATAGGACCTGTGGCAATGGCTTGAAGTTGTGTCAGGGAAGGTTTAGGTTGGATATTAGAAAAAAGTTCTTCACCCAGAGAATGTCTGCGCACTGGAACAGGCTTCCCAGGACAGTGGTCACAGCACCAAGGCTGACGGAGTTCAAGAAGCTCTCAGGCACATGGTGGGATTCTTGGGGTGACCTGTTCAGGGCCAGGAGTTGGACTTGATGATCCTTGTGGGTCCCTTCCAACTCAGCATATCCTGTGATTCTGTGTAATAATAAAAAGAGGGTGGCACCCCTTACTTTTGTTCTAATTAATTTGTAGGATCAACTAAAAGATAAGATAGGATTGCCTGTTCATCTGCTGTTCTTTGAGCAGGGGCAGCAGCAGAAGACATGAGAGCATCTATGTGCTGCCTTGAAATGGCATTTCATAGGCCTCTTTTTTTAATCTTGCTGTTTGAAGTCAGTGCTTTCAGTTGAAGATACACAGGAAGGGAATTTATTTTTAATGTATTGTTAGCTTTCTGGATTTTTTTTTCACCCCTAAATTATTGTCCCTGAAAGGCAGGTCAAAAAATGGAAGTATGGACAAACCTGTCAAACCGTTCTGCTCTCAGTTTTGCATATAAGAGACGGATGGATTTTGCAGTTCAGGCTCTGGTCCTCAGATACTCTGTTCCCTGCCACCGTCTTTACTTTTGGCAAGCTAATTAATCAAGTTCCTTAGTCAATGAAGTGGGGCAGTTTCTTGATTACCTTGTTAATAAGCAGGTTGAGAAGAGGAAAGCCACATAGTAATTGCAAGGGAGCCATTTGCCAAAATAACTTCTCGCCACTTCTGCAAGCCAAAAGAGAAGTAAGCATGGAGCTGTTAATCTCAAGAGGTGTGCAAAGTAGGGCCAGATCATGGAGATGCATGGCTCTAGCAACTGCAGTACCTGGCCATGCCTGTCTGCCTTGATCCTTGAGTGATAGCACGGTTGCAAGCTGTGCATCTAAACTGCTTTAAAAGACCCAAAGAGGGAAGATGGATTTCTCTCTGCTGTGTCATCCACCCTGTTTCCTTGTTAGAACAAGGTTGTCCAGCAGAGAACACCATAGTGAGCCTGACGTTTCTCACAGATAAGGTGTGGTCCTTGGATTTCTGGCAGATGGCCAAAGCAATCCAGATTTGGGAAATCCTGGATGTCAATTTATTTGGCATGCTAGTGGCTGACATGCATATGTTTTACTAGCAGGAGGAACTGAATTTTGTGCAAAGCTTGAAATCAAGAGACAAATATGCAGAGTTCAGTGTTTGGAGGTTGATGGGGGTTTATTACATCCAGAAAAAACTTTGGGGGCTGGTTTTTAGTCTCTGTAGTGCAGTGAAAAAAGTTCTTATTCCTGCTTGAGATAACACAGAAAATTACTGCAGGTTATCAGGACTTTGTCAAGACTTTGTGTCCAGGCTGCTTTGGAGTTGTTTGCAGATGTTTTCAAGAGTAGCAAATATTTTGTATTTTATTTACTCAAGAGTCTTTAAAACTCTTGAAATGGTATTCAGATTTTCTGCACTCTTACCTGGCTGCCTCTCTTGTTTCTTAGCATTTCTCCCTTTATGGCTTTAGACACCTTAGAAGTGTCTGACAACTGTTCAGTTTCTCTTGGCTTTTTGTGCTGGATTTACAGGGAAGATTTCTAAGCAGGCAGTGGTGCAGCTTTCAAGTGTGAGCTTCTGGCTTCCTGTCCTGCCCCAGGTGATGCAAGAGTCTCAGTACGTACAGACAGTGCTTGCTTGTTTCACTCTAGGGAGGTGGTGGTCGTTTTTAAATTACCCAGAGTTCCTTACCAAGGCGAGGAGCAGTTACTTGCTTAGACCTTTTACCAGGTGTCTCAGGCTGTGAACTGCATTGTAAGGCTTGGGAAAAGTGAGGAGTGCCTCCCTCCAACTCAGCTGCATCTCAGCTGCTGTCATACCCCACTCCTGCATGCAAAGTAAAGAAGTAACCATGAAAATGTAGTCCTTGTAGGATCAGTCTGTTCTCGGCTGCTGCTGACAACAGAAAATCACAGTGAGTTGAAGGTGATGCACAATTCTAGACACAACACACAAATAGCAATTAACAATTTCAGCTTTCTCTGTGGAATGTGTTTAATGTACCATACTTTATAAGGCTTTTATTTGAAATTAATATTCTGCTAGTTCACTACATCAAGTAATAAATATGATTCTAAATTATTTGGGTGTTTTTTTCCTTATCCGTCTATTAAAGAACAGATCTACAGTCTGTAAGAGTTCACCAAAAGCAGCTTGTTATGTATAACTTATCTCTGAGAACCCCTAGATTTCTATTCTGTCCTTCTAGAAGTGCCTGACAATTGCAGAACGATTTCCTGGAGACATTTATCTTTTAAACTTACTGAGATTTTTTTGTTATTATTGTTGTCTTCGGTTCACTTCCAGAGGCTTGAAGACAATGTTCTTTGGTTATAGAAGGAAGACTTAAGGTGATGTGAAATTTAATTATAATCCTAGGCTATGATTCTACATCACTTTCCTTAGTGCCAAGTCAGCTTCAGGTCCTCCATTTCCTTGCTTCACTTATGTTCCCTCACAGTCTTTGTGTCCTCTGTGGGACCTGTTTGACTGTTGGTGCAGCTGCCCTCTGAACACCATCTGTGAAATGACCCAGCCCAAGAGCCTCTCAAAATGAAAGTGCACTTTGGCAGTGGATGTAAACCTTTGTTCTGGCTTAAACTGCAACCCCGTGGTTGTGTGTGTTTGAACTGTTATAGCTCTGGCTATAATGTCTGTTTGAAGAGTTGTAAGGCTTCATAACAGAGTTTTCTGTCAAGGGGCCAGTGACATACTGCTCCAATTTCTAGACTTTTTGCAAGATGAGTTATGTAGCTAGATACGTTTTTTCAGGTGTTTGTGCTGGCAGTACTGTATTTAGTTACTATTTCCTGTGTATCATCAGAAAATAAACTCCAAATGCACAGATTTATAAACTGTTGGTCTGCCAAAGCCAGAATTTCTCTGTGCTTTCTCTGGGAGCCAAGAAACTTGTGCTGAGCCCTGTGGGGCTTACTGGCTCTTTTGAGATGGGTCTCTTTCTCACTGTGGCACAGAGAACCTGAAAAAAATATTGTTTTGTCATACTCAACAGGTAAAAAAATTATATTCAAGGGTTTTGTTAAATAGGAAGCCTCCCATGACAGATTTCTCTTTTCTCCCTTTCACTGCTGTGAAAACCAAGTGGGATGATTGAAATAAAACCCACTGCCATTGTTAGTTTACTGGGTTTGAAAAGGAATTTGTGCATTTTTCAGCCATAATGGAAGTATTTTTATATTTCAACTAGAAAAGAATGTCAGTTCCAAATAGGGAGGATATTTGACCATCTTGGTTTTTTTATCTGTTCCACGACAACTTACTTGTCTGGTTTTTTTTTTCCCCAGTTATTTGTAGTCGATGTCCAGACTGGCCAGATTACCAAGATTCCTATTCTGAAGGATCGTGAACCGGGCTTGGTGAACCAGCAGGGATGTGGCATTCATGCCATCGAGCTCAACCCCTCGAGGACCCTCCTGGCCACAGGTGGAGACAACCCCAACAGTCTTGCAATTTATCGCCTGCCTACACTCGATCCTGTCTGTGTGGGAGATGTAAGTGGGAGTACCTGGGGAAGGTTTATTCTGTCACTTACAGGAACTACTACTTTGAAGTGTGTAAGGTTAAGATTTGGGAGTCTTGTAATGGAGAGTGAATTGCTAAAAGCCTGAAAACGTTCCCAATTGAATTGTCATTTTTGACATGGTATCTGAGAGAGTACATAAACATGTGGGTGGGTTCTCAGGATTCTGAGTCAGATTTCTTCCTCACCCTCATTCAGGTCTATTTCAGATCACCTTTTAAGCACTGAAAATGTAAAAAATCCTAAATGTTAAAGTCCAGTTGTGGTGATGACCTCTCAAGCTAGTTACAGTGAAAAAGCTCTTTTGGGAAATTTAAAAGATGATGCAAGTTGTTCAGGTTTTCCCCTTATCCAGTGCAGCTTGCAGATGTATTATTCCAGAGGTGAAACGTGGCTTTGAAGGTTAGTTCTGACCCGGTGGCTTGTGGCAGTTTGGTAGGCTCTCATACTGGTTTTATCTCTGAAATGTCCTGAGACCTTTTTAAAACAGCCAGTCTTTTAAAAAAAGCTGAAATGAGTAGAGTGGTGTCCTGTGGGTGCTTCTCTCTCATTTCTCCTTTTTATTCAGGACTTCATATGGGCGTTAGCTACAACAGCAGAGGTCGGGTCAGAGTTCTGCAGCAGCAGATAACCAGCTGCAGCAAGACCTGACTCTGAAGATTTGCATGACTTGCTCTTCATTTGCATGACTTTTATCTTTTCAAACAGAACTAGAGCCTTATGGCCTTTTTTTCCCCCCCTACACACAGGTTTTTCACTTCCTAAAGAAGAGATTCTTGAAATAATAGTCTTGAAATATTAATCTGTAGGTCATGTATCATAAACACAAGATTTTGGTTACTTTTTATATTAGGATGTGCATTTGCAGAAGTTAAGAATGCTGTTTTCAAAATGGAAAATCAGAGTCCTTAGAACTGGGATCAGTTTGTCTTTGGTCAGAGGCCCGTTTTTCCAACACCTGATTGCTCTCTATTTTCAAACCCCAAAAAGTCAAAGTTACTGCTAGATACTTAAACTGCTCCATCTTGTTACTGGAACCATTTTTTAGTGCAGATCTGTCCTTCTGAGTTTGAACTAAAAATCCAGGTGGAGAACACTTGTCTGCTCTGAGACTACTCTGGAGTATTATGGCACAGAAAAATCTGTCTTTCTTCTTTTAGGATGGACATAAGGACTGGATATTTTCAATTGCGTGGATCAGTGATACTATGGCTGTTTCTGGTAAAGTCAAATTTTTTCTTCTGTTTTTCAGGTTGTTTGGTGGGGGTTTTGCCTTTTTTGTTTTAAACTTTCCTCCTCTCCAGAATTTTATGCTGAAGTACAATATTTTATGAGTCTTCAACAAGCACCTCCACCAGGACATTTGAAGCCGGCTATTTAAACACTTCATCTAGATTTGATTTTTCTAATATCAGAGAGAATATTCCTTTGTTTCTAGTAGGTGTTGCCATGAGGGGATCTTTAAACACAACCAATTACAGGAAAGGGTTCCACATAAGAGGAATAGTTTCAAGAGGAGTTTTAGTTATCAGTTGATAACTTTGGAATACTGCAGAGCAATATCAGTTTTCCGAAGTCCTGTGACAGACTAATTAAACTCTCTTTTGTCAAGCTGTCAGTACAGTTGCATGTGTGCATGTATGTTTATGTTCATGTAATAGGAAAACTCAGTTACTGACTGTTTAGTAACTAATTGGATAATCAGTGTAACCCCATAAAGTATTAGTTAGATAAAGGCAGCAATGCTAATAGGCTGTTGCATTAGTTTAGTAGTTCACTGCCTTTCTGTGCTGACAGGGTGTAGTAGTGTTCTGCACACAGAGTTGTTAAACTGCAGGTGACAAAAAATCATAAGTTTTATATAAAAGTCAAGTCCTTGAACTGTTAGTGTAGTTCAGTAGAAGTTTTGTTTTCCAAAATCAAAAAGTCAATCCTGGAATTAGATTTTTGAATTTAACATGAGAGTTGATCCTTGCAAGTCTCTACCCCAAATATCTACGTAAAAAAATTCCACACTATCAGGCAGTAAGCTTGAAGATGATTACAGATATCCAGGGGAAAGATAAGGACCCAGTGGAATGCACAGTTCCCAATGTGTTCCAAAGGTTGGGGTGGATGTGTGAGTACAAGGCTGCTGTGTTCTCTGTGTTCTCAAACAAAATGAACTTCAGAGTTCAGTAAAATTACATGTGTGGTCCTTGCAGCAGGCAGGATGTAGCTTCCAGTCTCCAGATCTGAGACACCAGGGAAAACTTGTTGAAAGCAATTAAGCAAGACTGGTTGCTAAACGGATCTCTTCAGAGCTCGCAGACAATTAGGATCTTTTTTAAGAGATAAAAAAGACAGTGAACTTCTGACATGATTTTAATCTTATAGATTTCAATTCCATCTGTATCTGAAAGTGCAGAGTAGAAATACTTGAACTCCAGACATTGAGGATACAGCAAATACTTTTATCTGATTTAAAAAACTAAATGCACATTTTTTATTACTTTTTTGAGGCAAGTTAAATGCCATGGGAAGAAAAGAGTCCATTGGTCCCGTGGCAGATCACACCCATCTGATTAAGAGATTGGACAACGCCTTTCTTGCTGCAGTCAAAGCTGTTGAAAGAGGACTGGGGGCTTATTATTCCTCGTGCTTGTCTTAACTTCAACAAGAACAGGGCAGGACTCTGTAAAACCTTTAGCAGTCTATTTCAGTAGTCCATAAGTCTAGTCCGTAAGTCAAACTCTTGACTAAACAGCCATAGCTAAGGAAGAATACAACAGTCCACTGAGCTGTGCTGGCTGGGTGAAAAGATTTCCATGGCAAAAGCTTTAGGTGAGATGAATAATCCTCAGGATGTCATGATCTTAGGGAAGCAAATGATTCTCTGCTTGGCTTCAGGGCTAACCAGTCGAACAACATACATGGGCCTTCTCCCCTACCAGGGGAGATTGACAGGGCTATTAACAGGGAGAGCTTCTTCCTACAGCACATCAAGACCTTCAGAAATTGTACTGCTGAGTATTCAGCCTCCGTAACAAACGAGATTAGGTGCCATTAAAACCAATGACATATAGTGGAGTGGCAGGATGTTGTGTCACGTGCTGCCTGCTTCTACGCTGGTGCCATTAGGAAGCTCCTTTTGTGTTTGTCTGTAGTAGGTGATAGTGGCAAATGCCTGATTCCATCCATGAGGGAGCAAAGCCACTTCTCCTGTGCTGGACAACCCATCCTGTAACAAGGTGTTCTGCTTAACTGTGTTTGCAGCTTTTTCCCTGTGATGTAGCAAAGCCAGTAAATTTATTAGTCTGGTGTAAATACTTAGTCTTTTCTGGCATCTTCATTAGAATTCCCTTTGACAGAAGGAGGCATATATTTTTCACATTATGTAGAGAAGAAATTGAGGTACCTGTCAAATCTGTCAGAGCCGACTTAGATGGAAGTGAGTTGCCTGAACACCAGAAGGGATGGGTATAAGGCCTTGGATTAAGACTGTGTTAATCTCTGAACCAAAGACATTCAGCTTTCTTCGTCCAATATTGTTACTGTTAGTGATTCATATTTTGGAATAATGTCATCAAATTCAGTAAAAAAAGCAAAACGAGTTCTTGCTTGTTTAACCTCAGTTTCTGTGTTACATTCTTTAAACAAGTGGCCCATTTTAGCAAAGTAATTTTTAAAATAGATTTCATTCAAAGTGGTACATATTGTGCTCTGAAATAGCTGTTTCTGTTCAGTTCAAGAATGATTGTGTGCTTGTCCATAAGCATTTGATAGAAATCAAATGAACCCAAATAGACATAAACCCAACTGAGTTTTGGAGGGGTTTTTGCATTGGTTTAACAGGTTGTTGGTCTTGGCCTTGGTAAGCCAGGCTCAGGCTGAACCCAAAGGCTAATTAGTCACTTCTGAGTCAAGTCATTGTATGTGTGAATCTCTAATGGTGATTCTTGTACAGGGCTGTGGTTTTTGATGCATCCTAAGTAGATTGAAAACAGATGAGGTGATTGCATCGGCTTAGAAAGTCTGTAGACAAACAGCTGGTAATGAGTTCAAACGTTAAAAACTTCAGAGCTCAGTAAAATCACATTTTTGTTGATTAATACATGGGCACCAACGGTGTTTTCAGTTAGATTAAATTAATAGTATCCTTTCTTTCAGACCCTACCATTTCTTCCTTTTTAAACAGGGGAGTTATGTATATGTGAAATGGACTGTTTATTTATGTACTATTTGATCAGGTTCCCGGGATGGTTCAATGGGTCTCTGGGAAGTCACAGAGGATGTGTTGTCCAAAAGTGATGCCAGGCATAACCTCTCTCAAGTTCCTGTCTATGCCCACATAACACACAGTGCTCTGAAGGACATCCCCAAGGAGAACACCAATCCTGACAACTGCAAAGTCCGAGCATTGGCCTTCAACAATAAGAATAAGGTCAGTAAGATAAGTAAGACGGTTGAGAAGTCCCAAAACTGTCCCTATGTATTAGAAAAAGAAAAAAGTAATCTGAATTGAATATACTGGAGAAGAAGGCTAATATTTTTTTTCTCTGGTTCTTTTGCATTCTTGTCTTCACCAGCTATGTTTGCTTCTTTCCCAAGTGAATGGAGGAATCCAGGAGGAAAAAAAAAAAAGAGGTGTTTTCAGAAAGCACAATTTTCCTATGGGTTTGATTAGGATGCCTGCAGGCATCCTAAGCAGGGGAGACAAGGAGTATTTGCAAGAAGCAAATAAAGTGCCAAAACATCTCTTGCAGCTTGAATACTCAATTCCTGAGTGCTCTTGCTGCTTTCCCTCCCCCTTTGTGAAGACCACCTAACTCTTAGCAGTTCCTGTTTTGATGGTTGAATCCTTTCTGGATTGCTCAGCAGGTGAGGTGCCTGACTCGCAGGGCAGGCACCAGTGCCTGCTTTGGTGTGATTTTGTTGGTGTTTGGCAAACGCGAAACGCTAACCTCCCCCATGCTAATCTCTCATTACTACTAGTGGGAGTAGCAATTCATCCTCCCCCACTTTTGTTTTTCCTGCCCTCAAAGAACAGAGAAGGTCTGAAGCAAAGGTGGGCGTGCTCTCAGAAGGACAGTGCTCCTGTAGGCTGTATTTTTCACAGTAACTACTTTAGTTAGTAATTTAACTCTGGGATGGAGATTTCGTTCAGCTTTTTCACTATAATGCCTATAGTGCTTCAGGGTTAGAATCAATGTGGGACCTGCTGAAGAGAGACATCACCTCCAGCTTGTACTGTGTAATAATACATTATTTAATTTTCTAGCAACATTTATGGTTTTGAAAGTTCTTTTTCTTATTTACTCTTTTATTAATTGTTATTCTACCTGGCATCTTTGTACCGTATTGTGTTCTATAAAGAACACTATAGAATGAAAATGTATCTTGATAAAGCCTGTACAAGATTGTGAATGAGTTCAATCCAGAGTGTGCAACTTGCGTAGTTCAGAGTGAGTTTGTAAGGACATCTATAATACAGAAACTAACTCTTTTTTTTTTTTTTCTCCTTTTAATAGGAGCTGGGAGCAGTGTCCCTGGATGGGTATTTTCATCTTTGGAAAGCAGAGCTCACACTGTCAAAGGTACTTTTCTATTTGTTCAGATAAGGCACCCCATTGCTTTCAGGTTTGTTTTTTTTTTTTCTGGGTCAGGTTATATTTTTGCAGTCAACTTATTTTTCAGCTGCATTTTGGGTTTTTTTCACTGCAACTTCCTTGAATGTAGCTTACAGTATTGTTCTATTAATATGCTACTCTTGTAATGGATTGATTTTTATGTTCTCTCTTTCCAGTTACTTTCCACAAAGTTGCCATACTGCAGGGAGAACGTGTGTTTGGCTTATGGTCAGGAGTGGTCAGTGTATGCAGTAGGATCACAGGCACATGTCTCCTTTCTGGACCCAAGGCAGCCTTCCCACAATGTTAAATCCGTCTGTTCCAAAGAACGAGGCAGTGGTAAGAAACCTGTCAAAAGGTGCTTCCAATGATTTTCTTGCAGAAGCAGCTGTTACGACTGCAGTAAGTCAAGCTTTTAATTAACAGGAAGGGTTTTTCCTGTGACAGACTAAATAATTAATAGTGTATATATAGGTTTTGCTGTTATGACAGTGTTCCATGAGCAACCAACACCAGATGTGACAGCAGCTCTGAAATCTAATGAAGGGCAATATCAGTGCCTTTATTATCAACTAAATTGTAACCCATTCGAATATTATTGGACTTTTAAAAGTGTGCATTTTACTTCAGCATATTTTTTGCTGTGTCGTATTCTATTTTAATTCATCTAGGACCAAATCTAGTGTTTTTGCCAGTCTTTATACTGTTCTTGCATTTTTCTCTGGGAATTAGAAAAGAAGGCATGTTGTCTGCTCTCTGCTACCGTATTGGGAGCCTGTGCTATGAGGGAATGCTTGCTTTGTAATTTTAAAGCCATGAGTGAGACTCCTGATTTTCAGTGTGATTTGAGTGCTGTTTCCTTTTCTCACATGAATGCACTGTGTGCAGTTGAACCTTTCACCTGAGGGCTTGTAGGGTCCGTGGTTCCATAAACTTCATACCATATCCTTTACTGTCAGGCACGAGAAGGCACTGTGCCATATTAATCCCAGACTAATAAATTGCAGTCCTTATATAGCTTGGCTTTGGGCATCCATCTCTTCATCAGGCAAGTTGCCAGAAGAGGAGGTATGTAGGCAAGGAATTAGGAAATTTTACATATGTAGTTACAGAACAGTGTAGTCTAGATCAGTGTCAGGGTCTGCTTCTTTCACATGTGAGAGAAGTATCTGTCATGTCAAGAAAGGTCACCTCAAACATCTTACCAGCAACACTCCTTGTCCTGACCTGCTGCCAGTGGTGGCTGAAAGATTCTGGCTTGAGTATGTGACCATCCCTGCTGGGAGGATAATCTGTGTGTAGGGAGTTCATGTCTGGAGGAAGCCTTTGTTCAGTGCTGTTTTCTGTGCTGCATAGTAGCTGGATCTTTTTATTCGGTTTGGTGGTGGAGGCACGTAAATAACAGTAATTCCCAAGATGCTGATTGTTTCAACTTTCTGTCGATCTCCCTGGGGCTTGGAATGGTGCAGCACCTCTGGAAAGCAAGCTCTTTATTGATTTGCAGAATAAAATCTGACTTCAGGTGCTTTGAAGTAGTACCTGAATGTGCTTTAAGTTTCCAAGTGCACCTGGTGAATGTGTTAAGTCCATTCAGTTCACTGCTGTTGTACACAAAAGCAGGTCAGAGAAAGGTTGTGGCTTAGCAAGACTGGAACTGGAGCTGATTTTCCCCCAGTTTGAACCCTGTCTGCTCTACATGAGGAGGCAGTGACTGCTTTTTAGTGCATCTTGTAAGTGTTGCTTTTCTAAGAGCTGTACAGGGAAGTGCAGGCCCTGGACTGTAGGTCTTGATCCACAGAAGCAGCTGATCTCTGCTCACGTGGCAGAGCAGTGTCCTGTGCCCTTGACTTCGTGTCCTGCAGGCAGCAGTGCTAATGCAGCACAGATTCTGTGTCTACTGCCTGTGTAGGACACACCACTGCATCTGCATTTCCTTCTGGGATCTGCCACTTAGGAGTGGGGCTGAATTTGCTGACCTAAATAGCCCAAGTACACAGGTGGTAGAGTGCTGGGAATGTAGGAGAGCTTATTGTGATTGGTTCTAGGCACAGGTTGTGCTTTTAGTTTGGTAGGAATTGTTAATCTGGGGTACTTCAGCCCCTTAGGAGGCAATTTGAAGAGCTGTTTTTGAAAGCCTGTTCTAAATATTCTATTAGTAGTGGGTACATCACTTAATTCTTTTTGATTAGAGAAATATCCACAGGTATTCTTCATTTTATAGCTTTTTATTAACAAATTCCATTGAAAAGCATATCCATCTGCCTTCATACTTCATCACCTGTTTCTGTGAAGTAAGTGTTCTCCTGCTTTGCTTGTCAAGAGTACTTCTGGAGCAAAAACAAGAGGAGGTCAACTCTTGTGCCTTTCTCCTTTTATCTAAGTGACTGCTCTTACTGACTGTGGAGAGCTTGAAGTGTGTTTGCCAGAGCCAGGCTCCTGTACTGGGGATGGGGGGAGGAAGTCTGCAGCTTGATCAGGTGGATTTGTAATTCTCTGAGTTAAAGTGGAGATTCTTACATGAATCTGGTAAATCTCCTTCAGCAGGTGTGACTTGCACAGTGATTTCCCACTTATTAAACCTGCAGCCAAGACTTCACCTCATATCTGGAGCAGGACAGCATGGCCTTACCTGTTCCAAATGTGTGTCATGGATGCTGATGACTGTAATGTAACATCAGGTTGGGGAGGCAGACGGATGAGGATGTGTTTTTAGTTAGGACTCTCTACAGACAGGAAGGGGGAACTCCCTGGCTGTATCTGCAGCTCCCGAGTGTTGTCTGTCCCATGCACTGCTTGGTGTATTCCAGGACATTACAAGTTCAGCCCCTCTTGGTAAAGTGACAGCATTTGGCATGTGGATGTAGCTGGCAGAACTCACTCTTTTCCCCTCCTGTTTGGGTGCTTCTTTAGGCTGTAATTCAGTGGTACTTTAAAGAGGCTTAAAAAGCCCTAGGGTTTATAACCTGGCATTACGTTGTGCAGGAAGGAGAAGTGCAGATTTGGTGGAGTTTAATCTGCACTGAAGAGTTGTTTAGAGTACAGTGCTTGCACAGAACAAACCTTTTTGCACAATAAGTAGAGATGAGAGGACACTTTGCAAATTGCAGATTCCTACATGCAGAGCAAAGATGCTCTTGACCCTAAATGGCTTATCTGACAGAGCTGGGGCCTGTTGAAGGTGAAGGTTCTTACTGTGCCCCCTCGGTGTGGCCAATGGCCTCAGAGGAGCAGGGCATTAGCGTGGGTCATCGAAGCTGCTGTTTCAGTAGCGTCAGTGGGATCTGTCTGCACTGCTCCATAGCAGTTGTGGAGAACACTAGAAGGTAGTGTTAGACATGAGACAGCAGCCCTGCAGAGCCAAAGCATCCCTCTTCCTTACTGCTCTGTCTGTCCCTTCTCTGTTTGACAGGTATCCGGTCAGTGAGCTTCTACGAGCACATCATCACCGTGGGAACGGGGCAAGGTTCCCTGTTGTTCTACGATATCAGAGCCCAGAGGTTCCTGGATGAAAAGCCCCCCCGTGCCTGCTATGAGCCGAAGCAAAAATTAGGAGGAGGTGAAATTTTGAAGTTGACAACTGGGAAAGGCTGGCTGGTGAGTAGGTTGTAACTGTAGGAGACCCTTTACACAGGAATACTGTAGGGCTTGAGCCGGTTCTTCTTGTGGTAACGGGAGCTGTTGTGTGAAATGTGCCCCAGGGATCATGTAACCAATAACTAAAAATGAAAAGCAAGAAGTGCTGCAGAATTGCTTTCTACAAAAGCTTTAGGAAGGGGTACTGAAGGTTAAATGCCTGAGTGTGAGGCATACTGACTACTGTTCTTATGCACTGATTCATAGGTGAACTAGATTTTATATTTTTATATTTTCAAATGTAATCTAACTCCTAGTTTTCAGAACCTCAAGCAGAAATAGCCTTCCTTTAGTGCCATGCTACTCTAATGTGGTACTCAGAGCAAGAGGGATTTAATTTAATTGTGTGCAGTTTTAGAAACTGTGGCTTTCTGAGGTAATGCCATTGCAGGCACTTGAGTTTGGTTTCCTATATGTTATCATAAAGCAGTTAATGGCTTTGTTTAACTTAGCTCCTTTACCTTTTATATCATTATGATGTCCCTACCGTTCACCTCCCCCTTTCAATGTTTGGCCTAAATGTCCTCAGAAAAAGTTTCAGGACAAATCCGATATCTTTTAGTTGATCTGTATGAAGCTTCAGGAGCATTCAGGGGAAATACCTTGTTTTAGGCTCTGGAAGATGCTTTTTGCTTTTGTGAAACAGGGTTTTGGGTTTGTTTGGCAACAGTAATGATCTAAACTTTCCTTTAACAGAACCATGATGAAACCTGGAGGAATTATTTTTCTGATATAAATTACTTCCCAAATGCTGTTTACACCCACTGCTACGACTCGTCTGGAACGAAACTCTTTGTGGCAGGAGGCCCCCTTCCATCAGGACTTCATGGGAATTATGCTGGTCTCTGGAGCTAATGATAACTCTTCATAAATGCTGATCTTTACACAGATTTCCACTTTTCTTTTCCTTTTTTTAACAACAAAATTGTATGATGCCATTGATCCCCGATTTAAGTGCAAGTTATTTTTTGGCAGAGTTTTCTGTTGGTCTCCAACAGTTTTGTACATCTTTTTGAACCAGTTTTTTGCTTTAACCTCCTTGATCCTTTATATGAAGGGGTTTTGAAGTCCTTTTTTATTGTATTTACTCCAAATGACTTTTCCCCCCCATTTAGGCTGTCTTGGCCATGTGCCCCCTCCCCTACTTTGCTGTGAGGTAGGATTCCTTTCTTATAGAGTGGTTGCTCCTGGGCTTTCTGTGAAAGTCTTGGGGCTGTGTGTGTGCAGGTACTTCGTGTCAGTTACATTACCTGGAGTGAGGACTACTTGTAATTAAAAAATATTAAAAGTATTTATAAGAGATAAGCTACTACTTTATCTGCAGACCCTGGCCCTGGCCTGGGTTGATCTTATTTTTTAAAAGTACAAGTCTAATGACACTGTGTTTACTTAGAGCGATGTGGTTATTTCCAGCTGTACTCACTGGAGCCCAGGCACAGATTCCCCTGGGTATTGCCCATCAAGTCCAAAGTGCAGGAGTTCTAAAAAGCGCGTTTGTATTTGAATGGTAGTTTTCAGCAGTGCCAGGAGCAAAAACTGATCTTTTGTTTCTTCACTGCCCGTCCCAGGTACCAGCTTTTGCGCAGCTGGCGTTTGCAAAGGCTGTTGCAGGGTGACATTACATTGAGGGCTGCAGAGGTGCTGAGGGGAAATGGGGTCTGGTTATTCAAAATGAACTAAATCTTATCTGTTTTCCAGATGAGCCATAGTTTCTGACTATACTGTTGGGGTAGCTCATGAGCTTTTCCTAAACTGCCTAAAATCCAGGACCTTTTTCTATGCCAGGTTCTGGAAATTTTTCCCGTTTTTGCTGTTCTGGTTGGCCATCTGCTCTAATAAGCCAATGGAATAAATAAACTATTTTATTTTCTACAAGATTAAAGAGTGCATCTTGGACTTAACTAATGCAAGCGTGAAGCTTTCCATGTAGGAGGATAGCTCAGTGTCAGCCCATGTTGTGCCACATATACTGTAGGAGAGGCTTGGGCTTTCCCCGAATCCCCTGCTGCCTTCTGCTTCCAGGCTCCCATGAACTTCACCTGCGACTGAGAGGGGAGAACATGTCCAGTGCCCTTCAGGTCCTGCTGTGAAGCGTGTGCATCCCAGGGTGATGGTCTTACTCAATACCCAGCTAAAGTGCAGGTCTCCAGGTGCTCCTCCTTTTGGCAGGCACCAGACTCTAAGCTTGTTACTGATGCCTCTCTCCTCTACTGGGATGAATGCCTTTCCCCTGACACCAGTGAAGCGAAGTGTGCCTGGACCTCACTGCTTTGATGACAAACAGGGAATTGGCTGAAGCTGAGGGGAAAGACAAAGCTGAGACATGCTCTGCTCTCCTGTCTCTGCGGAGATCACAGCTACCACTGCAGTTCCTGCTGACAGCCCAGAGCGAGTCTGTACCTGTCTTTGCAGTCCCTCTTGTCTTCATACTCAGTATCATCTTCAGTAATTCCAAGCAGTGAGCCTCAGGCTTAATTTCCAGTTGGCAAGGAGACCTGCATGGAAATCCTACAAAGAATGCAGTTCCTTCCTGTCCGGGTGGAAAGCTTGGCAAGAGAAAGCTCTGTCCAAGATGTACACCTGTCCCAGAAGTATAATTTGCACTGAGCACTGACACAGGTGCTTCACAAACACATCATCTTCCAGTGTTTCATAATTGTACTTCCCTTGTGGGCTGGTGGCTTAGGCTGCAGCAGTTCACCGTGCTGTGTGCCCAGCTAGCCAGGCTTTTTTCCGAAAAGGGCAAATTATATACCATGGGGTAGTCAAGAGTTAGGGTTGCACATTTTATTTAGAGTTGTTCACTGTTTCATTTTAAAGGTGTCATAATGGTGCCTGTGTTGTTCTTTGGTGGCAACTTACTCCTTTGGATATTTTTTGGTTTAGAAAAGTGGAAGTATACAAAGAAAAACAAGTCTTGGTCAAGTATGGCAGGATTTGTATTTCTTGGATTACTCCTGCAGCTGCTGTGTAAGATCACTCTGTCATAGGGAACATGGTCTGCTTTTTTTATTGAGCTTGTTTTGAAGTTTGTTTTGTTTTGTTTTTCTAAAGAAGCTAGACAGTTGAGTCTACTTGAGTGTCCTCCAGAAAACAACAACACATAATAGATAGGCACTTCTGTGCCAAAGGACAACTCCTGGTCTGGAAATTCTAGCCCTGATATTGATCTATTGATTGAAGCATATCCCAGGCCCTGATGAGGGGGAAGAAAGGGTATTTGCATGGACAGAGCTTCAGCCATCAAACATGGAGGCTGCTTTTTCTGCAGTCTCTCAGTTACTGAAGAGGCACCGCTGGAAATTGTCCCTCCTTGCTGACTCTGATCTCCACAAGTACCTCAATATGTGGTCTTAAAGGGTGAGTGCCCTCTTTCTTTTTTTTTTTTCTGCCCTGGACAATTCTCAGACAGACCTGGACAATGAGGTAAAATTCTTCTAGTCTCACATGTTTCTGCTTTCAGGACTCTTTCTTGCCAAGGTGACTTCTCATGGGAAGGAAGCCATCTTTGTTGTTGTATGAATATCCCCCCAAAAAAGGGAAACAAAGTAGGTGGTGCTAGAAGCACACAAGCAAATTGGGCCTGAAAAAACTTAATTTCTAGCATGTTTCAGTGGTTTTAAATGCTTGTAGCAGTACAGATGTTGAGTTTCAGACTATTTTGTGATCGGTAACATACTTTGTTTCAATTAGTGTTAGAAATTGAGGCAGAGAAAGGTGATGGGCTCAAGACCTTCAGTTTGCTTAAACTGGGTAGAAGTTGGAGGCTGGGTCAGACTCAGGAACTGAGCAGTTGTCCTTGTTCTTCTTTCACTGATGGGATTACACAGTAACAGTCTGTTCCTTCGAGGGAAGACACTCTGGTTTATCTCATTTGAAGGAAAGAAAAGAAATCATGACATGCCTTCAAACCCGCTGCTATTGACTTCTCAGTCACGTGGGATTTTCTGTGCTGCTGCTCAGCTTTTTTCAGTAGACTACCATGTTAATTTGGGTATCGTTGGGTATTGTGTTTTCAGTATTCATAATAACAGGTAATCAAACCAGTGACTAAATTATGGGTTTGGTAATATCTGGCTTGTGAGCACTGGGTAACAACTCATCAGTAACAGCTGGGTGTTATGTGATGGGACATTCCTGAGGAATCAGAGGCTGCTTTGCAATGTTGGCTTGAGCAGAGCAATGAGGGTGGTGCTCTCCCTCTTCTCCAAACACCTTATTCCTGTAATTTCTCCAGCTTTCTCCTCTGTACAGTCAAGTCTGGTAGGGAGAACTGCTAGTGCTCTCCTCTGGCGCTTTCTGGGACTGCAGTAAAGAAGTTAGTCCATTTGTTTGGTTCCTTCATCAGTGCTGCTGATGTTAGTTCAAGGTGAGTAAACTACCAAAGAATAGTTAGTAGGTGTTTGTTCCTAGTCTCAGTTGTTAACTTTCCTCATAGATCCATTTTTAAGATCACTGGGTAGAGTGTCCAGTGATCTTGCTGGATTTAATCAGTCCACAAAGGTTACATCACATTGTGTGTGAGTCTTGTGACTCTCTTCATGAGGGGAGCTCCTGAACTGCATTGTGGGGTTTATATTTGCTGCCTCCATTTCAGGTCTTCGGCAGCTTTTTATATCTCAAGGATTAAGATACTTGGGGATCGTTCTCCTCCAGAATTTCATCCTCTTCCTTCACCAGAGTGCTTGCTTTGTATATAGCTTGCAGCTGCAGAAACAGATTAAAAGTTATGATCTAGCTATGTCGAGTGGTGCTTTGGTGTCCTAATTTCTGCCCCTCAGTTGAGAGGCACTTACAGACCTTGTGAACTGCTGTCCCTCACCTGGTGCAGGTGTGAAACAAAGCAGGCTTACCTAGACCCTTCACAGAGGTCACCTCTTTGCTTTGTTTGCAAGAAACCAGGAACAGGTGGGCTGTCAGTTGCACCTTGGAAAAGCGTACTCTTTCAGCAGCCAGGTGGGAGCTCTGAGGTCTGTTTGTTGTGGTCTGATACCCTTATTTTCCATAAACCCACTTTTCCAAGGTGTCTGATATGTTCTTAATTCTTTTTCAATTGCTGCTATGACTGAATTACTGGACTGGGGTACAGCTTGTTCCTAAGGAACACTTGCAGAGCTGTATGTGATGCAGGTGGAGCTGATCCTCTGACCAGCCTGTGCTGAGCCTGAGACTCCTCTCCATGCCAGGCAGACACTTTCTACCTTAAAGCCAAGTGAAAATCCCTGTGTGCCCCACTGGCCATCCCGCAGTCTGAGCCTGTGGTGTGACCTCAGCTTAAAATGCCTGACTGTTGCAGTGCCCTCAGTAACTTATTTGAAAGTCTCTGAAGCACAGGCACCCAGAACAAGGTAGAGTGGAAAGGAGAACACAGCCACATCTTGTGTGAAGGAATCTCTGCCTGCACATGCTCTCCTTTGCCCCTCCAGGTGAGCACTTTGAGTGGTGAGGATGGGCAAGGGGCACCAGAGAAACAGTGAAAGGCAAACTGTTTGGTATGGCTTCTGGGATGCCAGAGGAATGTAAAAACATAGAGGGGGTGCCTGAAAGGCCCGAATCAGAAACATCTCCAGAGAAATCAAATATATATCCCTGTCATTCTTGTTTCAATGACAAAAGTAGGACGTATCTTTTTGCTTGTGATTGCTGGGTTTCTTTAGGAAAACCGTATGGTAGTTGGCTTATTAAAAGAATGCTCTTGCAGAAAGGAATCTTCCCATTTCATAACAGCCTTTCCCACTGGTATGCTGCTGGGAGCAGTATGGTCTAACAAAGTGCACACAGATTTGAAACAGGGTTCCAGGGTTGACAGAGTTGGGAAAATGTGGGCTGCCTGACTGTTTGTGTACCCAAAAAAAACCACCAACACTTGATTGTATACAAATTTTGCTTGTTGGACTGAAACTGAGAGGGTGTATACAAACCCTTGCAACGCAGCGCAACGTCTCTGGTCCTAGATGTTGATTCTTTTGCCTTCCAGACAAAAATCTAGGAATCAATACATTGATTTCTTAGGAACTGCTTTTTTAGATTCCCTTACTAAAAGGGAAAATTCAGGTGCTGAATCTTATCTCATTAAACTTGTACTTTTTATTTGCCCATCCACCTGGTCTCTCTTCATTTCCAAGGCCTCCCACAGTCTCAGGGTATATAAATCACTATGACTCATCCAAATAGTACCTAAACGGACCAACCAGAGGTTAATGTGCCTTCCTCTTCTGGTACCTTGATCTTTGTGAAGTTATCTCACAGACTTGTCCCTGTCCTAGGTCTGGGTATGTGCATTGTCTTTTTCTAAGATGTGTGTGTCGAAATTGCAACAGATTTGTCCTGTTACTTGTGACTTGTTCCCTTTGTGTTAGGATGTGTAGACACAAATCAACGCACTAGTTGGTCTCGTATCAGTCTTACCAGTGACATCTGTCAGTGCTTGCTTGTTGTGTTCACGTGTACACTAATGCTGGATCTTCCCCACTGCGTGTGATGCACATGATGCACAGAATACGCAAGGTGTTTTAAAATGTGCACTGATCACAACTTGTTGCCTGAGGGTAGGATTTCCTACAGTGAACTCTTTTTAATGTTTGGGGTTTTTTTTCCCAAATATATGTAATAAGATACAAAGCCTTGAGGCGGGGGAAAAAAAATCAAGACTTGCCAATACTTGCTGGCTTTTGTTCTGAATCCAGGGTCTGATGTTTGTTAACAACTCCTGCAAATCAACCCATCTAACAGAGCCTTTCTCAGCTTGTTTCTGTATTGAGCTGTGTCAGAAACGGCACTGGATCCTAAACTATCCCAGAAGCTGTCGAGTGAAGTAGTAACAGCTCTCTTCAAATATTACAGTGCACCTTTTTAACTGTAAGATAAAACTATCAGAAGTTATGATGCAGCTTGCAAATGGAACAGTGGGAAATTGCAGATAGCATGTGCAACCAACCTGTCTGCACATCGGGCATAGTGTTCTGTTACCTTGCAAATTGTTTCTTCTCTCTGAAAAGTGATTTTTAATTTTTTTTTTTAATAGAAAGACATTACACTTTTGGCTTAGTTTTCTAAGGGTATCTTTGTTAAAAGCCTCAAACCAACATCTGAAATTTGGGCTGAGTTTCCCTCTCTTAAGCAGATGGTGGAACTGATATGTGATGTCTCATAAAAGCATGGAAACAGGAACACATCCTCACTCACTGTGGCCTTCCATGGGTATGCCTATCCATAATTAACTGAATTACAGCACTGCACTCTTGATACATGAGAATACCTTTGTATTTAGAATCATCACGATTAGTCATCAGTGCATTAATATTAATACATGGTCATGGAGCTCCAAGGTATGTGTATTTCCTGTGCTGACTGCATCTGTTCTCTCTGTAACCAAGCGCGGACTTACTCTGGAGTTCTCTTTTTACTTCTTGCTAACTTCAGAGTTTCTTTAAATTCTCTTTTTATGACAGTAACTTTTCAGAGTAGAACAGATGGATTTAACTTTGTTTTCTATTTTAAGCATCTTCCTCTTCTCCCATTTTTTCCTAGTTCACCTGTAACAATCAGTTCAAAGCTGTCTGTCTACTCTGAAAATTATCAAGCCCATAACAAAAAGAAAACCTATAGCCTAACATGGAAGGATCACTCTGTGCTTTTACCATAAACTTTCGTGGCTGGCTGTCTGCCTTGCAAGTGGAGACTCCACTCCTGCACAGACTGCAGAAGCTGAAATTCTCTTGCATCCATATTGTTTGGTGGATCAGGAAATGGAAGTGCCCTGCATTTGCACCCATGTGAGTTTGTCAAACTGATCCGTGGTGGTTTAGCCAGAGAACTGGCACCTTTGACTGCTACTCAAAGAACTAAAGGTTTTGGTGAGGGCAAAGCCAGGAGGGTGAATTGCTGACTTGGTCCCATTTAAAGGCTTTCGCCACAGATTTTTTTTTTTTGTCTTTTGCATAGTTGGTGGATTTTAAAAGAGTAGGGGTATGAGCTAAACAGTAACCCTGTGCTCAAAAGTTATTCTAATGAACTTTGCCAACGGTAATGCCAAAGGTTGGCTACGCTCAGAGGTGAGCTGGCAATGGAGTGTTTCAAGGGTAGGCCTTGAGGGTTTGCTCCATCATGCCTTACATCACTGCAGGTTAGTTGCTCCCAGAGCTTTTGAAACTCATGTTCATCCCTCTTGATGTGAGGAGTGAAGGTGGCATGGGAAAGAACCTATTCCCCCAGTGGTCACTCAGTTTTCCCCTCAACACTCAAGATTATCGGTGCACTTGTCTCTTTGTTTTCATGACTGACTTTGACTAATGTGCGTTACAGCTGCCACCAGCCACCTCCATGTGCTTCATGCTGGGATGATGGAGTGGAAGGGCCTTGTCTGCATCGTCCTCCACCTGGCTGGTTGTTGACAGTGCAGGGGTGTAACAGGCCAGCTGGGATCTACGGCTTCAGCTGGTTGCTCTGGGCATCTTTCACTGTGTGATAGTGGGGCCATTATGAAAAGGACTGGATAAGTAACTTCTAGTGGGATCTGTCACTCTTGTTCAAAATGCTGTCTCTAGTCTCTGCCTCTCATCCCAGACTTGCTCACATCTTGCCACACTCTGCTGCTTGGGACTTGAGCAAGTTCCCTTGCCCTCTCATGGTTTATTATTTCAGATACCAGTTCTGCAAAGCCTGAGGGCACCTGTTAGAGTCCTACTACAGTCTAAAACTTCTACACTTGCTTAGGCAGTGGCTCACTGAACTGGGACCTTGCTCACAGTATCCCTATTCATTTTACTCAGCCCTAGATATCTTCCTGGACTGCCATTCCCCTTTCAGTCTGAAAGGGTTTGCTCCAAGGTCATTCCTGCTCCATGAAGGAGTTGATTCCTGTACTGCTGGTCATTGCAATTTGGTGACTTTTATTTTTCTTGTTTTTATTCTGGGGTTCACTGCAAATGTACGAAACCATTCTGACTTCCTCAACTCCTGAATGTATGACAAGGCCCAACCCGTGAGGCATCAAAATTATTTTTCTACTTACAAAGTGCACAGAAACAAGGAACGCTTAGACAAGTTTTAAGAAGGAAAAGCAGCTGCATACACATCAGTAGAAAGGTATCTTTGGGTGGAATAGGTGAGGGAGCAGTTTAAGAATTTTAAGTATAAGAATAGTGATTGATTTTTTTTTTGTTTTGTTTCTTTTGTAAAAGTTCCTCTAACAGGAGGTTCGGTGGTGTTTTAATCCACAGAAAGTTGCAGTGTAAACTGGGGTTTTTTGTTCATCAATACAAAATGTGCCTCTCAACTATAATGCAAGGTCAGTCTCTGTCACTCTCTGCAGTGACAGAAGTTTAACTGAAGACTGATCTAATGTGTTTCTTGCTCTTACATGTAATCCTCCATACAACAGTCCTTGCTAGTCTTTCCCAAGCACTGTTCAGCACTATCCCTATTTGAAAGCAAAACAGGCTTTGTGTTGAGCAGTGTAACCTGATGAACTTTCTTGGTTTGAGGGAGACACTGGAGAGAAGAGTCCAGGTTCCATGTGTTTTAATACAACTTCAAACCAGTGCAGCTATTCTCTCAGACCAGCACCGCTTCCTGCCTTTCCCTCCATTTAGATGGGAATTTAAAAGTAAACCAAGCAATACCTGATCCAGTTGATATGCTTGCAGGTGGAACATGGTGTGGTTTTTTTTTTTAATTTGAAGACTGAGATTTCTCTTGTGGAAGAAACTTGTCCTGGGTGCAAGAGCTTGGACCTCAGATTACAGCTCTTCTGCCAGTTTGTTACATGCAATTAAGTATTCCTTCTGAAGAGGACTGTGGAAAAGCTGTGAAGGTGTGGACTGGAACTGATAATTTTAGGTCATCTGTGTGTTGCTTGACTACATGGACAATATAACAGTGATTTTTTTCTGTGTGTCAGTCACAAATAATTTTTAATTTGCTGTTTGGAGGAAAACTGTTAATAGATTATGTTTCCAAGTCAAATTATGAGCCTAATTTTCCCTCTTGCATAACCGGGTTACTGTGTTCACATGCCAGAAAGATGTTGCTCTTTGAAAAAGCATGTTAGTGTATGTGGCAATGCCCCATGCACTTTTTAAATACCTAATCTGTACCTTCTCATCTGAGTATTGTTAACCACACTGTAGTCCAACAAATGGATCTTTTACTACTGCCCTGTTATATAGATAATTGTAATTCACTGCAGTTTGTTTTTTCTTCCACTTCTTGAAGTTGCGTGATCTGAAAATTGGCGAACAGGAAGTATTTGTGCATCTTACTATGGGTATCTCTAAATAAAATGTATTTGTATAGTGTGTTGGCTTGGCTGATGGTTTCCTTTATTTGGTAATCATGGCAAGTAAATCCAGGGCAGTTTAAGAGCAAGTGGGCTTGGATTTCCTACTGTAACAGTCCAGCCTCTGTGTGGACATGACTGATTCAAAGAAAACACAGTGAACTGTTGTTTTTCCTTCACCAGTGAGTGGATGGATATCCTGAGTACAGATTCTCAGCTTATTCTTGTTCTTTTCATGGCTTAAACATCAATCCTTGTTCTCTGTACAGCTGCAGTAACCCTCCTTAATTCCATAGGAAATCTATCTAGTAGTAGAGTTGGGACTGTTACACTTCAAAGCATCTCCTTCCTGTTCTCTTCCTCTAGTACCTCATTTGTTCTGAGGCAAGAGTTTCCTTCCAACCACTTTATTTTTCTGAGAAGGAAATACCTCTTAGGAGCATTGGACATCACAGATACCTGTATCTGGACAGTCAGGTAAGTGTTCCAGGAAGACCTTGCATCCCAAAACTGCATCTGTAGCACTTCCACATACTTTCACTGTACAGGAGAGTGAGGCCTTTGTAGAGCTATCCTGTTTCACTGCTGTAAGTGAGAAAGTTACATTTGAGAGGAGGAATGTCCTTAAGAGATCTAAGTTTTATGCTGGGGGTTAAAATCCTGTGCCTAAAATCAGCTTTTGCATCCCCATCTTCACCCTTGGCCTCATCCTGAGTGTCTGGTTTCCATGGTCATGGACAAACTGCAGCTTTGTAAGCAAGCTGTGGGAGATCATGTTTCCAACTACACCATCTCTGCTCCCAGTAGCAGGCATTACTGATGCTTGTGGATGGAAGAGGAGGCATGAGAACACTATTCTGTCATTCTACTGAGCCTTATAACAAAACTGTTTGAGAACTGAGGTGCAAAGAAAAACCAAATGCCCTGGCCCCGGAGACATGCAGAGGGTGCTGGCAACCAGGGGTACTAGCTCCCCACCTGCCTCAGATGTTCCATTGAGTACAGCATTCAGGTGGTGAGGGGCCTGGTAGGACCAAAAATGACATCACAAAGTACCAAGGCAGTTGATACCCACTGAGCTCCTCTTACACGTGTGTCCAGCTTAAATCTCAGCAATAGAGAATCCAAATTCTCCCCCAGCAACTAATTTTAGCATTCATCTATTTTGTCTCCTCACCTGCCTTGCAGACCCCCTTGCTTTCCCATTCACAGTGCAGAGGAAGCAGTTTGTTCCCTTCTGTGAGGCAGCTCACCTCTGTTTTTTGGAAGGGATTTTTAGCTGTTTCATGGCCCTGGTCTTCACTCCTTATACCACACAGTCCAGTGCTTGTACCACTGGCCATGCTTGACGTGTGTGTGTATGGCCATCATCATCCCTGCCTGTGGAACCAGGATGAGATCCATTGCACTCCTTGGCCCGGAGCCTGCAGCAGGACAACGCTGTTACCAACTGTGCTTTCACTGAGCGCCACAAACATGTGGCAGTGGACATTACCCTTTCAACACTCAATCTGCTGCCTGCCTCCCCCTCCCAGCCCAGCTGCTGCAGGTGTGCTTGCCTGTCATCACTTCCCTTCTTGGGTGTATTTTGGTTTTGATCTCTGTGACTTGGGGCCTCAGCTCTTGCCAGCTGGTGGCACCGCTGTTGCAGAATGAGGAAGACAAACCAGGGAATAGTTTCACACTGTTCTGTTAAATTCTTCCTAGCCATAGCTGTACTCATCCTATCTGTTTCTGAATGGAGGATTGGGATAGTCTTTCCCAGTGCAAGCTTCTTCCATGGTCCAGTAAATGAATTAATAAATGAAGACATATCAGGGACACAGTGCTTGCTTGAACTGTTTTTTTGGGCAAGGGTGGCCTATTCTTTCAGAGATTGAAAGTGAGAAAGTTCACAGTGTATTAAAAAACAGGAATCTCTGTGGTTGTGCCCCAACTTCCTCAGTCCCCCTTAAGCCTCCTCACCTGGAAGAACAAATGTCAGGGAGGGCTTCAGCCCTCTGCAAGGCTCAAGGGACCATGTGGCCAGCATGGCATTTGGCAGCCTTGGGTCAGCTGCTCCAAAGTACTGCCCTGCACGGAGGGTCTTACTGTTCCCTCTTTGTTAAGGTGTAGCATGAGCTGGGAGAGGTGAGAGAGAAGCCACAGGCCTCAAGTGCGGAGCTGAGGTCAAAAGGTCAGCTGAACATTTACTTGAACTGCTTGTGCCAAAGAAATAAACAGAGTGAGGGCCATGCTCCAGGGATGCTGGAGCATCAGCAGAATGATCTGTAGTCCCTGTAATCAGTGTCTGTAAGGTGTTTTTCCTCGTGTTGTCAAAAGTTTTCCTATTCTAGGAGATTCTTCTCTGTACAGACCCACTGCAATGCCTGAAGTTGAACATGAAGAACACAGATTCAGCTACAATAGAAATTTCACAGATTTTAGACATCTGGAAAAAATGTGGCCAAATTTAAGGCTGCCTTTGGAAGACAGGCAGAAAGGCACTGTTGCTGTAAAAGTCCTCCCCATACAGCTGCTGTGTACTAGACAAGTACTCGCTCAGAGAGAAACGCTGGCCAGTTTCTCCAGGTATCTGAGGCCCAAGAAAGGTCTTGGAGCCAAAAGGGTGACCAATGAGGAATAGTTGGTCAGCACTAAGGAAAACACTGGGGAAAGCACAATCCATTTCCCCCTGTGCTGTGGTAGCAGGCTGCTGCTGAGGACTGCTGGACACCAAACTGCTGCCAGGCCAGTGAGGGTGCCAGCAGAGCACTGTTAAGCTGTAACAACTTCTAATCTTGCCCTCTGTTAAAACAGCTTCATACAGATTTTTTTTTTCCCCTCCAGGAGATGAATTCTAGGAGTCATGATGATATGCCATGTGTATTTTTAGGAGCGTCTCTTTCCTGTTAATCATAGAAAGCCAACTTCAGCTTTTTACTGGTGTAAAGAGGCTTTGGCTCCACAAAACCCCACTGTCCCAGTTCTCTTGTAGGCTGCTGCTGATGCACTTTGAGTGCATTTGATTTTGGGGAAAGCATTTAGTCCTGTGCTCTGGGCTGCCCAACCTGTTGCTTAAGGGGAAGGGAAACAGCTGGAGCTTAAATGTTCTGCACTGAGTAATAGAAAGTGACTACATCGGGAAGTCTGTCTTGTCTGTCATGGATTTCCATGTCACCTTTCTTTCTCAACTTGCTAACACACTCTTGGAATAAGAAATGGTCAGAGGGATCAAGTCATATCCCTGAATGCTGGGTGCCTGTACTCTCAATGGCAGAATAGATGAGACTGAAAGGGATCTTGAGAGATCAGATAGTCCAAACCCCTCCAGGTAACCCGTGCCCGTGTTTGACCACGCTCATGGTAAAAAAGATCTATGTATAACAGGAATTTGCTGTTTTTCAATTTGTGGCTTATCACTGGGCACCACTGAGAAGTCTGGCTTCATCTGCTTTAGTTACTCCCATAAGGTAAGGAACTGATAAAATCCCTGACCCTTCTCTTCTCCAAGCTAAACAATCCCAGCTCTCTCAGCCTGTACGTGTATGTCGAGTACTTCAGCCCCTTAATCATCTCTGTGACCCTTCACTGGACTCCCTCCAGTATGCCCATGTCTTTCTCGCATTGTGAAGCCCAGAAGAGGACACAGCACACCAGATGTGTCCCATCAGTGCCGAACTGGTGGGAGGAGGGGAGGTATTGCCTCCCTCATCCTGCTGGCAGCTCTACCTCTAATGCAGGAATGTCTGCCTTTGATTCAAGGGCACATGTCTGGCTCATGTTCCACTGTCCACCAGGACTTCCATGTCCCTCTCCACCAAGCTGCTTTACAGATGGTTGGCCATAAACTGGCATATGGAATTATTCCTTCCCAGATGCATAACTTCCCTTTGTTGAACTTCATGAGATTTCTGTTGGCCTCAGCCTGTTGAGGCCTCTCTGAATGGCACCACAACCATCTGGTCCATCAGCCACTCCTGGTTCAGTGCCCTCTGTGAACTTGCTGCACTCTGTCCCACTGTTGTAATGAAGACACTCAACAGTACTGGCCCCAGGACCTAGGTGACACTGCCAGCAACTGGCCTCCCACTGGACTTTGTGCCAGTGACCTCAACCCCCTGAACCAGCAGCTCTGCCTCTCTTCTCCCCTCATCTACCAAGGCAGTCATTTCATCATTTCAGGTGATCAGGTCAGACAGACACGACTTCCCCAGTGTCCATCCAGGGTGACAACTGCCGGTCACCTTCTTGTCCTCAGTATGTTTGAGGCTTTCAGTACTATTTGCTCTATCACCTTTGCAGGGCTGAGGGGAGGCTGACCAGCCTGCAGTTCTCCAGGGTCTCCCAAGCTCAGTTTCTTTCCTGCCATTGCCAGTTTCTGCATCTACAAAAAGCCCTTTTAAAATTGAAAACAGATGACTGACATTTAACCAGAGTTGGCAAATATCCTTGGACAAGCTATTCAAAACATTTTTCTAAAACATATCACAGGATAAAAATGCTTGTAATTTATCCTAAGATGAAGTTTGGGGGAAAGCAGAAAATGGTACAAATCCAACTTTAACTTTACAATACTCTTAGTTTATTACCATTCATTACAGGAACATTTATATTACCTGGAGTAAGGGAGGGTTGAGATTTCACCAGGCCCATTAAAATCCAGCTTGATAAAGTGCTGCAAGAGTCCCTGTGCAACATGGTGCAAGGATGTTTAAAAGATCTTCATTGATCGTCTACTCAACTCTGCCCACCCAAGTTCTTTAAGAGCTGGCCAGAGAAACTTCTGGCTTTGTGAAGATAATTTTAATCTTTGGAAATGTCAAGAGGTTGGAAGCATGACATTGTTAGAGCAGGGCACTATGTGATCTGTGGACTACTTTCTTTGATTCATAGGCAAAAAATGGAAAAGTGATAAGGGACTAAACAGATAATTCAAGACTAGATACATTTGATGCTAAGCAACAGGGCTGTGTGGGAAATAAGTCTGTTTAACAAAAGCCTACTTAATTCTTAGAAATTGTTTGACTGGTAGAGGTAACAATGGGCATGTCACAGAATGAAATTGGGGAGTATGACAGAACAAACTCAGCACTCACCATTAGCACAGCACACACTACACAGATTAACCACTGCCAGGATCCCTTTCTAAACTTGTTTAAGCAAGGCTCTGCTGGATCAGTATCAGGTTCAGACATGTTGAATTATCTCAGAATCTGGAAATAAGTACAAAGTCACTGCAGATAAAATGTTTTCTGAAAAAGTTTGGAGGAATGGAAAATAGCAATGGAGTTAAGGTGGTTGTGCAGAGCAATTTCAGATTCTGGTCACATGAAAATGCATCACCTTTCTCATACAGCCAAATTACAAGGTGAGAAAACCTGGACCAAGGGCTGCAGGCACCACCT
Organism: Platyrinchus mystaceus; assembly: GCA_035041135.1. Lineage (NCBI taxonomy): Eukaryota > Metazoa > Chordata > Aves > Passeriformes > Tyrannidae > Platyrinchus > Platyrinchus mystaceus. Next base: position 64,003,511 of record JAWWLV010000100.1, read on the forward strand.
ACAGCAGCGGGTCTGTCTCCAGGTGCACAATGACTCTAAAGAATGATAAGCAACCCAACACAAATTCCCAGGATGATGCCGAGACATGACAGACTAATGCAGCCCATGGATGTCAGGAATTTTAATGGCCTGGTCTTTATGAAGGCCAGACACAATGATATCATTATCCTTCCTGCCTTCGACACCATGAATGGCATCTCTGGCAGGAGGACGTGCTTCCGCAGTGGAAATGGCAACCCTTCCAAGCACAATTGTTTCTGAAGCCCTGCTTGTGCTGGCACATCAACACAGTCCAACACACTGGATCCCATTTCCAGGCAGCATCTTCAGTAGTTTTACCCCACATCTAAATGCAGCAGCAATCCCTGCTATGCCCAAGGATAACATCTCTTGTTATCAAATCCTTGTAACAGTTCTCTTGAGAGAACCCCATGATGCATCCAAGATTTTCAATTGTTCTACTGTAACTAGACAGAATTCCAGATTGTGGCGTCCCACCCTCCAGGGAAAGGGAGTGCCCAAGATTTGTAGATGCTCGTGGTCAAAAGGAACAACCAAAGCCAGAGGGCCCACAAAATCTTATGAAGTTCTATTAATAAATTACACACATGGTGTGGAAATTGATATGTTAGTGCCTGACCTCCTATGAGCACAGGGTTTTGGATAAAGGGAAGAGAGAAAGAGAGATTAATTAAAGGGGGAGGAGAGAAAGGTAGAAAGAAAGAAACAGGGAGAAAGAGAGATCACCAGTCCTGGCTTCAGTGCTGATCCAGCTGATGGATTGTCCAGGTCCTGGGGTGCACGTGCACATGGGCTTCATGGAGGGACCATTTTATGGATAAGTTTTCCCTGCCCTGTAGGTAAGTTTCTCACTTTCTATGCAGATTTGTTCTCATGCACAGTCTGTTCTTCCAGACCTTTCTGGAAATGGGTCAGAGGCTTCAGGGGTCTTTGGAGTTCTCGATATCCCCTTACGGCCCAATCCCCCTTCTTGACCTCAGTCCTGCCCTTGTACTGTTCTGGGCTTTTCTCCAGGAGCCAGAAGAAGGATGTTTGTCCCAGAAAAGTGCTGTCCTACCTCTCTGGCCACATCCTACTTGTTCTCACAGTGTGTTATTACCAGCTGTCCTTGGCTGTTATTACCAACAATCCTTGGTTGGCTCCACAGCCAGCGCAGGCTATTAATGTTTGAGATAGACACATTAGCCCCCTTAGCTTCTGGCCCTCTACACAGATCCCCTGCAAACTCAAATCTGAAAGTAAAGCTTGGTTTCTTCATGCAGAGCCTCTCCCTTACAGAGCCTGTGTACAACTGGCTGGAATATGTTTTGGAGAAAGGCAGTACTGTTGATGCAGGTGCCATCAGGGTTAAGAGAGAACAGTTTATAGGGAAGACCAGTATGTTATTAGACTAAGATGTTACTATCTGGAAAAAACAGGCACAAAACAAATAAAAACTTCAGAGTAAGTAGCAAAAAACTGCTCTGCACTTCAGCTCAGTCAGACTAATTATCCAGTGAGCCTGACGGGGAAGGGTTGGTCATGTGGAAAGTAGACAAGAGCATTAGCAAGAGGGAAGACACACTGAAGCCTGAGCCTTTGAAGAAGATAGTTTTCCTTTCCGACTCTAACACAGAAGTAGAGCAGACTCCCGAAACAGGAACAGGGAGATATTCTTAACATGAGCAGTTTCACTCACTCCAAATGTAACTGGCAAGGAGATATGCCAAAGCACCACAACAGTGGTTTCCAGCCTGTGGTACATGGCCTGCAGCCCATTTCACAAATCTGCAGTAGGGGACTCAGAAAAGCAATCCTGCACTAAGCTGAGACAGTCTGTTGGGATTTGCACCTGAACCAGGCTGTTCGTTAGTGGATGGAAAACTCAAGAGGTTGCAAATCCTTGTAACAGCAGATTAGAATCCTGACATGGGCAGTAGGTAGAATTTGCCTGCCAGGACTGATCAAGCCTTCGCTGTGTTTAGTGCAGGGTCTCCTCCCCAAGCTTGATGTGCTGAATCACAGATTTATTTGGTTTGAAAAAACCTCCAAGATCGAGTCAAATCTGTGACCTTGTTAAGTAGAACAGAGGCACCAAGTGCCACGTCCAGTCATTCCTTGGACACTTCAGGGACGGTGACTCCTGCACCTCCCTGGGCAGCCCCTTCCAATGCCTCACCACTCTTTCAGTGAAGAAATTCCTCCTGATGAATACTTGGAGTGAAGGTCCTGAGCCTCCATCAGTTTATTCCTTTGGCTGTCCTCTGGAAGCTTTGGCAGTGCAGTATGCCATTTTCTCATTTATATTTACTCCATGTACAGCAGAGAGGATCTACAATGCTTTGATTCTGACATCCCTGTTTAATTTTTTCCTATTCCAAATGCTCTTGGGCTGGATTCTGCGTGATTTTTGGAGGCACATTCCAGCTGGCACCACGCCATCTGACTACAGCATCCCAAGAGCTCTCAGCCTTTGTTGTTTCATGCTGCACATCAAATATCTATCTCGATTATCAAAGGATTGCCAAGTCATGATAAAAGAATGCTAATAATACTGATTAAATCCACACAGATTATGGAGCTGCAGACATGTTTGTCACAAAGCTTGTGAAACTTTGTTTACAGCTGTAATTAAAGCTGCAATTGTCTTCCCCCAATAGTAATAAAACAAAATATCAACAGCTGCATGAAGAAAATCAACAGTACCTGTGTGCTCTTTGGTCTGAATTTCTATTTAGCTCAAAGAACTCTCTATCTCACTGAGAAAAGATGGAAATAGGGAGGTCTTGCAGCTTCTCAGCAGAAGGATCTGTCATAGCTCCTGCCCGTCTATGCAATAAGTATCAAGGATGCAGGCTGGTTAAATCTATCTACTCTAAGCAGAGAAAGAAGAAGCATGAAAAACAGTGATTAATTTTCAGATATTGTTTAGGGTAAAATCATATTTCATGCCTTCTCTATTTACATGGAGATATGGGGTCAAGGGATTGAGGATGAGCAAACAGCAGTAAAGGAAATCAGACCACAGCAAAGGTCAAGGACCATGAGATGTCATCACTGGAGGCATCAGAGGCTGAACAAGAACATCACCTTCACCAGCCCTGCCTGCTCAGCACCAAGCAGGGACCAACTCCCACACAGGATGAGTGAGCCTGGCTTTAACATGTCAGGCTTTGCAAAGAAGGGATGCTCGAAGGGTATGACCGCTGCGTTTTGTGCAACCAGAAGTACTCCACACAGTGGAAAAAATACACAGCAGAAAAAAGCCTAAAGGGAAAAAGCTTTTTATTTTCATTATCTCCTGACCTCATCTCAGGGAGTCAAGCTTTATTGACTATCCATTTTCACCATCCATCATTGTTCATTTACCCCCTCAACGTTCTTCATTAGTCCGCACCATACGCTCCTTGACCTTCTTCTCCCGTGGTGCAGCTATCCTATGTCCTGGATTTCTCCATGTCCACGGGGTGCCTCCCTGCGCCCAGACTGGCAAGACAACCAGACGCTTACATTAACCTACACTAACCCAAGTGCGGAATTGGTTCCAGAACGCCCGTTCCCAACAGTCAGGGGTCCCTCACGGGGGACCCTCGCGGGCTCCTTCACAGGGTCACTCAGGAGGGTTTCTCGGGGGGGCCCCTCACACGGTCCTTCACGGGGGATGCTTGGGAGGGGGGGGTGCCTTGGAGGTCTCCGAGGGGTTTTCTCGGGGAATCCATCAAGGGATCCCTCACAACATTCTCCCTCGCGGTGACCCTCAGGGGATTCCTCGTGGGCTCCCTCAGGGCGTATCTGTCGGAGGGTCCCACGGGGTGTCCCTCAGACAGGGATCCCTCAGACGGTCTCTCCCGGAGAGCCCCTCTGGGGGTTCCTCAGAGGGCAGTCCCTCACTCGGCCCCTCACGCAGATGCCCCGCGGACCCTCATCCCGCCCCTGGGCGGGGTCCCCTCACGCCCCGCCCCTTTCCCCCTGCCGCCGAGCGCGCGCCGGGCCGGGGGCGGAGCCCCGGTCACGTGAAGGGCGAAAGGAAGGGGCGGGGCTCCCCCGCGCGCGGTGCTCACGTGGTCGCCGGGAGGGCGCGCGGGAGGGGGGGGCAGAGGCGGAAGCGGGGTTGGTGGATGGTCGCGCGCTGGCGGTGCGTGAGGGGCGCGTGCGGCTCCGAGGGGGGCGGGGGGAGCGCGACACACGGGGGGCTCCGCGCGAGCGCGTCACGTCACGTCACGTCACGTGCAGGGGGGCGGGAGGGGGCAGGAGCGACCCCGCGCGCGCGTGGAGGAGGAGGAAGGGGGAGGTCACGTGACGGTCGCGGGCGCCGCCGCCGCTTTGTGAGCGCACCGGGGCAGGTACCGCGCGCGCGGGGGGCGCGAGACGCCCCTCACACCGCCCCCCCCGCCAACGGCCCCCGCTCCCCCCCTCAGAGCCACCCCCGCGGCCCGGCCGCGCTTTGTCCGCCCGCCGCTGCCCCGCTCCGTCCCTCGGTCCGTGGGTCGGTCGCTGTCCGCCCGGGCCGCCCCGCCCCAGCGCGCCCGCCGGCGGGTTGCGGGGGGACGCGGCTCTGCCCTACTTTCCGTGGCGGCCGCCCAGGGGAAGCTTCGCCCTGGCCTAGATCGCCGCCCCCCTCTCACCCCGCTCGGCAGGGCCGCGGGCGCGGGCAGCGCCCACCTCACCGGGCAGCGGAGTCCGCCCGGCCCCCGCAGAGGTGGGTTCTGCACCCGCGGGAGGGCCCTGCGCCCCACAGCCCTGCAGGAGGGGTCCCGTCTCATCCCCTCACTCCGGGCGTTCCTCCTGGCGGGTCGGTGCCTGTAGCTGTGGGGGTGTGATGGAAGGGGGTGCAGTGGGGTTCAGTGGGGCTGGCGGAGGGAGTCGGGACAGAGGGGAGGCGGCAGCTCGGGAAGGGAACAGCTGGGTGAATAGGTATCGATCTGTGCCTTGCGCAGGGCTTTACTTCCATGTTGTTGCCCATCCCCTTCCCGGCTGCTCCCTCGCTGGTGGTGGGGGCTCACAGCTACAAGACAATGACACCTCGGCACGTACGGTGGGTTACTTGAGGACATGGCAATGAATGAACCATTCTCTCTGTTAACCTGCTCCACCTGGTCCTTTCTCGCCGTCGGTGTTGTCTGGTTGCTTTGAACTGGGTGTCAGGGCAGGGCTTTGCTCTTGGTTTGGCTTATGTTGCCTTTAAAAACAACAACAACAACAACAAAATCAGTATTTTCTCTTGTTGCTGGAGAAAACTGCAGCAGGGAAGTGAGCTGGTAGATACTCCTGCAAGAAGCTGGGTGTGGGAAGGACCTAGTGCACCTCTGAGTCTGGCGGCAAGGATCTGAACTCTGTGTGTGGAATAGGTTCAAAAGCATGTGCTGGAATGTCTGCAGTGCTGTTGGGTGCCACCTGGGAGCTGCTCAGGGTGGACTGGTTCGAAGCTTCTCTCCCGTAGCTGTGTTACCACCAGGAGTGCGGATGTGCAGAGCTCTCCTGGTTGTGTTCAGGGGAACGGGATGTCATGTGGAGCAGAAACGTGGGGCTTACTGTGGAGCTGTGGGAGGGGAAGCTGTGGAAAGGGAATGGAGAGGCTGTCCTGGCCTGAGAGCAGCTGTTTTTTTCCAAGTAGAGAAATTGGAGATGGATGTGAGGGAAGGGAAGGGAGGGAAAGCAGCACTTGCCATTGCAACAGAGCCCTTCACAAAAAAACGGCAGCGACTCAGCCTCCCGGTTTTGCTTTTTTAATATTTACCAGGCCCTTTTAGCAATTCCCTTGGTTGTATCACATTTTCTAATGGAATCTGGGTTTGGATTCCTACCTGGCTGACTCAGTATTTATACCTGGGCCCAGTCTCTCTGTGGTGGTTTGACCTAACTTGTTTAAAGAATTTATTTTTAACCTTACACTAGGTAGCTTGAAAGCAAGCAAGGCTAAATCACTTTGCTTGATTAATGATGTTTTGGGACTCCTGGAGGGTTATATGGAAAAACTGGATTAACTGGTGTAAACCAATTTTGATGTAGAGTCTGGTAAATGAGCTGGCTTCTGTGTTTATAACCTCAACAATCTTGGTAACTCAGAGGAGGTAGGAAGAGTGGGAATTGGACAGGCTCGTTCTGCTTTGCTCTAGTTGCAATTTTAATCGTGTTGATTTTGAAAACTGTTTATAGTAAAAAAAGGTGTGAAAATTCTGAAATTTGTACAGTTTCATTTGTTTGGCTGGTCCTCCATAAAGCTCCTCGTGCCATGACTTGCAAAAGGGTTTGATCATTCAAGGGGGCTTGGGAGCTACAGGCTCGACACTAAAATCTCGGGAAGCCAAGGGGAAACCCAACAAAAGAATCTTGTCTGTTACCAGAAGCTTTTTTTTTTTTTTTTTTTTTTTTTTTTTTTGTTTTTTTTTTTTTTTTTTTTTTTTGTTTGTTTGTTTGTTTGTTTTTGTTTTTTTTGGTTTGTTCTTCCAATTTTTTAAACTACTGTTTCAGAACCCAGAAGCAGATTGTTGGTGTTCTGTGTTTCTTCCATGGACTTTAGTTTTAGGTGATGTTTTTCTCACAGAATGCCGTCTTTTGGTACGTTTTGTGTTTGTTGCTGGTGTCCCCCTAGTGATGCTGCTCTTAGCAGTGCTGATTAACTGTGCTTGCGCAACGTGTGTGCCCTGCACTGTTAATGCTCTATTAATAATTAGCATTGATAGTACTACTGTTAGCAGTGATCTTTACTTGCAGTTTCAGTCATGTTTAGTACCAGCACTTGGAATAGGTAGTTCATGAAAGACTAGGAGTAAGACTTTAGATCTTTTATGAATTTTTTTTATTTATCTTTGTCTGTTATGGCTGAAGCACATGGGCAGGACTCTGAAGACCTGTGCTCAGTTCTTGGCTTTGCAGCAGCCTCGTGTCACCTTGCTAAAAGAGAAGCCAAGGGACTTGTCCCCTTTGTAAGATGACAGACTAAAGAAACTGTGTGTGGTATTTGTAGACTTCAGAAGTGTTGAATGGAAGATGCTAGAGGAAATACAGGTGATACCCACTGCAGTGTTGTTGTTCTGCTGGAAATTTTGGTGAATTCGGTTTTTTTTTTCTGATACAATCTGTTTACTTGTAGCCCACTGGGACCTTTTTGCTTTTCAGAGAAGACCTAGTTTGGACTTGTACTGTTTTTCATACAACTTCCCTAAACAGGTTACATTCATTAAAGTGAGAGCTGGGATGAAAGGTTGTGAGGTGCCTCCTTTGCAATTACTTTGGGTTCATATTTTACAAAAATTGTACAAAGGGTTTGTCTGTTTTGCTCTGACATGAAAGTCCATGCTCTTTGATTTTGGCCATCTGAGCTGGGAGTCTTTTGGAACTCCCCTTCTGCCTGGGGCTCCTGCAAGGCTGTTCCTTCCACAGGTGTGGTACCCACAGCCCTCCTCTCCCCATTACTTCTCAGTGCTGCAAAGGGTAAACGGGAACTAAAGACAGACAGTTCAGAGGTGGTACAATCTGATGCCTAAGATCTCATGGCTTGCTCAGCTTGCTTTTACAACATCATAAATATTTTGCTGAGCTTGTTTTACTTACGTTCTCCTTAGATTGTACAAGTAAAACTTGTAAAATAGGTTATGTGAACAACCTTGTGCAGCTCCCTTGGATGGAGTTGTTTCTATTCTCAGTTCTCTTGAAACTCTTTCCTTTTTGTCCAACTGTCTTTGTGAAACCTGCATGATATTTTTGCTTCTTTTTGAAGATAAACTGATAAAGCTTTTCTCCTCTCCCTTTCCAGCTTCTTAAATCAGTCTTCCGACAGATGAGCTTGAAGGAGTCCTTAACCTGGCTGAGTGTAGCATTTTGCATTAAAAACAATGAAATGTTTCCCATGTTGAGAGAGCTTTGATCTCTCTTGAGACTTAAGGTTTGCCCGAAGTCGTACTCTATGGTGAACCTTATGGTTTTGTTTTTCTGCTTTATCATACAGGAAATATACTTTATTCCTTCAGAATATGCGTATTCAATGGAATTTTTGTTACAGAGTCATTCAGTATTTTAATCCAAAGTTAAATGAAGGAAACACAAATACTTCTTTAGCCTCCAGATCTGAATCATCAGGTTGTGCTTTTTTTAACCTGGTTTAATGGGGGGGAAAAAATGTCTGTCTCAGTCTGGTAGGCAGTCCTGTGGTTGAAGGTGTAAAATTTGAATTCACTAGCTATGATCATGTTTCTAGATATTTTTGATGGTTAGCTCTAGAGAGAGGAAGTCTTTCTGCAGTTTTATTGTGTCTGGCATAGATTTCATCTAGAACATTTCATTTGTATTTCTTTTGACAAAAGTACTGTTCCTGGAAGTAGGATGATGCTTTAGAGACCGTAGTGAGGTTGCTTTTGAGCAAAGAAAAGACAGTATTTTTTTATACTCTGTTTTGTCAAGTGTTTGGAGGATGGTAGATATATAGTAACATAGAGTGAAGCATATGACTTCTGAAAACTTTTTGCTTCCTCTTCCTGTTTGATTCTCAATGTTAACTGAATTATGGCTGCTTTATGCTAAACATTTGACTGATACCTCATATTATCACATTGTCCATGTCCCCCTGTATTTGAAAGCTACTGCTGATTTATTTTTTTCTCTCTGCATTCTTCCCCTATTTTTAGAATTGCATGTTGTCTTACACACAGTTTCAGTAATATGAATCTGAAAGGAATCCTGGTACCAAACCCTGCTCTTCTGTTGGGCTGTACATAGGATTCATACAAGTTCTTCTTGTGTTGAAGAAGTTCTGGTCCATGCTTTTGGTGGCTGTACCCCAAGGGGCAGATGTCTGCTGTGCTTTTATTTCAGTCAGACATTCTTGAGATCACTGACTTGTGATCACAGACCTAAGTTACTGATGTTAACTTCGGGTGACTAAGTGTGATGAGGGGGAGCAGTACTGCACATCCTGGTCTTGTGCTTCACTTTCTTTTATTAGCCTCTGAACGAATTTCTGAATGTTTGGAACATGGGTAAGTGCCAAGGTGTGACTCTGAAATTCAGTTTAGGGAAAGATTGGAATAGTGTTACGAGCTCGGTGAAGGCAAGTTAATGAGTATGCTAAAGTGGGGTTTCTTCTCAGTGTTTCAGAAAACCTGGAGGCTTTCTGATACACATCCTTAACCTGCTGGGTTTCTTTGCTGCATCCTGATGTCTATCTTAGCACCAATGCCCAGGAATTCAGCATTGAATGTAATATGGGTGATGGTAACAGTAGCTCATGACTGTTTATCGGTGGAGGAGTGGGTGGGTCTGGGATATGGGTGGGTTCAGAGAAGGTGCTGTGAAAATGCAGTAAGATGCATATTTCAAATCTAAATAATTTCTGTGCTTTCAGATAAGGAGTAATTGGCTGTCCCAGCTGCAGACTATAATTCAGCAGTTCTGTGAGGGAGGAAACAGGTCAAACCCTTAATTGTCTTCTAGTGCTAGAATTGCCCAAGTCTTGTGTATGTTCTATCTAGGAATTGCCTGGATTGTAAATGATGGCTTAATGTACATATATCATTTAGGAGACGTTAGGCTGAGTTCTTGCTGTACTTCTGTGTATTGAGCAGTTTATTTTATGAAGTTGTGTATATCAAAGTAATTTTTAAAAGTACTTTTTAATGAGACTAAAGCCCAAACTTTGCAGAATTACATGAGTCCTGGTAAATCAGAAGGGACCAGCCCATTTTTCATATTCTTGCAAATCCAGACACCTTCCCTGAAAACCCCAAGACCCCTACAGCTGTAGAGGAAGGTTGAAATAAAGTTAGATGGTTAAAATTGCTTTCACAGTTAGGGTTATTGAATCTGAGGAGTTCTGGGACAACTGTTTTAGAACAGTCATCTGAAATGAAACATCACTGAGATGTAGTTTCTGCTAGGAAACCTACCTCAAATATTTGGATGACTTCACTCCCTTGCTGATTCTGTTGATTGCTGGGGAGTGCTTTTGAGAACTTCAGTCTTAGGAGAGAGTGAAGCAGGAATATATAACTTTTATGTTTGTTCTCAGTAGACAAATCCATTAAAATAATGATCAACAGTAGACATTCTAAGTGTTCCACTAGTTATGAAATGACCCACCCATTATAAAATACATTAAAACATAGTGAAAGAAACTGCAGAACCATCACTTTTCAGTTCCTTTTAGTATCTAAGTAAAAACTGAGCACAAAAACATATTGAGTGAGGCATCTTACCTTGCAGGCCAGAACGAGCAGGTTTTGAACACTTGATTCAGACTGTGGTAACTAAAACCATTCCACCCAGAAAAAAAAGCAACTGTTTGGGTCTGCAGCTGAATGTAGGGGAGGAAAAATGAAAGTTTAGCAATTGGACTTAGCAATTGGTTCCCTTTATTGACAGACCCTGATTGAAAAGGTGACATGTAACTCTTCCTCCCTTGCCGGTTGCTCCACAAAAGTGAGGATCAGTTGTTAGCCTGTTCTTTTGATGGTACTTTCCTTGGCTGCGCAGACAGGTTCTAATGCAGTACGTAGAGGGGGAGGGACACAGTGAGTTGCTTGTGGAGGAGCAGGAGGAGGATGTGGCTTGGGGGTAGTTACAAGACAGGTTTGGGGTGGGGAAAAGGGGGGATGAATTTGGTATTCCTGAGCTTGATGCCTCGGGTTGTTACTTTGGTTTGTTTGTTCAAGTTATCCAGAGTCTGTTTCATAGCAGCAGAATCATATCCCCAGTAATGCTGGGGAACCTTAGGTGTATCTTAACAAACAAACAGAATTCCTGCTTTGATGAACTGCACTGAAAGTGAGCAGTGAAATAGTGCTGGGAGTGATCAGCTCTGGTGAAATACCCGGGGAGGAGGGAGGGGTCTCTGTTCTCAGCATCCCTTTTGGCCAGGCTAAGTCTGCCTGGTGAATTATTGGACACTGTGACTGCATTTCAGTCCTTTGAAATGGTGTTGCTCTGTTGGTGTGTAGCAGCAGCTAATGCCAACTGGAAAGTCGTGAGATTGTTTTGCATCTTACTTCTGGTATTCCTACAAATGTGTTTTTGTTCTGTGGTTATGAGTATGTGGAGAGCAGCACTGACAACTTACCATGTTGCCCAGAAGTTTATATATGAACAGACATGCTGGAAAGACTGTGAAAGTTTTTTAAAGATAATATTTTTCTTTCTTTAAAAGAGAAATGTTGGAAGGGGATAAGCTATCTCTTCTGGCACCCAGTAATTCTAGGGAAAGTTAGCTCTCTTAGTGGATTCACTTAGTCCTTCTGCTGAGTGCAATGAGAACCTTAACACCTCTTGTATTTCCTGAAAAATCTAAACTTCAGATTGACCTCAAATAAGCATAGCTCAAACACTGTGCTAAAGTTTGCTAAAATGTATGTCTGAACTCCACTGATTTTGTTATAGTTAAAGCCTAAAAACATTCATCTGAAGATAACATGGAAAAGCCTGAGCTTCACACTAGGCTGGTTTATCTAAATGCATGTTTGGGTATTATGACTCTATTGTATTTTGTACTAGTGTGGTATTTATGGCTACAGAGATGTGTGGCTCTGCTTTCTTGAAATCTCAAAGACCAACCTGGAGGAAGTGCTATGCTTAGCTCTTCCAGGACTTGGTGTGCATTGACCTTCCAAGCAGTCAAGCTTCAGGGATGTGTCAAAGCTTGTTGAAATACTGACCTACTGTGTCTATTCTTCATCTCTCTTTTTCAGAAGTTATATGTATTTTTAAAATTACCCAAATTTCTAATTTAAAAGAAAAAGTACCCTCAATTTAATTAAAAAAACTGTATAAAATTGAAATCTTTATTAAGAGTCAGGTCAGTTTAAAATAAAAAGCTCCCCAAAAGCTCATCCTAACAAAGGTGATGTGAATATTTTCCAATTGTATTAAATCCAAAACATCACAGCTGTAAGAGTCTTATCATATGTTTTTGGAACTTAGACTTTCAAGGTTTTTACAGCAATTGGATACCTGACTATTTTAGTTTGACTGCAATGTACTTTTGACAGTTAAACAAAAACTTGGATTTGTCAAGGTAAAACCACTGCTGGCAAGTGAGTTCCAGATAAACATTTGTTTAATTTTAGTTCCCTCTGAAGTAAAGTTTCAGCCTTTAGTGCAGGGGTCCTCAAACTTTCAAAGCCGCGGGCCA
>JAWWLV010000100.1:64015728-64029087 GCA_035041135.1 Platyrinchus mystaceus
GGAGGGGGGGGGGGGCCGGAGCCGGCCCGCGGGCCGTAGTTTGACGATCCCTGCTTTAGTGTATTCACATTACTTTGTAACATTGACTTTTTTTTGATTCACCAGGTTTGATCTTAGTGTTTCTTCTCACTTTATATCATTGCATTCCTGGAGCTCTTTGTTTTATTCCTCATTTAAATTTGGTAGGAACTGATAATTCCAACAAAGGTTTTTATCCTCAAATGTGCTTGTATGTTAGAATATACATTGAAGTCTATCATAATCTCTGGTACAGAAACCTTACTCTTGGTGCTTTGCGTTCTGGGAATTTTCTGGGTTTTATTCATTGTATATATAACATTTGAGAATTTAGAATGGTTTTAAAGGGAAGTTATGTCTCTGGCTTTTGGAATGAGATAATCTATTTAAACATACTTTTCCCTTCCCTTCCTTTTTCCCTGGCAAAAAAAAAAAATCAGAAAAGCGCACGAAATGTTGTTCTTGGATGTCTTTGCGACTCTTCAAATGGACTTTCATGAATATGTGGAAGTAAAAATTCTACTCCTTTAAGTTGCTGTTCTCAGCAGTTGTATGTATTCTCAGCAATGTTTAAATGCAGTGTATTGAGAGCTGTTTTATCCCACTCTATCAGTCCCTTGCATTTGATCCTGCAGAGAAATTCCTGTGATGTAGCTGTGAGCGCACAGTATCTTCCAACAAATCTCTAAAACTCAAACTTCATGGCAGGGTTCTTTTGGATATCAAAATGCTAACACCTTCTTCTTTACAATTTTAGAGCATAGCAACAAGGTTGGCAAGTACTGTTTCTGTAATTTTAGACATCAGAAAATGGAGGAACCAGAAGGGCAGTACGACTTAGATGAGGCTTGTATGCTTTCAAAAAACCACACTAAAAACCCCTGCAGAACTGCAGATTTCAGTGTGCTAAAGACGAGAGCAATAACGAGCAACTTTTTAGGTGGTTACTTTCTGCTGATTGCAGCTTTGGCTGAATGCTGTGTCTTGGACCTTTTCCTCTGATCAGAGGAGGCATGTTGCATTCTTCCTTCTACAGTTTTTATTTTTATTATATTATTTTATATTTCACTTTAGTGAATCAGATTCTTATTAGTTTTCCGGAAGCCATGTTTTGGGCAGTGTACTCATTGAACTTGAAAAACAATCTTGTGTTAAATTGAGAACACATTTAAGGCATCATACTGTTCTGCATTTTAAACTTGCCTACCTTTGGTTTCTGAATTTATTTACAGTGTCATCTTGCCCTTTGCAGCAAGTGTGCTTAGCAGTCCCCCGCTCTGCTAGAATTTTTAAATAACACTCTGTAAATTACTAAAAAGTATTACAGTGTTTAAAAAGCTGTTACTTAAGTTTGTAGTGCAGTTTTTAGAACTGGTAATATTTCATCTTGGTTATCCATTGCTTATCCTTTGGTTGTTTCTGTGTGCATGTAACTTTCTGGTAGTTTTGGAGAAAATTGATGTTTACAGTGCATCTTGTGCTGAAGTGGTTTTTAAGACTGTTGCTGCCAAACCATTTGTTAGTGAAGTTTTTATAGGTGCAGTATGATCTCTAAGGCTGATACCTGTAATATTTTAATGCTGTTGCTAGAGTTGAACACTGCAGTTAGCAAAATATGTGTTCTAGAGAATTCACATGTGTACTGAAGGTGAGGTGCACAGTTAGTATAAATAAGCTGTTTCAGAAACTGAGATGTGAAGAATATAAGTCCATTTTCTTTGAAAAGTGAGTAACTTAATCTTGCAGCACAGTGCTTGGTCTTTTAGACTGGTGGTAAAATACGCAGTTGACTACTATCTTCTTGGGATGTTTTAAAAAACAGATTTTCTACTTAGGCATTTTAATATTCCCTTCCACAGTATATAAACCTGCATACCTGTGTGGAATGAGGGGCTGTGATTCATTACTATGCTGTACTAAAGTAATTCAGCACAGTACAAAAATGTGTTAAGGAGGACCCTTAACTTTATGAAAAGACAGGAAGCACGTCTCTGTGAAAAGGAATTTCTTAATGGCCCATTAATAGGAAGGAAGTTTTGAAGAAAAACTTTATATGCTCATTAAGATTTTGAAAATTAAAAAAAAATTACTTGCATTTTTGTCAGTTTTATAATGAGCTAGTCTGGCTTGGAAAGAAATGGTGGGGGAGAGTGAAAATGCATGGAAGCCACACAATGTTTAAGTCAGTCCAGACTTGCAGAAAAAAAGGTAAGGACAGGGCTGGAACAGTAGCTGTGGGTATTAGAAGGAGCCTATGGGGGGTTCCCCCTTACTTATGTTGGAGAGAAAATGAATAGTGAATTAAATGCAATAAAATTGCGCAATTTGACGTCCTGTGTGGACAGCTTGTCTCTTTGGTATTTTATCTAGAAAGGTCAAGAAACTATGAAGTGAGTGATGAATTTAATTTTGATGTAGCATTAAAGATGAGAACAGCCTGGATGATTTTACTCCTGCTTTTAGATTTGAAAGGGATCTTTATTTGCCTGCTTCTTTCTAGCATGTTGTACATTTGAGATTGTAAAGATAGTTAATCGTCCATCTCTTTGGATAGTTTGGTATAATTTTGCTGCAGATGAGATAGACCTGACCTCCTGTAAATTCTAGAATGATGGAACAAGTGTAAGTGAATTTACATGTGACACCAAAGTGAGAAGCTGAGATTGTGAGGAAAATAATGCTCAAAATCAACTGGGAAAGCTTGGGGTAAACCCATGTTTTCTGACTGAAGCAAATCAATATGAGGAGTAGTATCAAAGGAAACTTGTCAAACCTGCCTTGTTTGAAGGTAGACAAAAATGTGATAATGGTTGTGGCCATAGAAGGAGCAATCCAGAGGTGGCAGAGAAGTGAAAGTGCTCTTTGAGGGCTTTCAGTTCTTGGTGCTGTTTCTGTGGTTGGTTGTCTCTGAGCATTTGATAGTGCATTGGTAAAAGGATTTCACTTCTCACAGTGTTTCACTTTGGAAGACTAAACCAAGTGGCCAGTAGTTTTCATTAAGAGGTTATGTACAGTAAAGATTGTGAAGAAAGGAAGTGGTTAATGGTACCTTACAAACTATTTCTTTTCCTCCTTTTGGAACTTTATGTTCAGAATTGAATGTCACTGCAAAAAAAGTTGCTTTTTGACTTTGCTGGATAGTCCTCCTGCTTGAGATGAACCTTGAGAAATATCATCATCTGGGGGATAAATATAGAAAGATGTTCCAGAATATCTTGCTTTATTTTAAGATTTTTTTTTCAGTAAGACTCCTGGTCTCTTTCAGCAAGACTTCTTGGTCTTCTGAATGTGAGCATATCACAGGGAGTGATCTGTGCTGGTGGTCTTCCCTTGGTGTCTGGTTCAAGGAGTTGGGCTCTGTACAGGTGCAGGACTGATACTGAACTGTTTGGTGTTGCTACCAAAACTCTGAAGTTAAAACAAAAAATCTGATATCATGATGTTTTTAGCACATTTTATAGATACAGCTTTACTGGTTGATTACATAGTGTATTTCCTCTTATATCATTGTGGCTTGTAATTTCACCACTGCTTTTTGTTGAGTGTTGCAATGTTACCTGATCAGTGGGACAAGTCTAAATTAGTCCTCCCCTCCAAAACTTTTCTGTGGTGGCACTTTCTACTTTGTCTCTTGTTATCAATTCTAGTGTGAATTAACTAGGTGCCTTTTTTTTTTTAATGCAGTCGAGTGTCTTTCCGCAAGTGAGAATGTAACAAATGTCTGCTCTTGCTGGGCTATTTTTAGTCCTCTTGCTTGTATCTGTTTCTATTCAAAGAATTCCTTTGGAAGCTGTTCCAGGAGAGCGTGGTTTGGTGACACCGGAGGGGGCAGGGAGAGTGCAAGCACGGAGTGTGTTCATGATCTGGCAGGGAGATGTGGGGTGTGCGGTGCTGCTTCCTGTGTGCCACATTGTTTGAGCACCCGTTCAAAGAGAATTCCCCCTGGGGGGCATTGTCATGGCTGGTGTTACCTGTTTCTGAGTATCATTTGGAGGACCTGGGTTTCAGCTTGAATCTTCTTACTTGGTTTGTTTTTCTGTGGAAACAGCAATTCGTTTTAGGGGCTGTTGTATCAGAACAAGTAGTGGAATTATGCATTTCATAACTGAAGCCAACATTTTCCATTACTTGTTTTTCCCTGCTCTTTTTTTTTGTTTTGTTTTGTTCTGATACCAGCCTAATCTGGATTAGTCTTCCTAATAAATTTTTTTTTAAGTTTTAATTTGTTATTTAACTGTCTTTTTTTTTCTCTTTTTCTGTGGCAAGCATTATTCATCTTGTGGGTACAGCTAGCTGTTGATTGTAATGGTAGTGATGGATGGGAGGTGATCCACTGAACTTTTTTTGGTTTAAACTGTTTTTACAAATGGTGCTATTGACAAACTGGAAGCCTGAAGTGTCCTTGACATTTGGTGGCAGCTCCCTTTGTTGTGTACTGACATAGCCCAAGCTTTAACTGTTCTCCAAGTGCCCTGCTGGCACTGTCACTAGAGAAGTGAGGAATAGTGGTTTTGAGAGAAGTCAGTCACAGTTAGTATAGGAAGGTCATCAGTCCAATGCAGCTTTAGTGGTGTACTTCAGTCTTATCTCAGATGCTTTGGCCACTTAAATACTTTTTGTTCCTTGTAGTATTGATAGCTTAACCAGAGCGTGATCTGAGATCATAGGTCCTTCCATGTGTTCTTTGAAGAGAACATCTATAACTTGTGTAGTTCGTACTCTGCAGCTGTTTCCTCACCTGCATATATATGTGTGTGCCCTGAGCTCAACCAGACTTCCTGCTGACCCCTGAGTTCACCTTGGAATAGGCTGGAAAGCTGTGCAAATTATTAGAGTCTGCAGAGGCTTTGCCTGGTGATTCTTTGGTTGGAGGGAGCCATTTGAAGAACTTCCAAGTCACCCAGCCCTGTCTTCCTGATTGAGTTTGTCTGGATTTCCTCATTTCCCCCTCAGAGGGGCTGCTGTGCGTTTTAATGAGCTGGCAGAGTGAACACATCAAGGTGGGGAAAGGATGGATGTTTAATTTTGTTATTCCTGTAAAAGTGAAATTCATAGATGACTGGCAAAAGCATCGAATATTTAGCTGTGTGTACAGAATCATTAAAGATTGTTTTGGGGTGACTAAGTTACTTTGGGATAGTTGGAGTCTCTATTTTAATGCCTGAAGCTTAATGTAGTCATATACTTCTGTGACTGCGGGAAAAGACTATAACATAAGCTGTGTAACATAAGCTGTGTCAGTGAGACTGCCCTAATGCTGATTATACCCTTCTCTTTGGATAGAAGCACTTCCACATTTCAAGTATTTTCTTCAGTGCAAGTTACTGGATGCTAACAAGTGTCAAAGAGGCTGAGCATGGAGTGTTCCTTAGTAGACGTGATACAAATCTCTGTTTTTCTGTAAGATAGTGATATATTCAAGGTCACTGTGCTTTCAGAGCCCTTCCCTGGGAGTTTTTAATAATCCCTACAAGGAATGATTTTATTTTATTTTTGGTTGTGTGTGCGGTGGGCTTGACCAGGATCAAGTTGTGCCATACTGGATCCCAGGAAAACAAAATACTAAAGCCCTCATTTTGCCTGTGGTACATGGCTGCTGAAAAGCAAGTTCTCCCTTTCCTCATGAACTTGATCCCTGTCCCTTGTGTCAGATTCAGCAGTTGTATAGCCCCACATAGTTTTCCACTGGGTAAGCTTGTTCAACTGTTGCACTGTTTTGTTTTAGAGGGTTTAGTTTGCTCCTGGGTGAACCCACTGAGCTGACTTCCCTCTGCAGCTGGAGGATCATGAGTCCGATGGAAGGAAAGTAGCAATATTTTGTGGTTAAGGAGTAGGGGAGCAGGAGTGCCATTTGGGGTGATGGCTCACAGTTGTGTGGTATTAGATGTGAGCTGATACTTGATTTTAATGGAGTAAACTGTTTGGGTTCAGCCCAAGTTATGGACTGAACTTTGAATGGATATATAACCAGGTCCCAAATGAGAAGTGAAATTCTGGTAATGTTTTTTTTGTCCTAAATTGTGCTCAGTTGTCCTGCACTTGTGTGTGAGACTTCAGGAAGGCTGTGTTAATTCTGGCTGCAGAGGATAATGATTTTCAACCCTGAAAAGCCTGCTAGTTCAGTTTTCCTCAGCTGCAATAAACCTTTCCTTTTCTAAGTACTAGTTAATGGTTTTTCCAAGCCTCTTAATGCAGTGTATAATTCAGTTGCAGTGTCTGTTGCAGGGGAGGACCTGGCTGTAGATCTGCCAGCATCCTAGGAAGTTGTAGATGCTGTAGTGCCCTTTCATTGGATGCTAGTCAGGAAACCTTAGGAGGAAGAACTTAAGGGTCTTACCTTTTCTATGTTTCTTTCATGATTGTTCTAAACCCGGATTTGCAATACTGATGACTCTTCAGTATGGAATGTAGCAGTAGTGGCGTAAACAGCAAGTATACTGTGTATCAACCTGGACAGTATTTTCTTTTATCTCTTTAGGCTCCTTTCCTCCTGTCAAAAGAGGAAGTAGTTTGTGTGTGTGTGTCCAAGCATCACCTCTGAGCTACTGTGGTCTCTGTGTGCTCCCTGACCTG
This sequence comes from Platyrinchus mystaceus, assembly GCA_035041135.1. Classification (NCBI taxonomy): domain Eukaryota; kingdom Metazoa; phylum Chordata; class Aves; order Passeriformes; family Tyrannidae; genus Platyrinchus; species Platyrinchus mystaceus. The sequence continues at coordinate 64,022,320 of JAWWLV010000100.1, forward strand.
AGATACTGATTGAGTTGACAGTTCAGTTCAGAATGCTCTGTGATCAGTGATGAAGATGTGTTATCTCTTCTACTTTGGTGGCTTTTAGAGAGGGTTCACATAAGAAAAGCCTTTACTATGATGGAGGGCAAGAAATGGGGGTCTTCTGTCAAAGATTTCAGGAACATGTATTTTTTCCTTCAGGTCTTACAATATTTGGACAGGCCACAGCTTTTCTTGAAATATTTCTCAGCAGAGAAACATACTTCAAAAGTGAACTCACTCTTGCTGTCTATCTGTCAAAGAGAATTCCTGTTTTCTATATATTATGTTTTTATGTGGACCAGTGCAGCCTTTCTTTTTCTTGTCTTTTTTTTTGTCTTTTTTTTATGGTTTGGTTGTTCCTTTTGTTTGTTTGTTTGTTTGAATGTATATGGGTTTTGTGTTTTTGTTTGGTTTTGTGTGTTTTTGTTTTGTTTGGTCTGGTTCATGGCAACAACTGTTGTCAGGTCTGTGTTGTCTAGTTCTGATAGTCCTGAGTGTGGTGCTTGGAAAACAACATGTAGTTTATCTGTGTCTCTGTTACTTAAAGTTTCATTACTGTTAATGGTAACTGCAGCTAAACAGTGCATTTTGCAGGTCCTTGCAATCATGGGGTTTATGATTAGTACAGGGAGCAGGACCTTATTCTTTGTGGTTATTGATGTCTGAAGCATGAGGTCAAGTCCTCTGAATGTTCTAGGACGTTCACTGCCTTCTGATTGTTCAGAGTCACTCAGGAGTGTTCTGACAGAGCAGAGCTGGGTGAGTTTTGCTAACCAGGTTTGTAGCAGTCTGCAGATTGCCTTGGTTGTGTGAAAGATAAAGCCCTAGGTGGAGGTTGGTAAGGCTTCTCCAATTTTTATGTGATTGCCTTTTTTTTTTTTTTAATACCAGTGAAATTTGAATTTCTCCCTTCAGAAATTTGTGTATGAATAAGGCATTTGTTGCCTCTGAGGTTTGAATATTTATAAAGAAATGATTAGAACAAGTCTGCAGAATGTTTATTGAGTGTAACTGGCAGATTTTGATTAGAGCTACAGATTCACCAGTATATACTAAAATATGAAATGTGTGTTTTAGGCAGAGACAGTGGGATAATAGTAAAGATGGATATTGTGAGATGAATTTTTTTTTAAATAATGTTAATTATATTACTTGACTTTCATGGCTGAAACATGGTCTACTAGTGGATTGAAGCTATTGTTTCAGTCCCTTGTCCACATCATGCTTTTGGGCTCTGAGTCTGTGACCAGCCTTTGCCTAACTCCAGTCTTTTGAGAATAAGCCCTTCTTTCTCTTCCTAAACTTCTTCCAAATGCTGTCTTTTCTTTTAATTGTAAGACCTATTTATAGATTTGTTTGTCTTCCTTTGTATAGCATATGTTTAAATTAATCCTTAAAATAAACTTTTTTTTTTCCCTGGTGTTAAAGACAAATTGTTGATTTCTGCAGATCAGGTTGTGTTCTTAGCTCATTAAAGATTGCCTTGGCAGGATAATGTTTTCAATGAAAACTCAGAGGGCTGTAAGAAAGGTGGGTAAGAATATTCACTTGGTTATTTGCTACAGTTTTCTAACACGACTGGCAGTTTATATATTAATTTATGTGTTTGTACTGGTACTCTGGCTGCTCCCAGCAATACTCTTTCCTTGGTAGAACGTGAGAGCATACAGATAGTACAGTTTCCCTGTCCTGTGGTGTTCTGCCAGTGATGCAGGTCAGTATTTTTCCTGTTTACCACAGAAAACTGTAAAATGAGATGTGAATCCTCCCAGGCTCCATGAGCTCAGGTTTGGAGTAGTTGCTTGGGAAGTATACATCCTGAGTCCTCAGCTCTGCTCCTGAGGAACATCTGACTCTTGCACACTCTTCCCATTTCAAGCAGCAGTAAAAATGGGGAGATGCTTTGGAGAACAGCACTTGAGGGAAATGCATTGCATTGATGCTTTGCAGGCATAATTTTTCCCCTCATGTTCCTGAAACGCTCCAGCCATAGCAGTAAAATCTGGGCTCACATTTCATGTGCAGTAGATGTGTTCTCACCAGGCAGTGTCCTGTAGCCTTTTCCCTTCCCATTGTAAGAAATCCTTGACTGGTAGCTTTATATTTCGAACATAAAAAACCAGTCACACTTTTAAGGTGTTCACAGGGATTTCTGCATGTGTTGTTTATCACAGCTGCCTGTCCAGAGAGTCAAGAAATTAACATTCTTGAGACTGCCTCAGGAAATGAATTGAAACTGCAAATGTTTTGTTCAGCTGATGGAAATGAATAATTTAACTTCTAGAGGAATCTTGAAAGTCAGGTGGTATTGCCATGCCTGGCCTGTTCCTGGAAGTTCAGCAATAGATTTCCTGAGTCTTGGGGGGCTTGCAACCCTGTCAAGTCAATTAGTATTCTGTGTATTTGTGGCTTTTCTGACTTCATTGAGTCTAAAAGGACAAGTTCTTGCTTGAAGGAAGATTGAATGAAAGATCACAGAAAACATTCTGATAGATTTAAAAACCTGATTTTTGTGTTGATGTGCATTCAACTGCTCTTTGATTCTTTGCCTTCCGCTTTTCCCTCTAAAATCCGAAGCAGAAACCCAACTAAATGTGTGGGATAAGACAAGATATGAAGACAGGGAGAGGGTAGTATTTGGTAGTTTTAGGAAGGTTGGGTGTTGAGATATCAATACTTTGTTACTGCTTTTGTAAACTAGAATAATTGTTGCCACTCCATGTTACACAGTACTGTATCTGCAGTTGTAATATAGGCCCTTGTAATAAAATTTGCTGTACAGGCAGAAAACTAAACCAAAAGATTGAAATTTGGGATGATTTTCCTCTTAAAGGGCTCTGTTAAGTCTTGTTATTTACTTCATGAAGAAGTGCTGGAATTGAAATTCCTTAGAGCTTGAGAAATTAAACACGCTGAAGTGAATAATTTTCTTAACTACTTAACTACAAGGCATTCTTCAATTTTAGTTTTGTTTGGGGTTTGGTTTTTGTTTGTTTTTGAAGTATTAAGGACAATCTTGGTCTGGAGGTCCTAGATTACAGCAGTAAAAAAAAAAAAAAAGTTTACAGGAATCTTGTCCTTTTTTTGTAATTGTCATGCAAGAAAGTGCAGCCACCTTCTTTACACAATAGTTTTGGGAAGCCCTCTTTGTTTGGTGCTTTTTCCTGTTTTACTAGAGCTCTGTAGTAGTATACAGAAAGTGATGAAACTATTATTAGTTTCATTTAATGTGTATCTTTTTCTTCAAAGTACAGTTGTTTGGCTGTTTGCTACAGTTGCAGTGTGTCTGCAAGGACAGTATTAACTGTTGATGAGGGACTTTTGTGCTGCACCAGACCCTGACGTGGAAACTGAAGCATCTGCTTGTCTGAATTTTTTTTTTTTTAATCTTTATTAAATAGATTTTAATTAAGAGTTTTCCTCCTCCCAGTCTCAAATCTTCTTCCCCATTAGATCTGTGGTTAAAATTAAGTTCATCAGTTTTTGATATCCTGCTCATTGCTATGACAACAGCCTGTCAAACAGACTTGGTGAATTTTAGGGGCTGGAGACAATAAGAAGCTGCTTTGTGAGAAAGGAAATGTTCAGCCCCGTCTTATTAATCAATAATATCCCACTTAATGCTCAAATCTGTGGTCACTGTGGTGCTCTGAAGGCAGTGTCTCCCTGCCTCCCTTCTGCCTGTCCCTTCCTCAGTCGGCAGTAGGTATGGGCGGGTGTGAAGCCTCAGCTCTGCTCAATGTCTGAAATAAAATAACAGTATTTTGGAAGCTCTCTTTGTATCAGGCTGCCAGTTGTGCTTTTAAGAAGACTGGATTGTGTTTGATGGATTATAACACGTCCTTCTTGGTTTGATGGGGACTGTCATACTGAGTGTGGATTTCCATGCTGGTCTGAAGCAAGTACAGGTCCTGCTGCTTGTACCTTTGCTGGTTTTTGGTTTGAACCAAAATTGTGCTGCTCATGGGCTGCAGAGTCAGGAGGATGAGGATCTGCTTTAGAGACCTTGTTATGCTGTTCAGGTTGTTTGAGTGCTGTTCCCAGGGCAGCCTGATCATGCTGTGCCTCTTTATCTCCCAGGAGTGTTTCAAATGTTTGAGTACCTGTCTTTTTTCTTAAAGTATCCTTTCATCCTGAAGAACAAACATGTCTTCAGCAGCAATGGCACAGAGACACACAGAAAAAGATGTGCTAGGAAAGGTAGCAATCCACTTCAGGTGCTATAGGTTGGTTGGCTGTAGGCTGGAGTTCAGCATGTGCTTTACAAATACCCAGAAAACTCTTTAATATATGTGTCCCGCTGTCCTGTCTAAAATATGGATCACAGTATTTTGAGTAGCTTTGGTGAAATAGGGGGAAAATAGCATTTCTAGGTACCACAGTCTGTATAAATATGATGTTAATTCAGAAATTATGAACAAATTGAGACCTGATGGAGTTAAAATTTCTCAACAAATACCAAGTCACAGTGGGATGATTCCAGAAAATCTTATTGAAACTATTAGCTTGTCTTTCAGGCAAGTTAGTGCTCTCTATTGTGTGCTCTGTTTGTTTTTTTTTTTCTATTGCTCATTGTGGTAGGTTCAAATTGTGATGAGCAGACTGATCCTTGGGGGGAAAAAACCCAAAACAAACAAAAAAAGCCAAACTAAACAAAAAACTAACTCAATCAGATAGTCAGTGATAAGTGTTGAAATTTCAGGTCAGAACGTCTCCACATCTACTTAGTATTTTGCTGTCCACGGACGTGGTGTCAAGAGCCTGTACAAATTCTGTTTTGGCTCTATCTGGCCTTTAGGGTCAGACTGCTCTGAAGGCCTGTGTGTTCTGAGCTTAGAAGGCAACAAAGTCAGACTGATTTAGGAGATTGTGAGACATATTGGCTTTGGTGAGTATATTCATAAAGCTGTAGAAACACTGTGTTCCAGTTCAGCTCATACTGCAGTCAGTTCCTGGTAAAGGCAGGCCTTTTCATGTGGAAATATACTTTATTCTCAGGCATTAAAGCATTATTGAATGCTTTAACTTGTACATTAAGAAATTCCATGTCAGGGTTCAATTTTGACCAACAAGAATGTACTTCTGAAGTGAAGAATAGATTTAGATGATAATGGGGTTAATTACCAGTTGATGGTAGAGGAGGCTCCTGAGCATCATGAATCAGTGCTTAAACTGAATCATCTCATTGCAGCTTTGATTGTTGAGTACCCATTACTTGTGACTGCCATTGAGCAGTTGGGTATTGAACACATCCTTGTGAGCATTATTTTGCACTGAGCTGGGTGCTGGCCAGCTTGCACAAAGCTGCTGCCTTGGCAGGTTGTGTGCTGAGGCTTGCTCATACATTGAGGCTACAGTGAGACCACTTTGCTGCTTGTTTGCACATCTCATGCTGCCCAGGTACACCACTTGCACCATCTAAGTTGTCCTTAGTTCCAGAAATTTGCCTTTTTACTTCCCAGTGTTATAGGGACAGAAAACAGGCAGTTGATGATGACTATGGTTACCAGGAGAGAGAGATCTGTTTCCAGTTATCATAGCTGCTGTATGCCATGCTCATCGATTAGCCCTGTTAGATACTGTGTAAACAGCATCTATAGGAAGGAGGAACAATAGTGTCTTGTTTCAAAGTAATTTATACACTAGAGGATGAATGGGAATGCGAGCCGAGAGCCACAAATGGGATAGCAGTGACAGGTGTGTGGGATTTGGGTTTTCTTTTGGGTTTCTTTGTTGCCATACAACCAAGGCATGTTTAAAGCAGGCTAATAGATAGTTTTTTAGGTTGTTTCTGTAAATAGGAGAGAGAAAAAAAGCAAAAATACTGTCTACAGAGGCATGTCTTTTAAAAATGGGAGGTGAGAAGTAGAGTTGGGATTGGCTGTGACTTCTGTGTATGTGCAGGAAAAGCAGTTTGATGGTACGGAGAAGAGGAACTGTCCAGTTAGTGACTGTGATTTTTGTGTAGGCTTCTGACTGGTTAAAGTCCAGGCATCAAAACAAGACAGCAGGTATTAAAGAAGTTTAAGGAGTGATGGAGCTGAAGCTGAGATTTCAGCAGAGTAGCAGATAGAAAAGTCTGTATGTTAAATAACTGGGAAAAACTGAGATTTAGATGTCATCTAGAGTACAGATCTAGTCAGATCCCAGTTCACTGACAAAAGTGCTTCCTATCCACTGCTTTTCCCCATTTACTGTAAAGACTGTGATAAATCCAATAATAGTGTATTAAAGCTGCTTTCTCATGCGTCTCTGAGAGTTAGTGGTAAATGCAGGAGGAGTCCAAACTGCTGCATTTGTGTATTTCCTGGGTATCAAATCAGTACCTGCCTTAACTCATGCTCTTTTCTTTTTTCTTTCAGATTTTCTATTTTGTACATACATTGTTTTGTATATACTGTAAATGATGACTTCGGTGGGCAGTGAACGTACCCGGGGCACTCGGGACAAAGCGCAGATTTCAACCACACAGCCAATGCAACCACAGAAACAAGTAGTACAGGTACGTGCTACTGTATCGACTTCTTTGACTTGTAAGGGAGCATGTAGTGATATGCGTTTCTTCCCTGAGTCAGTAAAAGATGGGAGGAAAAGTGATGGTCTATTTTGGAAGAGTATATTTGATTACTTGCTGGGATTATTCACTAATGCAGGACAGAATTAAGTTGTTCCTATGTTGTGTCTGAAGGAGCTTTGTATTCTTCAGAAACATTTCCCATCAGTGAGGAATTCTATGCCTGTATC
>JAWWLV010000100.1:64054430-64077366 GCA_035041135.1 Platyrinchus mystaceus
TGTGTATATAAACTAATGCTTTGTAAGACTGGGAGGGGTAGGTATGCTGTTAACTGCTTTTTTAGGAATTGCTTTGGTTCCATTTCTCTACAGGAATTTTGTTTTCCAGTCTCCTCAGTTTTTTCTCCTTTTCTCTTTTCTCCCTTTTTTGTCTCTGTCCACTCATAGAAGAAAAAAATTTTTGAAGTGAAATTGAGATGCTAATTCTAGTACAACTTCAGCTAAAACAATGACACTTGTGCTCATTGAATGACCCATGTGTTCTCTTCCATTTTTTAACTTTTAAAACTCTAGGACATTTAATCCTGCAGACTATATGGAGTCTTCTGCCACTGATGGCTTTGGGACAAAATCAGAGATTTGGGAGACTGGTCAGAATGATGCAGATGATGGAACTGGTAAGATGCTTCTAGAATTGGAAGGATTGGAATGAAGACCTGTAGCAAATTGCAGTTAAAATAATCATTCTGCTAGTGTTCACTTAACTTCTGACAATGTGACTCCATCTCTTGTGACACAGATATTAGTTCATTTTTATAGTTTAACTGCTGCTGATGTGCAGAGCACATGCTGTGTGTCTCTCTGGTAAGAATGAAGGGAAGGCATTGTGCAATTTTATTGTTCTGGTATTAACAAACGAGAGACAAAGGAATTTTGAAGAGTCATCGGAAGAATCTTGTGTGTGAAGAACTGTTTAAATATCTTAATTATGCTTAAGATCTCACCTAATGTAGTTAAGGAGCGTAAGTCCTAATAGAACTGGTTGGTCCGCAGGCATTAAGTATTAGAGTGTGACTATCTAAGAAGAAAAAGAAAAGAAAAACAGTTTACAAATATGAATTCACTCAGTGACACTCCAATGGCTTTGAAAACCCTACCTGTGCAACTCAGAAATGTAAGGATGTGAGTCTCTTGGATGGAGGAGAGTTCCAAGGTCTGCCATCTTTGAAGAGAAGAATTATTAGCAAAACACGAGTAGGCACTTGAATAGAAGCCAAAACGCTGTTGGCCTGCCTCAAGATAGAGGCAGCTCTGTGTTTCTGTATGATGTTTCAAGTGAGAAGTACACACTCCCAACTAAAGGCAAGAGACAGAGTTTGGAAAGGAACCACTTAACGGTGGTCTTGTGGTGATTCAGAAATGAGGTGGGTGACTTGCTTATCTGTGATTAGGAAAATAGGATACCTTCCTGCTTCCTGTGTTCTGTGTCAATAGATGAAGACCGGAAATTCTGTGTCAGCATGGTGAAATTAATGTATGGTTTTGTCTGCAGTTGAGAACCATTGAGGCAGAGAATTTTTTTTAACTGCAACAATGGGTAACTCTTCTGGTCTCTTTGTTCCTGAAGCCTACTTGGGTAATTTTTCATCAACTCCTGTGTGAAGTGTGGAAGGAGATCCTGGAGACCAGTGCTCTGTTTGAGCTCTGCTCTGAGCTGCTTGAGATGCAGTTTTCTGAACTTAACCAGAGAAGGCAATGACAGGCTCAGAGTTTAGGATGGCTTGTTAAGCAGCTGTCTTGTCACTCGGAGTGCCTTCTGGTCCAGTGTGGAAGAGTGGCCTTGAGTATATTAACGGTTATTAATGGGAGCATTCTTGCCAAATATGGCATCTTTCCAAGGAATTACTTTTGAAATTATTTGGTGCTGTAGCACAAACAGAAACACACCTTTTATTTTCACTGATGTTAGTTTTTCAAATAAGGAGGACACCCAATGTCTTGAAAATTCCTCTTGGAATTCTTATATTGTTGTTTGCTATTGGTAGCAAGGGACAGGGTATGTCATCACAAGCATTGCAGAAGCAGTACGTTTAACTAGTTAAAGAAAACCTACAAGAAAGGTATGGGGAGACTGGACCAGAGGTAAAGAATCACTGGTTTGTTACTAATGATAGCTGCTGTATGGTTGTGGCTTACACACGACTCGTGCTCCACTTCCAAAGTAAGCTCAAATGTTTTGTGACCCTCCCTGCTAACTCAGAGTAGCCTTCATGTGCTTCTCTCATGGCAATCTCTGTGCCTTGTAGGCATCTTCTCAGTCGTAAATAATGGAAGAATTCTGCCTAGGAATACGAGTAGCTTGGTGTGGGTAAACAGATCCCTGTAAGAGTATGAATGAAGAATATATGAGGAGTTTGCTGCTGAGCAAACAGATGGGTGGAAATTCTAAGTTCTAGCTGATATGTGTGTTGCCTGAAAGAGAAAAAACTTTCTGGACAATATTAATATAGATAAGGTAGAAAGCAGTTCTTTTAATAAAGCGCTTTATGGTGCAGCAAATACGTAAAGTGCACTGGAGTGTCAAGGTGTTCTACAGTTTTATAGTACTAATCCATCCAATCTGACAACTATCCGTCCCTAAGACCTTCCCAAATCTGCCCCCCTGGTACGCCTCCCCAGAACTGTGTTGGAGGCTCAAGACCCGTTTCTTCCTCATCTTCCTCATCCTCTCAGCATGCGCTGTCTTTGCAGTTCTTCTCAGGTTCCTGGGCCTTCAAGGTTGCTTTGGCTACAGTGGCACTGTTCCGGTCCAGGTGCATATCCCAAATAAGATGTGCTTGCTAGAGTCTTTTCCCTTGAAAAGAACATTAAATAAAAACCTGAAGAATTTAGAAAATTCGATATGAAGCATGATAACATGGTTTGGTAACTGCCAGCTGCTGTTCTAAATTGTTAGAGACTATACAGCCATACTAAAAATCCGTATTTGCTATAAGTCTTGAGAATCCTAAGGCATCATGTGGAACTTCTTTTGGGATGCTGAGTGTGTTTTTGCTGTGTGCGTGTCCCAAGAACCTCACTGAAATTCAGTAACACAACTTAAGGCACGTGTGGAAATTTGGGGAGCATCGTATAGAGAAGGTGTGAGAAAGCGTTTGGGAATTGTCGGTTTAATGGTTCTTAAGGGTATGTGAAATGAGTGAGTGTCAGTGTGGGAACTTCCCCCAAAATTACTTGGTTGGTGGAAATTTAAAGTAAACTTGCTAAGTGTGACTGTTCTTTTTGGGTGTTAAATACCTTTTTCTTGCTAGTCTTGATTTACTTTCAATGCAGATGGAAAAGGCACCATAACTGACAAAACAAAAATGTCTCTCTGATTAGTGTTTATTTTGTAGTGTTGCTTCTTTACACAAGCTCTCAGAATATCTAAAAGAAGTCCCCCCAGCCAAAAGGAATCTCATAAAAAAGAGTAGGCTTTAAAATTGAATCATTTAGTTTCGTCCAAGTGGGAAGAACTTTCAACCTTGTAATGGAAAGCATCTTGAGGGTTTTTGGAGGAGGCTGCAGCTGGAGTAATAGTTTTAAGGCAGAAGAGAGCGCTGGGAAGGAAGATGGAAGCAGTGATAGAGGGGAAGAGTGGAAGACAAGGTATGGGCTGGAAGTAGGTTGCAAAAATTGAGCATGATTTGACTTGTCAATCCCAAATATTAGATTTCAGGTTTTTTCACCCTACATTTACAGTGCTGTTATGTTAATTCCAAATCAACAGACTCAGTTAAGTTACAAATACAGAGTTACTAAGGATTTGAATGTGGGAATTGTATATGTATCCATAAAGCTTTAAGTGGGTTTTATGGATGCCAGGTAAGAGTTTACACAGAGGAAGAGCATGTTGGAAAATCACTCTCATTATTCCTCATTGCCCAGTCCCAGTTCTTATTTCATCTAAAAAGAAAGGAAACAGTATTAGCTCATACTAGACACTTAAAAAAGTATTGCCTGTCATCTGCAGTTACATTGAAGAGGAGATAGCAGGGCAACTACTGGACAACTACCTGGAGAAACAAACCCAATGTGCTGATCAGAATGTTTTCTGAAGACACCACGCAAATACCAACTCTCTGGATTCTGAGTTATTTACTAAGTAATTCCTCTTTTAGCCAGTGCTGGGGAATTATAAATATCAACACTTTCATTAAAAATACAGTGTATGTTTCTGTCATACATGCTCTGAAAGTGCTCTAGAACCTCATATCCTGAATTGCTGCCAGAAGAATCACAGTAGCTTGAGTGAAGGGTGTTTTAGGTGCGCCATTGTGTAATCCAGTAGAAAATCTAGCAGGTTTTGTGGAAGCAAAATTTAGTGTTGTTGGTTGAAATACAGAGTAAAGGGCACATCTTTAGCAGTTCATAATGTTTAAGTCTAATTGTGTTCCAAATAACATAGCATAGGTTATCCTGCATCCTTATTTTTATAGAAATAATGTGCAGATGAAAGGCAAAGACAAGGGACAGGTGGGGAGAAACAAAATGACCAATCCTCATCTAAAAGGGAGTAAGCCTGAAGAGCATGATTAATCTCTTACCTTTTTTTGTAATGTACAGGGCAGTGGGAGATCCTGAGTGAAAATCGCAGCAGTTCTTATAATTATGTTGGAGGTGCTCACTTCTCAATGCAGTTTATAAAAATGGAACTGTGTTCTGGTAATTTTGGATGCCTCTACTTGGGTAGAGTTTCATAAACTTCACAGGAAAATTTCCTTTGTCATCTTAGTTGTGAGCAGCCTTAAATGACTCTGAAACTGAAGAATGTAAAAAAAAATTAAAATCACGGTGTAACTGTCAAGAGGGAGGAAGGGAATTCTGTTGCTTGGAAGTTACAAAGTAGTTGGTATTTGAGTTTGTGGTTTTGTGGGGTTATTTTTTTGTGGGTTTTTTTGTGTGTGTGTGGGTTTTTTTGTTGTTGTTTTGGGTTTGTTTGTTTTTTTTTGTTTTGTTTTGTTTTCTTGTAGATCTGTAAAAGTCATAAGGAACCTTCAGGTCATTCTAGAACGTGAATGTAATCCAGAAGGAAAGAATTAGTACAGAAGTTCAACATAGACCAAAATAAATTTATTTTGGGGCTGAAGTCAATGTCTGATTATTCAAAGAAAGGAAAAAAAGGAAGTAGTCTGACAAGAAGAGAGGAATTGGAGGAAAATAACTGAAGACTTACCAAAAAACATGTATACTTTTTATTAACTTTATAACTTTCTAAAACTGAACTTGTTACGAGGAGAAACAGTAAAGAATCACAGGGAGCCATCTAGGTTGAAGGTGGTATGACAACGATCCTTGAAAACACAAAGCATAATTCTGGTGGGACGCAGAGAACTCTTGAATTGTGATGCTTTGCAAGGCGTGGTAGAAAGGTTGGGAAGAGGATATATAGGATTCCAAAAATGCCAACGTGGATTTTGAACTAAAAGGAAATCGATGTGCCTATGTCAAGATCTGACTTAGAAATCCCATCATTAGGAGGAAAATATTAGAAAACTGAATTTAGTGCAGGGAAGAGCAGTGAAATTGAGACTGGAAGAATTGAGTTGGGAAGGAAGAGTACTAATAAATTTAAGTAATAAACTTGGCAGCTTGGGTTAACTAATAAAAGGGTGAAGAGTTGTGCTCAGTATTTAAAAAGAGTAGATGCTCAGAACTCCTAAGTAGGAGCAACAGATAAATGTTTAAATTGAATGTCAGGAAAACATTACAGGTATTATTCCAAGCAGGTTCAGTCTCCCAAAGATGATGGGGAATGCTTAAGAGTTGGGCTTGATTTGTCTGAGCTCTTTTTGTGCTTATGTTGTCAGACTCCAACCTCTGTTGTTAGAGGTCTGACACCAGCACAAGGTTTGTTTTCTAGAGGCAGGCCTTGCAGTCGCTGATGGGGGATAAATACAAGCAGGGCAAATACCAGGACCTATTTCTTTAAAGAAGAAATATCAGGGGAAGGGATTTTGTGCTGGTCAGTGGAAGGGAAAGAAAATCAACTGTTTCTCTAAAAACCACTGCTCATTGGGCTTTTCCTCCTTTTCAAAATTTCTGTAGAAATGTGTGGATTAGTCTAGAAATTTGAGATATTGTAGTGCTGGGCTTGGATGTGGTTCTTGGTTACCAGCATGTAACTTCATCCTGGTTAGGAGCTGTTTGCTAAAATGTGAGCATGGGATATTTTGGTCTCTGAAACTCTGTTGCTCCACAGAGCCAACACAGAGTGGATGTTACCTTCCTCAGAACGTGCCAAAGAGCTTTGGTTTCCAAATATTCCAAGTTTTGGATTCCCTTCTCTTCTCCCTACTGTGTCTAACTTCGCGGTCGTCCTGATCTCCTCGCTGGATTAGTGACATCCAACCCTCCTCTGCCAAAAACCACTAGTTTTTTGAGTTGTACAGAAGGAAGCACTAATGCAGTGGTGGCATTAGTTAGTACAAGGTGGATTTGAAGCTGTGTTCGGGGGGGGCTTGTTTCTGGATTAATGTGTCTCAGAGCGTTCCTGGTTAAGGAAGTGATTGAAGGAGCCAGTTCTTTTGCTTTTTTACTTGATCAAGGGTGATGGTGGCAGTAATGGTACTGATGTTTTCTTTACTCGTGGTTGTGTAGTTTAAACAAAGGCTCTGCTTGTTGCTGGGAGAACCTCCCTTGTGCTTTCACTGGTGGGCCGTCAGTCCCTCTGTTACTCTTGCATGTCTGTGCCTGCTGTTTCCTGTGGAACGGATCAGGTTCTTTCTCCTGTAGGATCTTTTGTGTAGTTTTCCTGTTTCTGCACGCTGTGGACTGCGTGCTGTGCTACAGCATTCGCCAAATAAACTGGCACAAGCTACAGGAAGAAGTGTTTGTAACTCCAGTGGGAACTTAGACTTTTTTGCGGCCATTATAAGAATTATACATGTTTTAAAATAACAGTGCTCTCTTGGGGTGAGGGATTGGAGTTTGCTCTGAGGAGAGAGTTAAAAGGTTGGAAAGGAGCCTCCAGAGGCATATCTTGGGCCTTGAAATTGAATTTGTGTAAAGTAGGGTTGTGGATGTTGGAGCAGGTGTTGTGGTTGTGTTTTGTTCAGGCTCTGTATGAATTTGTGCATGAAACTGGGAGATCCTGTGAGAGAGCCGGGTAACCTATCATCATCGCTGGGCACATGGTAGAAAGTTCTTCTGATGCTTGGAACTAATCACTGGGTGCAAACATGTGTGACATGTGTTCATGCAAATTAAGTCTGGCAGTATAGTGGCTAAGAAATTCCTGAAATCAGAAATTAAAGACGGGATGAGGGAGTGGTGGTGTTTCCTTCCCAGAATTTTAGTTCTTCAGACCAATTTTCTGGAGCTTCCAAAAGTGTTTCCAAATGCATTTCCAACAACTATCTCCTTGTTTGGGGTTCCACTAGTAATGGAAATAGGATTGCTTATAAAGCAGAAGGGTTGAAACACAATGCTGTGCTTTTAACTTGCACCTGTTTTTTTTTTCCCTTCCCCAATTATAACAGGAGCATGGAAAAATTCAATAGAAGAATGGACAGCAGAAGACTGGAATGAAGATGTAAGTGCACTTTGTTGCATATACCAGTTGATCATTTACTCTTTTCAGAGTTTCTGTGTTGTTTCCAAAAACCAAAGGTTTGAAACAGTACTTTTCTGTATGCATGCAGTGGTATTTCTTACTGTGTTTCTGCTGTAATTCCTGTTTATAATATAAATATTTAGATAAGTTTATTTTTTAAATAAAATTGTGTCAAGAAATAGACATTGATTTTTTACTGGGTGGACAGTACATAGATTTAAAAAATTTAAGTTTTATTCCAAGCTAATTATTTGTGAGTTGCAGATCTTCACTGCTCAGTGCTGGTGGTGATAACCTCGTACTTCTGCCTACTATTGTATGGTGTTTTAAAGCCATATTATCACAAGACTCTTATGTAATTAAGTGCTGAAACTTACTATCCACTTTTAAAACATCATTTGATGCTTTTTGTTTGAAATCTGTAAATTGTTCCACTCGGTTCACTTCATAATATTAAAAAAAGTAGTATGCTGAAGTTAACACTTAATTGCTTAATTCCTGTTGTTTCATCGTGATGTGTTGTCTAAAGTACTGCCACTGTTTTGGTTATCATTCTTTGGTTATCATTTGGTTATCATTTTGGTTATCATTTGGTTATCATCATGAGATGTGTTTTGGCATTTATGATCATCACGTGTGAAAATCTCATTTGTGATGTTCAGTTTTCAGCTGTTGTATTAAAGTTTAAACCATTCAAAAAAAAACAAGTGCCAAGAAATGTCAAAAGGAAAAGCTCTTAAGAAGTCTTCTGTCTTTTATAGGAGCACCCATTATTTCAAGTTTGTTTTCAGGAACACCCATTATTTCAGGGTTTTTTTGTCTCTAAAATCATCCCTTTTGCCTCCTCCTTTAGGGTGGCATATCAGTGTTATCCCTAGAAATGTGTGACTGTTTAATTAACAGATACAAAGACTCCATCTTATCTAATGAGAGTGACGTGTCTTTTGAAAAAAAATTAAAGAAACTCTAAAATTTGTAGGTTTTTTAGATCACTTAATGCCATCAAAAGCTGATATATTTTATAAACCTGTCGTCAATTTCTGCAGTATATGCTAGAAATGGACTAATGCCTAAGGATGGGTTGTTCTCTCCCCTGTTTGATGCTGCTACAATACCACAGTTGTATGGGAGGGTTGTTGATCAGTGGTGACTTGGTAGGAATAGATTTTTTTTTTTAATTGGTTATTAAAGCTGAATAATTTGCACTTGAATCTTGAAATCTCTAGCCCATTTTAAATTTTTATTAATTTTTGAGTCCTGGAAAAATTCCTGTAACCTAGGAGAAAGTTATTCGTGTGCTGATGTTCAGGAATAGTGAATGAATTGTCAAGCTGCAAAATATGAAAAAGGAAAAACAGATCAATTTGATTTAAAAATAAAAATAATAATAATAGAAAGCATAAGAATACAGCTTGTGCCCTTAAATGTTGTTTTATGGATAATGGTTCCCCTTCAAATCAACCTGATCTTGGTCATTAAGTAAATTATGGGTTAACTGTGGAGTATGTCCATGTAAGAAATTTGGTCTAAATCTTGTGTTCTAAAAATAATTGCATTCTATCACAAAGCACGTTAAGCAGATTTAAATCTTCCTTGCAAATTTTGACAAAATATCTTTTGCAGGAGGACCCTTATTGAACGTGGGCTTTTCTAGGAGGGCTGTTGAAAAAATCCAATCCTGGGCCAGATGCCATCGAATGCCTCTGTCAATGATTTGGAAGTAAAAATAAAATCATTGCTGAATGAAATGTGTGGGAAGTCCAAAAATTAAAGTAAGCCAGTCAAGCAGAGAAATTTCGACCTCTGCAAGACTTGACCTGTTCAAATGAAAAATGCTTTAATATAACCAAGTGCCTATTTGTTTTATAAGAATGAAGGCACACCTCCAGAACAAGGGGCTGGTATCTGGAAAGGGGCAACTGAAAAGTTTTCAGGATTGTAGTGGATGATGAAGAAAGAACAGCTCAGCATGATTTCTTCAAGGGCTGATGCTGTATCAAAAAGCCCCTATTGTAGTCTCTCTTCCCTGTCTCTTAATCATTCATGATTTATATTTCTGTATGTGGGCTCTCCTGAACTTGATTCTTAAGTACTACATCCAACTTCTCATTGCTTTTACAGAACAGAAATGGTGTATAATAGCTTAAAATTACTTACTGATAGAAGAGGTTCTTGAGAGGGAGATTTTTAGTTTACTGGATCTGAAAAGATTACTTTAGGAGTATATCATAGGCTCTGGCTTTAATCTAGTGAAAGCATAATATGAACTTGTGGCTGGAAAATGGATCCACATTAAAGTGTATAACAAGCAACATGACTAATGATTAAAAGAACCTGGAAGCCGGTATATTTGCTGTCTGAAGGGAAAGAACAGGTGTTTTTCTAAAGGATATTTGTGTTTAAATGTGGTGCTCTCTAGTCAGATATCAGTTGTGAGCAGATAAGTGAAATTTAATGTCATTTGACTTGAGAAGAATTAGATCCTTGTGAGCAAATAATCCTGCCTCGTATTTATCTTTAGTAAGGAGTATTGGGCAAATATATTAGGTTGTCAGCATGTTATTAAAAAGAGTGGAAACTACTTGTAGTGAAAGCAGAAGGTTGTATTTTGTTAATGGGATATTCAGGACATGGACAGTGAAGGACCAGACAAATGTTGATATACTGTAGGTGGCTCGGGGTTTTCCTCTTAAAATTGTGATCATATTCTCCTGGCTAAAGAAAGTCATATTTAACTACAGAAACTATCCAAAGGAGAGAAGTAGAAAACATACAAATTGCTGGAAAGTGTGTGAAGGCAAACATTTTCTATACAATATTGGTAGTTGTAGTTTTTATTTGAAACAACAGCAACACTTTAAACAAAAAAGAAAAAAAAAGAAAGAGGAAGAGTGTAATTTGGTGAGAGTGTTTCCTTTACCAGGAAGCAGCATGCGAACTTGTTTTAGTATCTTTAAACTTCAGTTCATCATATCAAAACAGTAATAAGATTTTTTTATTTCTGATTTGCTTATGTTGAGTTTCTGTGAGGATGTTGGAGTATATTTACCTATTCTCCTCACTGTTCCTGTTCTCCTACTATAGGAGATGATAGCTAACTGTTAAATATGTTTTCTGGTAACTGGAGAAAGATTTTATCACAGGAACAGGAGCTGGAAAGCACGGACATTTCACTGCAGATGGGGGAGATACTCTCGTGAGGCCAGCACTGCAAATGGTTCATGACTGTTGGTTCAGTTCTGTGAACATGCCAGAGCCTCAGTGAAAGATTTGTGAGTGTAGTATGCAGTGAGCATAATGACTTGGCTGGGAGCTGAAAATACTACTTCTAAGAAATACTAAGTACATCTGTGTAATAAAATTACAGCACAAAATATGTGTTTTGACAAATGCCGTAATCCCAGCAAAGTTCTGAATTTAGCGCTTGATTGGAGCTTGTGGCAGTGAGTTTGCTGCAGAGTGTAGTGTAAATCTCAATGTAGCTGAGCTGGTGGCTGGACACTTCTGTTTGCATGCTGGTTCACTTGTAGGGAGCATTTCCTCTCTCACACATCAAGCATGCTTTTGCCTTGTTACAAACATCATCATGCTCCTTACTTTGCTTAGTTTTTGGGATTATTCATTGTTTTGTCCATGACTAGTCTTATCCTGCATTGTGAATGTAAGAAATGGTTGACATTACGAAGAATTTAATATTTAACCAGGGGGTTGCAGACCACAGGCTGCTGCTTGTGCCATTGGCTGACCTCCTTGTGCCATATATTGCAGGAGTCCGTAACACCAAAGAAAGTACAGTACACGTCGTTCTGAAACAACGCATACAATGTGGAAAGGGCTGAACAATAGAGTAACAGCCTTTTTAATGGCAAATATGCTCAAGCTGATTCTGCTTTGTTGGTTTTGGTCAGTACATAGAGTTGTGGGCTGGCAGCATTATGCTCAGAACACAGTTGTGTTCCAGAAATGAGAGATTGAAGTGTGTTGTATTGGCAGCAAGGGAAGGGAAAAAAATGTAGGGAGGAACTGTGGTGGTACTAATTTTTTCATGGCCTCGTGTGTGGGATGTAAATGGGTGCTGGGAGAGTAAGTGAAACATTTGTGCTTGGCCTCTGAGTGCTGATTGCTCCCAGACAGCTCTTCCACGCCCTTCTTAAATCAACAGTGTTTCATAGAAGAATCCGTATCAAATGTCCATATTCAGTGATACAAGTGCTTTCAGTAGAGCTGCCTGTGGGATTGCAGGTGAAATTGTCTTATGTGTGTGATGTCCTTTAACTGAGGTGCTAGCAATGTATGCAGTTAAAAATGCTTCCTTTCCTGCAAGAGTTGTAGTCAAAGAGCACATTTTAAAGGTGTTCTTTGTGAGTGTTTGAGTAGGTCAGGTATTCTTCAATCTGAAGATAAGGCCATCTTCAGGAATTAAGGGTGATTTTGTGCAAATGAAATTTAAAGTATAAACGTTGTACGTGGATACCCCTGTCTTGCACAAGCTAACCTGTACTGGCTGAAGACCTATTCTGTTTTACAGGTACTCCTGTCAATAGAAACAAATTAGCTCTAGGAAGTTGAACCTGCTTTTTACACAAGAAAAGCTATTAAAAAGCACAACCACACAGCAAAAAAACAACACCCCTGAAAACCAAGCCCACCCCCTTTTCCCCCAAACCCTAACAAGTCAACTTCACTTCCCTAGGTACTTGTGCAAATATCTATCTTTACTGTAACACTGTGGTGAAAACAATTCGGTTTTCTTCAGTGGGTGGTCTGACTTGTTACACTAGTGTAAGCAATTACACTGTTATCGTTTTATTACTGTTTCAAATTTGCACTCTCAAGGGCAATCATTCTTGCCACCCCACGCAGAGCTGCCAAGAAGGAGCACGAATGCTGGTTCACTGTACTTACCTGAGTGCACACCTGCGTCTGCTGGTGCTGGGAGCTGAAATGTAAGACACAAGGGTACATGACATGAGCAGTGCAGTGTCTTATCCTTCTGCAATAAGATCTGTCAGAGCTGCTCTATTGAGTCCTAGGTTGTGCCTGCGCCCTGATGATAGACCCTCTGTCATGTGAATTACTTTGTATCAGTGTGTCTTTCAGTTAAACTGTTTCCCAAACTGCTGTAGTTACATTGGTATACTGTTGTGTGTTTTCAGTAGATCAACTTTCATAACACTTTAATTAAGTTGGTACTTGATTCTTTAGAGAAGACTCTCCTGGTTTGACTATGCGTACTTGTCTTTTTAAGCAGAGCTGCAGCATAGCTGTTTGTAATGGTAGTTTGACTTTATTTTTATCTTGAAAGTGCATGCCCAAGATGGAATTTCTGCAGATGCTGCATGCAGCCAGGAAGTGTGAGCCTCTGCCCCTCTCTCTTTTTCAGCTTTCTGAAACAAAAGTCTTCACTGCTTCCTCTGTCCCAGCTGAGAACCATGTGACTCCTGGGCAAAGGTAAGCTCTTATTCCATGTTTTCTCTATGCTTTAAAAACCTTCTGCTTGATTAAACAATGTTAGCTTGCACACGTAAAACACTGAATTAAACCTTGGTCAGAGATTGATCAAACTCATCTCAAAACTTCAAAAAACTTGCTTGCAAATTGTTGGGTTTATGGGTTCCTGAGTTTAACTGTTTTTCACTATGGAAGTGGAGACAAACTTGCCAAATCTATGAGCATAATATGTCTTCTGCATGAGAACTGCTTACAGACAGGAACAAATGTAGCTGGGAAAAAAGTTTTCTGCTGTTGAAAAGTATGCTCTGGCTTTGGTGTCCAGAAAATGAAAGACCTGCCCGTGTAGATGCAGAAAGGATTCAGAATATAGTGGTGAAAAAATGTGTTAACATAAAAGCTTATATTGGCAAGAAGGTGAATTTCCTTGTAAGCATCACAATTATAGGCCTTTACTGATGATAGAGAGGTAAGATCAAGAATGAAAAATGTATCAATTGCTGCCTTCCTTTCCTTGCCTTTGTCTTCAAATGCCTGTCTAATGGTGATGTGGAATCAGTTGCCTACACTAGCCTCTGGTTCCGGAGAGCAGGTAATGTTGTGTGATGAAGACTTTGGCAGTGGGATAGCATGAGATCTGAAAACTAAATATCCTGATGGTCCCAAAGATCCTGGTACTGCTGCACTGCAGCAGAATTTTCCATATAATAGGGATGTGATTTGCACGGTGCATGATGTCAGGTGGACTACAGTTTATATTCCTGTCTTTCTTAAAGGTAATATGCTCATATATCGTTGCTCCATTCTTCCAGTGGATGTCCCTCAGATAATGTTAGAAAATATTTTAGTTCATCCGCTCAGATAGGGGTGGGTTTTTTGTGTTTGTTTCTTGCTGCCAAAATACTCTTTTCTTGCTCTTTTTTATGCAGACAAACAACATTGGAAAAGACTGTTATTAATAATTCTGTTGCTGGGATGGCAGCTTTACTATTGTTCGTGCTTTCTTCAGTGTCAGTGCGGTTTAATGGTCATGTTCATTACGGCCAAATTTCTCTTTGTTTTACAGCATTGATTTGGTGACACTGCTTCAGAAGCCAGTGCCATCCACCCAAGAGGCAGAAGGCAACTCGTTTGAAGCTCCTCAGCCCCAGACCTTTGGCCAAGCCTTAGTATTCACAAATTCTCAGCACAGCACACAGATGGCATCAGGAACTGGCAGCTCCAGTGCTGTAAACTCTTATTCTCCTCAAAGTCTGGTAAAATGATTTTATTCTTTCTAAGTATTGTCCATAAGTAAATATTTTAGGTTAAACAACTTCTCCAGTGCTGGTCATTTCATGAGGTCTTCAAATATTTGTAAAGTTCAGGTTGCAAATGAAGAATTCCGTTCCTTCCATTCACACCCTCTCATCAAATATTACTTTTTCATTTTGCTAAGTAGTTGTTTCTATGTTTACGTGAAGTAATTGTATTAATTTTTGATTAGAGAGCAGATGTGTTTGTTGCTTGTTGATGTAGGATAAAATAATTTGTTTATAGTGGAGAGCTGAAGGCTAGAAAACTGGTGGGTTGTTTCCAAGCTCATGTTTGACTGTTTTTTATGGAAGCATGCCTATTTCTGAGTCAGTTGTGAGGTGTGAAATTGTGCATTTATTCTCTGAAAATCGGTTCAACTGTTAGTAAATGCATGCTATTTTTAAGATGCATGGGTTCAAGTAAATTAGTATTATTGCAGTTACAGTGGTGGAAGTTTTTACTGGTCATTTGTTAGTAATCTAGGTCTAAAGAGATTTTAGTTGCTGCCAAATAGCAGCAATTGACCCTGTGATTATGTTCCAATTAGTAATTAAAAAATTCTCTCCTTCCCTTTTGTCTTCTGGTAGTCTGCAGTTCTTTGTTCTGGCTTTGGAGAACTCAGATCCTCTAAACTGTCAAACTCTACTGGTTCCCAAATCTTGGACCAGTTGAAATCTCCAGGATTGGGTCAGTTTACCTCTCAACAAAACAATAGTAATTCTGCCACCACTAGCACAGCTGCAGCATCATCTTGGGATCTAAAACCACCTATTACTCAGTCCTCAGTCCTCAGTCAGTTTGGTAAGTGCTTTGGCATAGCTTTTTTTCTTTTTTTCTATTAGCCTATAAAGATGTTTTAATGACAATGGCAGTTTAAAATGGCTTTAACAAAAGATTTTTTCTAAAAAATGTAATGATAGTAATACAACTACTTACAACATTGTAGGAGTTCCACTTATTTTCTGGTAATGGACATCACCAGTAAATCACAAACTATGTTTTGATGGGCTTAAGCCTATCCATAAATGTCATTACATCTTTGAATTTATTGAGCCTTCCATGTAATGACATCTTTGATTTAGTGTGCTTGAATATTTAAGTGGAACTTTGTTGTGACTGGTTTTCAACAAATGCTGGAGAAGACTTATTTTAATTGTATCTATGCTGCTTCTAGCTGAGTGTAAAGTTGTATTGTGTTTTGCCTTTTTTCCTTCCCCTCCCCCAAATTTTCTCCTCTAACTGTTACATGACTTTTGAATGAGTACTGTATAATTTCTTCATAATGCACATCTCAGTATTTTTTTCCCTAGCGAGCTGAGAATGATGCAGGTTACTTGTTTTGTATATTCATAATTGTATGAATTTTTCATGTAATTTAGTAAAATTGTACAAACAGTGAAAATGATGGAAACTTGGTTTCTGTAGTGCTGTTCCTAGCAGTATTCTCACTGTGAGAGGGTAGCTCTTCTATCTCTCATGTGTATGTGTACATGTTTATGTATAGATAACCAGCAAATTTTGTAGCAATTACTATCTTTGACAGGCAGAAATTCTGGGGGGGAAAAAAAAAGTTTATGTACGTTTTAAGTTGCTTTCTAAATGACTTTGCCAACCAAATAAAAAAACCTGCATACTGCAAATTTTGTAGATCTATTACAGTTGTTGGCCAGTGCTCTAGGCCACTTCATGGCTTTCAGCATCTGAAAAATATGAAATGGGAAGACCTGGAAAAAACCTGTCAATGTCCAGCACCTCTTTGATTCTCAGCCTTTATGAGATGATAGATGGCTTTGTATTTGTTTTGCAAATCTCTTCCTTTAGCAGTGAATCCTAACTCACAATATCTCTAAATTGCAACTCTTTACCCCTTGGAAGTAATGATGTTTTATCAGCATAGTTAATTACAGTGAAACTTGCAGTGTTTGATTAAAAAAATCCATAACAGTTTTTCGGGACTGTGCAGATAGGTTTGTTTTCGTATTTTTTGGGGAAAGCTAAATAATACTTGTCTATAGCTGTTTATTTAGAGCAGAGGATATCAAGTGTTGTCCTTATTGTTACAGTGGTAATGTTCAATGTGAAACTTGCATGATCTCTGAAAGAGACTTGCACATGCTATAAAACCGTAACTGTTGAGCATGTCGGTCACCCAGATTCTTCCAAAAAGAGTAGAACAGTGAAGAGCAGAGTTCAGTGCTTTAATTTTGATATTTCTTTTTCCATCACTTACCAGACTTTAAATCCCAGCCTGAACCATCCCCAGTTCTGAGCCAGCTGACCCAGCGACAGCAACAACAAATACAAGTGGTTCCTGTTCCTCCTCCTGGGCTGGAGTCGTCCTCCTCCCAGGTAAAACTCCGAGAGCCATCACCAGTAGACACCTCTACAGCTGTTAGCAAAATATTGCAGCTTCCCACTATATCTATGGATAACCAGGCAGTGACTGTCCATCAAACCCAGCAGAAACAGATAAAACCACCAAAACGGAGGATAACTCCAGCATCCAAGGTGGGTAATTGGGTGGTGGCTTGTGCTTAGTAAATGTAAAAACGTAGAAAAACTTGTATCAGCAATACAAGTGTGGGCAGCAGGACCAGGGCGGTGACTGCCACCCCTACTGAGTACTGGTGAGGCCACACCTTGAGTGCTGTGTTCAGTTCTGGGCCCCTCATGACAACAAAGACATTGAGGTGCTGCAGTGAATCCAGAGGAGGGCAATGGAGCTGGGGAAGTGTCTGGAGCACAAGTCCTACAAGGAGTCCTACAAGTCCTAATGAAGCTGAGGGTGTTTATCCTGGAGAAAAGGCTTGGGGGGATCTTATAGCTCTCTACAGTTGCCTGAAAGGTTGTTGTAGCCAGGTGTGGGTCGGTCTCCTCTCCCAGTTAAGAAGTGATAGGATAAGAAGAAATGTCCTCAAGTTGCCCCAGGGGAGGTTTAGATTGGCTATTATGAAAAATGTCATCACTGAGAGGATTGTCAAGCACTGGCACAGGCTCCACAGGGAAGTGGTGGAGTCACCATCCCTGGAAGCATTTAAAAGATGTGAAGGTGTCCTGCTTAGGGACATGGTTTAGGACTTGACAGTGCTGGGTTTAGTAGTTGGACTTGATCTTAATAATGGTCTTTTCCAATCTAAATGATTCTATGATTCTATTCTGTATCTATTGTATATAAATTGCTAGAGAAAAGGAGAGCAAAGACCTTGGTATATTTCATTTTTATAAAGCAGGAAATCCTAATTCATTACATCCAAAATAGAGTGGTGATGTCTTTTCCAAACACACATCTGTTTGCTCTGTATGGAAAAATAACTGTTACTGAGTGACTTTTAGATTGGCTTAATAGCCACAATATGAATATTGGCTGAGGGGAAGGGATGTACACAGATGACACATACTGTAGAATATATATATAGTTTACTCTTTCAGCTCCACATGAGGGCAGAATCAATGAATTAATTCCAGGTTGCAGGGATGTAGTTAATTTATGTAGTATAAACTCTTGTCACAGTTTTAGTTAGCAGCACAGGCTGAGGCAGTAACTGAAGAAGACTGTAGCTAAAGAGAGGAGTGGTGGTCAGTTACTGGTATATTTAACAGAGAGAGTGCATGCAAAGGTGTCATGGCTTTTTTTGTTTCCTTTAAGATTCCTGCCTCTGCAGTGGAGATGCCTGGATCAGCAGATGTGACAGGGTTAAATGTTCAGTTTGGAGCTCTTGAGTTTGGATCAGAGCCTACTCTCCCTGAGTTTGGATCAACTTCAAGCAGTGAGAATACCAGCCAGGCGACCAACAATAGCTTGTACTCAAAATCTGTGAAGTATGTGTGAATTCCCCTCCTGCATTTGTCTTCTTGAACGGGTCAAGGCATGGTTACAATGTAATGGGAGGGGAAAATATGATGAATTGTAAGGCTAAGTGTTTTCTGTGGATTGCATCTTAAAATGAGAAATTTCTTCTCTAGTGATAATCAAAGTCTCCCTGGATTGGGTGGATGTGAAGCTGGAGATGATATGAATATAAAAAAACTTATAATAAGCTACCCTTTATAGAAATGTTTTCTCATGTTTAATTGCTCTGATTTTCAGATTTGAGGGTTTGTTCCTCACAACCCACATTTTTTCTCTGTTTGATCCAGGAGAGTTGACCTTTGTACCATATAGGTGTGTTAGTAGATTGGCACCAGATTACAGATCTGATGCTCCTATGGGATGAGAAAAGAAACTGGTCTGTCAGTATGCCAGAGGTCTTACTGAAATGCTGAAATTGATGAGTGCCAATGTGCCAGTAACCCATTTTTTCATCCTTGTTCAAAAATTGGCATCAGTTAAAAGCTTCCTGAAGTTAATTCAGAAATATTAATAAAAATAAACTTCCACGTTAATTTCTATTTTTATATGTGATTTAAAGTATTTGGAAAGTAAAAAATTCCTGCATGTTTTTAAGTATTTTTTTCTCTTCACATAGTTCTATCTGCAACATTAGAATTCTAATGTAAAGAGACTCTGTTTCTCATTATATACCAGACTTCATCGATCTGCCTGTTTAAAAAAGAAAGATTATGTACATTAATTTATCCTTTGAGAAAGTGGAAATAACATGACTGAAAGTGCTTGTGTGTAAACCCTTGTTTTGATTGGGCTGGAATGAGGAGGTGCTTAGTGTAGCTGATGTTTTGAAGCAGTGATTAGCAGGGACCAAAGCAATATTACACAATTTTTTAAAAACTACTACATGGTCTAGTATAAATAATGTAGATTTGTCTGCATGTCTAAGGTAGTTCTGGATAACTGTGTAGGAGATGATATTTTCACGAGGGTATTTGAGATACTTACCAAGATGATAAATAATTTTTACTTTTTTCAGTGATCCTTTGAATACCTCTTTGCCAATATCCAATACAGTACAGGAGTCCACCTACACAACCTCTGCCATCAGCTCTTCCAGTCTGACCTGCTCATCCCAGCGCACTAGCCCAGTAACAACTTCCTCCTATGACCAGACTTCTGTGCATAGTAGGATAGCGTACCAAAGCTCCATGGCTCCGTCTGAACCAACCCCTGTGGCAGTTACGGTGAGTCTAGTTCAGAAATAACATCTTGGAAAAGGGGAAATGTTCTTACCTATGTTAGGCTTGCAATACCCTGCTGTGGTAGTGTTTTAACCAAGCCAAGTGGTATTTTTGATTCCCAAGCCCAACCACTTGTTTTTGCTTCTCTTAGTGTGTAGTTGGTTTTGGCAATACTGTGTTTGGGATATAAGAGCCTTGGATTTTATGGCTTGTGGCATCTTAAATTTTCTTTTGACTTTTTTTTTTTTTTATTAACTCATAAGATTCTATTTGAGTTTCTTTCCCTAAAGCTTAGCTTTTAAAGGCAGAACTATTTCTATGTAAATATTAGTCATGGTATTTCGCCATAACTTGACCATTTCTATCCAAGGGTATATTATTTATTGAATTTATATGGCACTTAGCAAACAGATCTCAAACTTTTTTTGGCCCCTCCAGCACTGTTTTTCTGTTGGATTTGAACACCAGTGGGATTTAATTACATGTGTTTTTTTAATAAGCATAAGGAGAGGTCTAATACAGGACAGAGAGAATCTCTTTTGGGAGATTCAAAAACATCTACTCTGTCTGTATATGGAATGTAGGTTTGTTTTAAGAGAACTTAATTTACTAAATGTTTAGCAACTTGTGAGAGTTTGTAAGTTTATTTACTTCTGGCCTTTGTTATGTGTTGGCTCAGTCACACTTGTCTTCTGCACTAGCTCGTATGTACTGGTGAGGATCAAGCATAGACTATCCACTTCTGTACTCCAGCGTTACCCAAAAAACAACTGGTGCTTCTCAAGTCTTATCTTTCAATGGAAAAAAATTGGCGTCTCTGTGTAACTTGGATAGTTAAAATTGTGAGTTGCATTAGATCAAAAGCACAACCATTTCCTATATGTTAATGCAATTCTTTCTTTCATATCGGTGTGAACCTGAAGTTTATGTCATATACAGTACATGGGAAGGTCTGCTGCTGATGGGTGTATTATGGGCAGTGGATGGGATTCTGTGTGTTCAGGACACCTTGCACTTGAGACAACTTTATTATGTGGTTTTGTTAAAGGCAATAAAAATTTAATTTTCTGCCTTGTCATTCAATTTAGAATGAATATAGAATTTTGCATGAAGCATGTTGGATGTGTGATTCAGTCTGAAAATGTAATGCACCTCTAAGATGATTTATTCATTCATTTTTCCTTTGCTTACAGAACGGCCACAGCGGTGTTAGAACACAGGCAACTCTTGACAGTAAGTTTACAAAGCTTGGTTGTGCACAGTACTTTCTGATCTTTCATTACTACTTGCTGGGTACACAAGTGTAGCAGTGACATCAGGCTTAAGGTTTTATATTGTTCTCCATGACTAATTTATGGCTGACCTATTTGAGTTTATTCTGTGCCTGCACAGGACATACTGCTTGCTTCTTGACTAAAACTGAAGTGTGAAAGCAGCTCTATTAAATCTACAAAGCTAACCAGCCTCAGAATTAGAGAAGCTGCTTTGCTGCTGCTTTTTCTTCTGAATTTGCCTGCCAGAAATTATTTAATGTAAAAAAAAATATGAAATTAAAAATTAATATAAAATTTCTTAGCAGTTATCCCAGTTCTCATTTGGGAAGCTGTGACTAGTATTTAGCTGTAATGAAACAAAGTCACATTCTTTGAGTGCATCTCTCACTGGGTATAGTGCCACCCGTGCCCTGTTAGAAGCCCATGGGATAAGGGTGATGGACACATTCCCTCTACTGGTACCCGTTGCCTTGAAACAATACCTCAGTACTGACTTTGGTACAGGTGTTACTGTTTCTCCATCTTGGCCTGTTTCTAATGTAGTAGTGACCTGTAGCACCCCTACAGCTCTCTTGCTGGAGTTAAAATAATTTAGGTATAGTGTTCACTCTTCTGACCTTTATGTGCTACTCTGTGGAAGTTTTCAAAGACAGCAGTGTGAATGAGCATCTTTTGGAATTCCAACACCTCAATTTTAGGTCCAACCTCCTCTTAAGCACCTCTTCAGGCAGGTCATTAGTGAGACGGTGTTTTGTTAGTGCCAAGTTCATTTTAAGTGAGCAGGACGAGAGTATGCTTAAAGAGTTACCATGGAAAAGATTGACATATATAAAGACAACTTTTCAAGTGGAAAACTTCCTTTCATGTACAGAATTAATAAAAAATTTATGAAATTCACTACAGGATTGGTCTTTCTGCTATAGAAAAGAAAGATCTGGGAATTCCTAATATTTTTGAAATTGTTCTGTAATGGCTTTATTAGTTTCTTTTACTCTGCTAGTTCTTTTTTGAGTACATTTCTGTGTTTTTCTGTATTTCAAGCACATTAATTGGAATCATTCTTCTTCCATTGAGTCTGTTTCATGCCTCCAAGTGATTCTGAATTTCTCTCTTAACTATTGAAAGTACTGAACTTTTCCCTTCTGTATGTGCTATAATGTTCTTAGTTGTTCATCTGTCATCTTTACTTGTTGTTCTCCCTAAATATCCAGATGTCCTGCTTCCTAAACCCTTAGTTCAGAGCCTGAGTGATTATAACTCTGTGTGTTATAACTCTGGCATCCTACTTGTCTCCTGGTTTTCTTTATCTTGCACATTGTGGTCAGGTGTCTTGTAAGGGGTCTTAAGATGGTGATTCCAACCCTTGAATTGAGGGCATCCACTTTTACCTCAAAAAGGGAACTCTGCTCCAAATGTATTGAGAGTTTCAAGTGTCATTTACTTCTTTTTTAATGTAAATATTGCCAGGAGGTATCAGGTGACATAGTTGCTGCCTTCATAATTATGTTTGCCACTTGGAACTCAATTTTTTGTCATACTTATTGCCAAAGCAAAGACCTGTTGATTTCTGTTTGCATTGCAACCCAGCAACCTGACTTGGGTCATTTAGCTAGGAAATCAAACCAATAAATTGAACAAACTGATGTGTAACTTCCAAGTGTGTATTTGACTTTTCTTTGGTGACCAGTCTAAAAATGTCTTCACGTGCCTTGCAAGGTTGTGATGATCCACTGAGGAGTGGTCTCTGGTGTGGTATGGAAGCATGGCCCAGCAGAAGGCAGGGCTCAGCTCCTTTCTGAGTTTTATTGGTGACTGAGTGCCGCAATCATCAAGGGTTCTGTGTAGGTTGGAATGAAGAAACAGAGCTGTAGCTAAAACTACATTTGTACAGTGCCTTGAAAAGGCACAAACACCTTGTGTTTGCTGGACCAAAATCAAGGAATTTTGAAATTACTTTTGAGGAAAAGCTAATAATCCAGATAGTGACAGGTGAGGTACAGAAGACTGTAGTTTACTACATGGGTAGCAGTGAAAATTGTATATCTATTATAACTAAAGAGCTTAAAAGTTAAAAAAGGTAGTTCAATTGCTGTTTAAATTTTTTTAAAAGCCAAATTGCTTATTATGGTTACCAGTTCTTAACAGTCCGTTTTTTGTAAACCAAAGGAGAATACTACTGTGTTCCTGAATCCAATCTGGGATGTCAGGTATGCTGGAATTTGTCTCTGAATGCCTCTTTTTAACTTGTTGCAGCTACTTCATCAGTTCCAGCACCTAAGACAGAGCCTTCTCCCTCACTACCCTCAGCTGGTTCTCTGCCCACCGTGGTGTCCACCACAGCCTCGCTCCTGCCTTCAGCATCACAGCACGTGGCAGCGTTGCCCAGCTTGCCTCAGTCCAGTGATCTGGCCAGCAGCTCACTCCCCCAATTAAGCAGGTACAGTAGGAGTTGTGATAAACAGAGGGTTCACTTTTGGGGAAAGGACAGGAGTAAGGGTGATTCTGTATGGGACTGTCAGGCACCAGGGTC
>JAWWLV010000100.1:64096837-64127446 GCA_035041135.1 Platyrinchus mystaceus
ACACAATGGCTGTGAAAATAAAAATGTCAGAAACATTAGTGCAGCTATATGGGTGAGAATAGGAGCCGAAACTCATCCTCAGGGGTGCTGGCAGGTATTCAATGTGACCTGACTTGCTCGTGGGGTAGGTGAAAGGTTCAGGTGATGTGTGTTTGTGCCACTCTGGTTCTCGTCTGGTTGGGGCTGCTCACATCAGCCTGACACGGTGCCCCTTGCCTCCTGTGCAGACGTTTGACAAGCAGGGATTCCATGCTGGCACTCCGCCTCCCTTCAGCCTGCCCTCTGCGCTCGGATCCACTGGGCCCCTGAACCCTGGTGCTGCCCCAGGTTATGCTCCAGCCCCGTTTCTCCATATCCTCCCTGCGCATCAGCAGCCTCATTCCCAGATGCTGCATCACCACCTTCAGCAGGATGGGCAGGTGAGTCGGCCCCTTCTGCCTCTGCAGCTTCCCAAGGGCATTGCTTCCCCCATCCCTGCAGGGTCTTGAGAGGGGTTGTTTTTTTCTGGTGTTTGCTTTGCTCACTGGGAAAGGGCCTTGGCAGTGATTGCAGACTGAGAGACCTGATGCTGTTGGCCAGCTTAGAGAGGGAACCTCATGAAGTTCAGCAAAGGGAAATGCCAAGTTCTGCCCCTGGGGAGAAACAGCCCCATGCACCAACATATATTAGGGATCACCCAGCTGGAATGCAGCTCAGCAGAAAAAGCCCTGGGGGTGCTGGTGGGCAAGTTGACTATGAGCCAGCAAAGTACCCGTGCAGCGAAAAAGGACAATGGGATCCTGAGCTGCACTAGGCACAGCATTGCCAGCAGGTTGAGGGAACTGATCCTTGCCCTCAGCTCAGCACTGGTGAGGCCACAGCTGCAGCATTGTGTCCAGTTCTTGCCTTCCCACTATGGGGGAGGTGGACACACTGGAGAGAGTCCAATGAAGAACCGTAAGGAAGATGAAGGGACTGGATCATGTCTCCTGTGAGGAAAGGCTGGGACAGTTTTTAGCCTGGAGAGCACTGAGAGGGGATCTCATCAATGTAACAGAAACACCCAAAGGCAGAGTGTAAAGAGGAATGGAGCCAGGCTCTTTCCACCTGTGCCCAGTGACAGGAACAGAGGCAGTGGGCACAAACTGGGACATGGGATGTTCTCTCTGAACATCAGGGAACACGTTTTTACTGGGATGGTGACCAAGCACTGGCACAGGTTGCCCAGGAAGGTGGTGGAGTCTTCATCCTTGGAGCTGTCTGGACATGGTTCTGGGCAGCAGGCTCTAGGTGATCCTGCTTGAGCACAGGGATCAGACAAGATACCTCCAGAGGTCTCTGCCACCCTCAGCCAGGCTGTCACTGTGTAGAGCCCATCCTCATGTGGAGCGTGTTGAGATGGGCTGAGGGGTGAAGCTGAGGCAGGCGCTGCTGTGCCCTGACTGTGGCAGGAGAGCAGGACATGAGCTCTTGGACTGTGATTCTGGGGGAAAGTGAAACATCCCCTTGTAGGTTACATGTCAGCTCCAAGTTGATTTCACCTGCACGCTTTTTTCCTTTCCTCAGTCTAAATATTCTCTGGAAGAACAGAGTGTTCAACCTTGGGAGCCCAGAAATAGGACATGCTTTCACACTCTGAATGTGTGACATCCTTGTCTGGTGCGCTGCCTCCGTTCACCTTGGGAGAGCTCCTTTGCTGTCCCCACTCCTGCTCCTCACTTTCCTTGTGCTTGACCCTGTCTTGGGTGGGAGGCAATGGGATGGTGCATTCCCAAGCTCCTGCTTGTTGTCCCTGTGGCCATTCATCCTGTATTGCAGGATGCAGAGATGTTGCAGGGCAGGAACAGATCCCTTTCAGGGGAGCATCTCTGCATTGGTGGGTGTTGGGGCTGTCCCTGATGATGTTTGCTCCCTGTCAGTCCTGGGAACTCTGGGCCTATGGCAGCTGATGACCATGTCTCCTTTGCTTCCCATTTCTAGGGTGGATCCGGCCAACGCAACCAACCCAGCACCATGCAGCAAAAGTCTCAGGCTACCAAAACCGCCTATGGCACTTCTCCATACTGGACAAACTAAATCCGAAATGGGGGAAGGGAGAGAGAATGAAAGGAGAGGAGGAAAAAGCAAAAAAAACCCCAAAAATAAAACAAAATAGGAAAACAAAAGCTGAAGCCCATTCCTGGAATTATTAGGAGAAGTAACTGCTCAGCCAAACGTCTGTGCAGGGAGAACTGCAGCCAGCCAGCCATCCTCTGTGTGACTCGCCTGCTTCCTCTTTGAGTTGCTGTTGTATGTAATATATTTATGTATGTATTTGTAAATGTAATAGAGCCTAAATGTGGTTTTCTGCATCTCGAAGCCTATTTTATTTTCTTTGTAGGAAAACTAATTATTCATTTTCCATCTGCACCAGGGCATCCTTCCTTCCTTGTTTGATTTTTCTTTTTTTTTTTTTTAAGCTCTATGGGTTTTTTAATTCAGTCAAACAAAAGACAAACTGCGCCTTTTTTTTTGGTTTTGTTTTTTTTTTTTGGAAATGGAGCCCATTTATTTAATGCAGTTCTAAATTAAGGCAAATAAGGAGACCTGCCCTTCAAAAAAAGCAAATCAAGATGTGTCCTGTTGGTTTTGTATCTATCCCCAGCCCCCAGTATAGCTTTTCTTTTAAAGAGGGGGAAAATAAAAGAAAGAATTTTTTTATTGGCCTTCCCCCTTCTTTCATCTCCTCCCTCCCTCGTGCTGTGCAAGACAAACTGTCATGGGCTGTTTCGTCACTGTGGCTTTGAGCTGCAGCCTCACCTTTGAATTTTCAATTTTTTGATAATAAGAATAATATTATAAAAAGGACAAGGTTTTCTTTTCTGTTTGTGAGGTTTTGGATTTTTTTGTTTGTTTTGATTTGTTTTTTTGTTTTGTTTCATTTTTGTTGGGTTTTGAGTTTTTTTTGTTTTGTTTTGGGGATTTTTTTGTTGTTGTTTTTCTCTATCAAGAGACTGGATGGCTCCTGGAACCTCCTTTGCATCATTAGAGGCAAAAACTATGTAGCGGTTTCTTAAATAAAAGTATAAGCTGTGTCTTGTACCTCTTTTTGCCCTGAGCCACCCTCCCAGGAAAGCCAGAGCTACTGGATGGAAACTTCCTCTGTCCTTCCCCACTTTTATTAAAACAAAGACCCTGGAGGCAAATCCTGGTCCTTCTTGTCCTGCACCAGTGCGGTGAATGTTCTAGGATTTTCATTTCTTTATAGCCCTTCCTCCACCTAATAAAGATCTGAGCATATCACTGATGTTTGTCTGCATTTTCAAAGGCTCTAGGAGGAGTGTCACGGCCTGTCCCTTTCCACCTGCTCCTGCAACAGGAGTTGAGCTGGGAGGGTAAGAGCAGTAGGTGGGTTTGACCAAGGTGAGTTCCCCTGGGGGCCAAGAGCTCTCAGGCAGCTGCAGCAGGGATGGGATCGGGGCAGGACCCTAGCTCCTGCCAGGAGCATCGTCTCTGCCCTTGGAGTCTTCTGGGGTGGTGCTTTGAGTCCCTGTGGAGTGGCTGGGATGGGGAGGGAGCAGAGCTGCAGCACTGCCCTCCCTTGCTTTTGCCATGAGTTCCATGGGCTGCACTGGGAGGAAGGGCAGTGGTGAGGGCTCCCAAGGGAAGTCTCCTGCTTATCCTCCTGAGCAGCTGAGGAGGTGGGTAAGTATGTAGCACAACAGGCAAAGGGATTTTTTTTTTCCCCTCAAGATCCACTAGAAATTGTTTCTATCCTGAGAACCACTTTTCATTGTGTTACCAGCTCTCAGGCACTCTGGGACCCAGTTGTCATCCAGCCCTCCCCCAGCCTCTGAGCAGCACAAAAACTGCCCTGGCCTTCCTGTGCCCTGGCTCAGGTTTTGACACTAGTCGAACTCCAGCAGCTGCTGCAAGCTCTTGGCAGCTGCTGTCCCACTGCCACCAGCTTCGGGATGTCAAGAAGGGCAAGGATGTGCCTGTGGGCTGGGGCCTCTGTTTGTACATGGGCTGTACAAACAGCTATGCCCTGACAGCAACAGCATCTCATTTACCCACCATCTGAGCTGCTGCCTCACAGGAGTTCTTCACAAACCCCCAGAACTGCCTTCACTTGAGTTCTTGTTTACAGATAATCTGGTGCTTCCTGCAGGTGTAGCTCAGTCCTTCTGTGTGTGTCAGGGTCCAGAAGCAGCTGGAGGTGGGAAAAGGCAGCAGGTGAGAATTGGTGCCAGCCCACAGCAGCTCCTGAGCCTTGGATTCCTGGCAGAGCCACTGCAAGAACTCCTGCCACTGCTTCTCCACTGTCCCCAGCCACACAACTTCCATCCTCAGCCTGGCAGTGAGCACAGAAGGGCAGCCCACAGCCTGTGCTGTCCTGCAGCATCCTCTTTCCCAGCACCCGCCAGCCAAGGCAGCTCCAGCACCTTCCCAGCTGCTCTGGGGTCTTTCCCACAGGCCGAGTGTTGCAGTCAGCCACAGGCAGGCTCCTCTGCTTTCCTTGTGAGACTCAACAAGGTGTTTCTCCCTTTCCCTACACTGTCAGTTCCTGCAGGACTGCAGCAATTTCCTCTCTAAGCCCTGTTTGGGCACTGATGGCAGAGCTGAGGTAGCCCAGCTGCACTTGGCTGTTAAGGAAAGGTGGGGGAACCCCCCCCTCCAGGAGCAGGCTGGGTTTGCTGGATGGGCTGCAGCTGGAGGGAGCAGCTCCTGGCAGTTCTGGGCAGCCCAGTGCTGGAGGGCCAGGCAGGAAATATAGGCAATCCAGACAGCACCATCCCCAGTATGGAGACGCCTTTGGGAAGGCAGCTCCAAAATGCCACCACCATTCCTCCCGCACAGCTGTGCAGCCAAAGCACTTGGCCCCAGCTAGATTTGACCGGGCAGTTGGTGCACTCCCATCGATGCCAAGTGCAGCCAGTGCAGTTCCCTGACGCTTGTCCTGCTAATTTTAGCCTAACTGCAGCATTGAGGCACAGCAAACACACTTCTCTCC
Organism: Platyrinchus mystaceus; assembly: GCA_035041135.1. Lineage (NCBI taxonomy): Eukaryota > Metazoa > Chordata > Aves > Passeriformes > Tyrannidae > Platyrinchus > Platyrinchus mystaceus. Next base: position 64,101,810 of record JAWWLV010000100.1, read on the forward strand.
TGGGCCTGCAGGGAACAGCGTGGGCCAGGCAGGGCCAACAGTCATGACCTCAGTCTCTCTGCCAGGCTTCTGCACGAGGCCAAAGCCATTCCCTGCCTCAGGAGTCTGCCGTGTCTATCCTTTCAGGAGCGTTGTGCTCCTGCCCTGCCAGAGCACTGACCACCAGCAGCACCACGGCCCCATGGCAGCAACTCTGACCCACATTCTGCCTCCCTGCTCCAGTCATGAATCAATGAACCAATTTCTCACTGGTCTCCCCCTTTCTGACTTAGGAATACTAAATACAACAGCAAAGCCTGTGGCCTTTTCCCAAAGTCCCCCTCTAAATCAGTTTGTTCTTTAGTTTTAGGTGCAGGCAGTTGTCAAACAGCGGCTTTATTTCCCAGTAACCTCACAGATTTTTGTGTATGGGTGTATGCACTGATACCAGAGCAGCACTGAACTTACCATTCAAAGCTTTGAATAACCCATGCAACGCAACCAGGGAAGTAACAGTACAGAGATATTTTCATTTCACATTTTTATTAGTAGACAGATGTGCAGAAAAGACAAAATATAACTACTGAAGGGGAAGACAACACAAAAATGCATCAGTTAATTCTTTCTGGTAAATTATACTGAAGAAAAAAAGGAAAACATCTGGGAGTTCAGCTAAGAAAACTACTAAGAAATCTAGTGTACCCTGCTGGTTTCAGAATGGTTGAAAACTGCATTTGAAGGGACTTGTAAGTTGCAAATGTAAACGCTAATATTGGCTGAAACAGGAGAAAAAGGGTTAAGAAAAAAACCAGAATACATAGAGTAGGTAAACATTTTTCTGCAATCATCTCTTAAATAGTTTCAAAAAAATCCCCTCATACTTCAGTTGTATCTGAAAAAAAAGGAAACCAGCAAGTCAACAAGCAATGACACTGCACAAGACAGTGGGGAAGAGAAATTAGTCTGGTTATTGTCGGAGCGCTCAAAAGAGGTTGCTTTCTTGTCTTTAAAAAAGGGTAAAACAAGTCATAATAATGCATCTTACAACACCAAGCTTGGAAATACAAGTCACTGGAGAGTATACAGTGAAGACGGTCAAAAGTACAAGGGAAATCCTGAAAGATGCAGTATCCTCATTTCCAACCCAGCCACCAGCACAGCCAGCATTGCCACCCTCTGCTCCTTCATCACCCCCAGCCACCTGAAAGCTGAAGGTTGGTGCCCCTGTCCCGGCATGGCCCTAGGCCCAGTTCTGCAGCCAGGAGACCAAGGGGCCCTTTTGCGACCCCTGATGCCACCCTCGCAGGGCTGGTGTGAGGCTGGGGTGCCCCACACTCGCTGGATGCAGGGGAGCCCTGCTGCCAGCTCCAAAAGCACCTGGGGCTGAGTCAGTCCTTGCTGGAAGGTCAAGCTGAAGGAGCAGGACACCTCAGGAGGGTGCAGCTGCCTTTCCAGGTAACATGCAAGCAGGAGGGCAGAGGGCTGTGGGAAGCAGCAGGGACAAGGAATCACCACTTGGGCTGCCTTCACTCCCTGGGGGCAAAGGGAGGCACATCCCCGGACAGGGACTGTCCCTGCTGCAGCAAACCCCTGCCAAGCAACACTGAAAACAGATCTGCCTTGCTCATTTCACAAGGAACCCCACATACCTTCCTCCCCTCCCCGAGGGCCGCCTTCCCCTCCTCTCCCTCCGGGCAGCACACTTGGAACTTGCTCAGTCTTGCCCGGGGCACAGCTGATCCCTAACAAACCCCCGGAGAGGCTGCAGCTGGTGACGTACCATGGAAAACCCTGAGATACACGGAGGGGAGGAGCAGGCCCTGGCCATGGTGATGCCTCGGTACCTGTGGGGACCGAGGGTCCCACCCAAGCAGGGACAGCACCCCTGAGCTGCTCCAGGGCTGGTGGCTGACCCAGGGATCATGCACAGGGTGAACTCGGGGCACTGCACCACGGCCAAACACGAAGAGCTGCACCACAGTCAGGGTGTTGAGGAAGTGGGGAAGAGGGTTCTGAGACAGGAACATGCATGATTCGATCCCCCTGTCCACAATGGAGGGCCCTAAGCTCTGCCAAGAGCTCCCAGAAATGTGTGAGAGGGCGAGCTCAGGGCACCAGCTGAATGAAGCATGATGCTGAAGATGGACCCTGCTGGCCTTCCTGTCCAGCCCGGAACCCCCCTCTCCCTGGGGGCTGCACACGTTTGCCTGTGCCCCAGCCAGGTGGGCAAGGGAGAGCCCAGCACCACCCACCCTCTGCCCTGGGGGCACTGGGACAGCCTGTGCACCCCAGACAGGCACCAAGAGGAGCTCTGACCTCTGCCAGCCCCACAGAGTCCGTGGGGCTGCAGCAGAGCTGGACCTACCCCCAGGTGGGCAGCATAAGAAACAGAAAGCTGCACAGGGCTGGGGCTGCAGGAAGCAAGGGCTGCTAGTGAGCACTGGGGCCGGATGCACATCTGTTCTCATCCCTGCAGAGAGGGGCAGCTGGCAGCAGATGCCAGCAGAACAGCTAAACTGAACTTTTGCAACCCTATCCTAGTCTGAAAAAAAAGCAATGAAAAAAAAAATAGCAACCCAGGGCTCAGTTGTACAGACGTGAAGTGTTAAGTGTTTATTTTAGGGTTCATATCACAAGCCTTTTCCAGAGACAAAGCTGATTGTGCCCTCTGGGGCTCCAGGGGCCAGCTATTTCCTAACTTAGCAGGCTGAAAAGGAATACTGTACCTTTCAGTGACATCCCATCAAGCTCAACACACAGTAGCTTTAACACTCTCCGCCCCACACCTTATAAAGGAAAAGCCACCACCACAAGGCTAAACGAATGTACACACGCTATTATTGTAAATAGAGCAGCTAAACCTTGGCAATTTGCTTCGTGGGGATTTTTTTTCTTCCCAGTAAGTGCAGCACTTGAGCTCCTGAAAACCCAGCTTCCAATGGGTTTGTTCCAGCTTTAAATACATTAAACATCTCAATGCAAGACTGTATTTAATTCAAGAATCTAAACGCGAGCAAACCTGTTTTGCTGTGAGCGTTTCGTAGAGAAGTGAGAAGGGGAGTTTCTTTTTTAAAAAGAAATTGTAATACAGTGATGAAAGGGTTAAGAATGCAAGAATTCAGACATTCTGTGGAGGGTCTCTAAGAGGTCCATAAAAAAGGAGCAAACAGATCCATACAACAGGAGACAGCAGGAGACAAAGTTTTGTGTTGGTTTTTTTTTGTTTGTGTTTTTTTTTCTTTTTTTTTCTTTTTTTTTTTTTTGACACCCCCCCCCCCACTTTTTTTTGCGTGACTGCTGCTAGGTTACCGCTGCTCCCTTCTGGCCTGAGTCGGCAGGGCAGTACAGGGGCATAGAGGGAGCAGGTCACGACTCCTCATTGCCAGAATCATCATCATCGTAACAGTCGGCATCTTCCTCCTCCTCATCTTCGTCGTCAATGTCGTCATCATACAAGTCGTCGTAAAGCAAATCTGAACTGTTGTCATTGGAAGGCACTTTAGTTTTGATGCAGTACTCTGCCAGTGTAGTGGGGACCTTCACGCCATCCTTCTCTGCCTCAGCTTTGGTAGCCAAAACCTGTTTCCTGTGGGGAGAAGGACACAGCGGAACGTGAGCAGGGCCAGGGCCGTGTGCCAGCGGCAGGTTGGCTCCACTCCCACCTCCCGGCCAGTCCCAGCCCAGCCCTCCTGGCAGCTCAGAGTCAGGAGATCGGAGGTTTGGATCAAGCACCACAAACAGCACTGGAAACAGATTTAGTTCCTGCAGTCCCAGCCTTGGGAACACGCCAAGGGTGTTTGCAGCAACATATGAAATCCGTTATTACACAGGACTCCACATAAGAGACCTGCCAAAGCTCAGAGCAAATTCCATTTGCTACAGGAGGGATGGTCAGGGATTTCCTACGATGATTTATTGACTCTGCCCTGTCAGTTCTACCCCCATGTGCTCAAAACTGCAATTCCCACAAGCCTTTGGCAGCTCTGAGTTCCCAGCAGAGGACAAGAGCAGTCAGAGCATGTGGCTGCACCCCAAGGCACAGCCGTAACCCCAGTGCTGCCTGGGACCGGCAGAAGCCAAGTGTTTCCCATCCCCCCAGGACAGCCTCTGGCTGCTGCCTCCCAGCAGGGAGGAGCAGATGGCAGCCTCATCCCCTCACCCACCCGCCTGCTCCTCAGTCTGCCATTCCCTGCGCAGGGAGTACATCCAGCTCCGCTGATGCCGAGGGAGCTGGAGGACTGAACCTCCCAGCTCAGCTCTCTGCACAGACAGACTGCCCTGCCAGCTCCAAAAGGGGCATGTCCTGCTGGCCCAACTGGCACAGCCAGCACAGATGTGGCCTCACGGAGCAGTCCCTCTCCAGGCTCTGCAGCAGCCCTGGCTCACACCCACATCATCTCCCTGCGGCTCCCGATGAACCATGAACTTCTTAAAGGGCAGCACTGAGCAGTGCTTCCAGCTCATCAAACCCAGCTTTGCAAGGCCTTGCCAAATCCCATTGATACTCCTTCGAACTGGAGGGACATGACTATGATTCATGCATGCATTAAGCACAGGAATTAGTAGGATGCAGTCAGTTTCCATCACATCCTAAGCAATGCAGGGCTCAAAAGGCAAGCAGGGACTCTGACTGGGATTTACTAGTAGCCAATAGGTTTTGCAGAGCATCATGACAGATTAGTCTGAAAAAAGGACCATTTAAAGACATATTAGCCCAGTCCTCCTGCTCCAGAAGTCTGCACTCCTTCTGTGTGCTGAAAACTCTGGAGGGATCAGACACATGGACTTGGAATAAGACGATAAAATTCATTTCTAAAGAAACAACCGCTGCAAGAAACCAGTTTCAGCAAATTCTGGAAGCAGCCCATTTCACAGGATCCAGTACAGGAGGCTGGTAGCACAGCTTCCCCCGTGGAAAAGCCTACCTTATGATTTCGGCGTACTCCTTGTCTTTTCCTTTACTGTCCCTCCATTTCCTGAACATGACTGATGCATCCACGTTGGCTGGGGAGAATGTGTTGGGCTCATTAAGCAAAGAGATTACACTCAGTAAGATAGTCCTGAAAGAGGTAACCACAACAGCAGAGTCAGAGCTAACGCACTCATGGATTCTGGATGCCGACGACTTCTCTGGATGATGCATCAAAAACTTGTTTGAAGTCAAGTCTTAAGCTGAGGATAATATTTTAAGTGAGAGCAGGTATTTATGACCCTCACACCCTGGGCATCCATGAGGAAAGGTGACACAACACAAACCTCATGTGACTGCAGTTCAGTGTGTCTGTGCACATGCTTGTGACAGGGCAGCAGGCAAAGCTGCAACCAGAGCAGAATTCAGCTTGTCCACACCACCCACAGATGGTGAGGGCCTGGAAACCTGCTCAGTGAGTCTGTTCCTGCTGGCATGCAGCCTCCCAGCAGGAAGCCAGGCTGTTTGTCTGCCCTACACAGGGAGAAGGACCATTAGGATCCAAGGCCATCAGAAAAGGCTGCACTGCTTTGCCTCTACCCCACTGTGTGGTAAGAGGTTGAGGCTGTGGGCAGGTCTCTCCTCTCCTCAGCTCGTGCATCACTAAAAAAGCTGCAGCAGCAGCACTCGAGCACAGCAAGGGGAAGGCAGTGCAGATGTTTTTCAACACCCAGGCCAGCTGCCAAGGGCCAGAGGGATTCAGCTGCCGGTGCTCAGCAAAGCCAGCATGAGCCAGTCACGTAACCCTGGCAGACAGACAGCCTTCCTGGATTTCCAGCAGCAACCCAGACCTCGCCAGCTGCCCTGCTCTGCTGGCATTTACCAGGGGCAAACACCACCCCCTTGCCCAGACCCTTCTCCTGTAGTTCCTACAGCCCTCTGCACTTCAGCCCCTGTGCCACAACCAGCACAAACACCAACAGCGAGCCCCGTCAGGCAGCTCCGCACACCTGGACACCGCAACAGCTCCACCTGTCCCAGTGGTCCTGACAGCAACAGCTTCCCATCCAAGGGCAGGGAAGAACAAGAGACAAGGAGTAAGTCTTGAAACACAGGACTACACAGCAGCCCCTTTGCAGAACTCAATTAAAGGTGACTTGGAGCCGCAGCTGTATTTGCATTGATTCAGAGGCATCCTCAGAGCAGCATGTGCTGAGTGCATCTACCAGATCATATATCTGGGATGCAAATCCAGGAAAAGTTTGGCCACTTTCTTTTTGTCATTCTTTTTCATTTTCTTTTTCTCATTCACTGCTGATTTTCTTGAAAGGTTTTGAAACTAAACACTTGTGTCTGACCAGACTAGCAAGGCTATCAGAAGAGTCTTATACAATTTATTTTCCAAATTATGTAACTCTGTAGGAAAAGAGGTCTGCAGCTCCAGAAAAAACCTGTCTGGTCAGACTGGAATGATGGGCAGAAGAGATCATCTTCTACTTCATCTCAAGAATTCGTTTAAAAGCCTTTGATTCTCAGCAAAGAGGCTGCAAAGCCACCATGTCAGCTCCAGCATTGTGCAGCAGCCTTACTGTACAGCAAACAAAGTCGACGGAATCCCAGGGACAAGAATTCATGTCTGGATTTAGCATCTGCTCTACCACACTTCCATCAACAGTGAGGAGAAGCCAATATTTCCACTGCAGTGCCCAGACTCCAAAGCCAGTGCAAAGCTACTTAAATAGAGCAAGGCAACTGCATTAGAGGTGAGGCTCTCTGAGCTCCACATTCCCAACCAGCACATCAGATCAGCTCCATCACTGCTGATGTCCATCACAGCCTTGTCCAACTCAAACCTGGCTGCTGTGGGTAAGCAAGGGGAACAAGGTACAGTAACAGAAAGGCATCCCAGCACAGGAAGTCTGACAGGACAAAATCATTAAAAAAAGTTCAACCACGTGGGACTGAAAACCTCAGCTTCAGATACAAACTGCATGGACCGGACACAGGCTGAGGCTCTGGGATGATGCCAGGGATCACGTTCTAGCATGTTGTTTCATGCACGCTGATGGAGTGAAGACAAGGGATTTCAAACCTGGTTCTGCTTCCTTACATCCCCCATCCCATTCTGGGGAACAGTGAACTGTTTTAAAGGGTTTTCAGTGCTGTTGTCTTCAGAGGAGTCTCTATACATCTCCTTTAGCACTAGGGAAGAGCAGCCAGCAAAGGCTCAAGGAAACGGACCTGTTAAGGGCCTTTTCCTTTCCACATATCAACCAAAGGCTCATAGAGAGACGGATTTCATCCCAAACAGACATGATGTAGATAACCTGGTGCTCCCAAACAACACATCCTATTATATTCCTTGTTGAAAAAGAAATTTTTTTTTTGTTCCAACTGCTATCCACATTGTAGCCTCTCAGAGCCACCTTTGGAGGTGGGCAGAGATTTGTCCTAGCACATTTTTGCTCTCCAGTGTTAAGCTAAAAGTTTTGGTTTAGGTTGTACTGATGGTTACTTTAGTGTTTGCAGATCTGTTTGCAGAGTTTGCCCCAACCTTAGGCAGCCAAAAAAGCCAAGAAAAATGGGAATCCTTGGGAAACAAGGCAATAGCAAGACAGGACATCACCTATCTGCGCGATATACAGATGTACCAACTTCTCAAATGCTGTGCTGAGTTCTGGCCTGTGCTGCTCAAGGACAGGGAGGAGATGGGAGGTGGAGAAGGGCAAACAGAGTTATCAAAGAGCCTCATCTGTAAGCCCTGACACCACTCCCTCAGCTCCATGGGACACAGGAGGCAGTTTTCTCTGCCACACAGATCACTGTGGCATTCCTTAACATCTTGCTGGGTGTTTGCTGTGTTAATATTTACTCATGCCTGCCTCACCTATCTCCAGTGATGTACTTGACTCCAGTCCATACTTGACTGTGTTTAAAAAAAATTAATAAGTCTGCTTGACACCCTTAGAGGTGGAAGCACAGATGCTCTCAAAGTTGAAAAATCACATTTTTCCCCCTCAAACACTTCAACCCTGATCATCTCTGGCAAACAAACACTCAGCAGGATTTAGGAAATGCAGCAGTTGAGGAGCAGCTCCAGGTTACATAGGCAGCTCATGACAAGCACGCTCCCTCCCACACCTTCAGCCCACTGCCTCCCTCTGACACTGGAGCCTTCCAATGCCAAATGGGACTCTGGCAGGATGTGTTTCTGCTGGCAACTCAGGCCAACAACTGATGCTGGTAGCAGACTACCAGGGAAGGATGAGTTTTATTTACATGTTCTGATACAGATGAGGGATGTTTTGTCTGCAAATGTCACTCTTAAGCCCAAGACATTCCATGAGAGTAAGCACCAAAACCTGCAGCTGTGGTGAGGGAGAGCAGAAATCAGAGAAGGAGCCCCATGAAAAGTTGAATATAACGAAATACTCAGAGTGTTTGTGCGATATATGTAATTAATGCCCAAAGCTGTTTCCTAGCAGTGAGTTGAGGCTTGTCACTCACCTACTCAGCTCTTTATGGGCAGTGTCTTGTAATGAGAATGAAATTCAGCTGCTGTTTCAAAAACATGGACAGGCTAGGCCTTGAATGCCATTGGTACACAGTGATCCTTTGTTCTTTTGGAAGGAAGAAAACTACCCAGCTAACTGCTCAAGATACCACACAGCAGGGCAGGAGACAGACAAACAACAGAAGGCAAACAAAAGGCTTCTACTGGGCCTAAATACTCAAAAATGTACTTTTCCATTAGTGGTATCCTGAAGAAGATAACAATGACTGGGAAAGGCAAGAACATTTGAGATAATTTGCCTTAAGAGCATGAAAGCCTGTGAACAGGATAGAAGGTTCCACACTGTCAGCCCAGTATCAGGACACAGAGTACCTTCAGTACCTTCAGACAGCTTGGTAAGCCTGGTTTCCACTTCAAGCCTTAAAACCCCAAAGCTTTAAATTCCCTTCTAAGCCTCTCCCAACTTAGGCCTTAGTCTTGTAGAGACAATAGGCCTCTGAAGTCACTGTTGCACATCATATCCACACTTACCTGACATTTTGGGTAGGGTTCCACCTCTCAGATGGCAGCTCTCCACTTTGTGGGTCATCTACAGGTGGGTGAAGAATTGAAATACATACATCTCCATTCTGCAAGACAGAAAAAAGCACTGAGAATAGCCTGACTTGAGGCTGAAGTCTGATGATTCAACTCCACCACTTGAGCAGTTTAACCTTGTTGATATGAACACCCCAAAAAAACCCCCACCAAAAACAACAACCCAAACTCAAACCCAAACTGGCAAGAACTGGAAGTGGTTCTCCATTCATCCTCGATCTACTTCATTTATACACAAGGGTTAGTCTGCAAATTGGCAAAAACCCCAATCTGAAGTCAGAGACAGTCAGGTTTAAAGAATGTAGCAAAGCGAGCAAAAATAGTAATAAGATAGCATAAAACTAAATTGGTCTCCCGACAGCAAGTACTGTCACAGTGATAGAAATAAGCTTTAGTCACAGGAGACCCAAAGTAGGGTTAAAAAAATCTGGTGCTCCCAGTGGTAGCTGAGTTTGCTACAGGAATTTTCGAATTGAAGGGTTTATCACTCTCTATTAGCTCAGGTACGAAAACATTTGTTCTCCCAGGACACAAGGATGTTGAACAGATGGTGTGGGGCAGGCTTACACTGCTCCCCTAGGACACAGCTGTTCGAAATATCAGGTGAAAAAGTAGGAGATGTTCTCTGAAGGTTTCACTGAAAATCCCTTCCAGAATGCAAGATATTTTGGCAGCATATGGAAGCCATACAGCCACGTAATCCCAATATCTGTTCTACTCACCACTGTTATGGCCTGAATATAGATTTAAAACTCCATAATGCATACCATTTATAAACATTTGGAGAAGCTATAAACCCAATTCTCCATCAGCAACAGCCCTCTGACACAATTACTTTGTAGGAGTTCTGTGGCAGTATCCACCACATCCGATATCTTCCACTAAAGTACTCCAGGGACCCGTGGGGTCCCAGTGCTTTACTGCAGGAAGGTGCAGATGAGTCCTAAGGCCAGCAAGCAGATATTGGCCTCCCCAGGCCGCACTGGCTTGCTCCTCCTTGCTGCTGGGGTGACGTACAAGTTCCTGGAGGCAGCCCCACACCTTCTGGAGGTACAGCCTGAGCTGAGGAGCAGCACTCACGCTGCTCCGAGGCACAGGTTGATGGCAGGATCAGTCCTGTTTAGGATTCCAGGCTGGCAGCTCCCCACACACCTGGTCTCAGGCCCTTCCAGCACTGCTGGAGCACAGAGCAGGGCTGCTCACAGCAACAGCATCTGTGCCTTTGAGCCCAAGCCAGTGATCACAGCCACAGATTGCAGCAGCTCACCTGAAGGGCCTCACAGACATTTCAACTCGCCTTGATTAACAATGACTTTTGTTCCATAGCCAAACAAGATCCTCCGTCAGCGTTGGAGGGTTATGATCAGGATCTAGATTTCAGTGGCGCACTAACCCTGCCAGGTTTGCTAATCTAGCCAGCCCGTGTCACTTTGAAGCAGGTTTTAGTGAAGAACACAGCAGTGCAGCACCTGGAGCTGCTGAATACCACAGCACATACTTATGTTGCTGGAACAGTTTGCCATAAGAAGGCAGTTTCCTTTTTAGGACTCCAACAGCCTTGTGCAACCTTGGAATTTTCTTAGTATCGTTTTAAGGTGAAGTTAACTTTACTAACGTTAATTTACGTTCCCAGTCCATTAAGTTTTTATTAATAAGTTTGTTTAGTTTTTCCTTTAACCCTTTCCTGGGAGAATGCAATGCTGGTGGCTCAGAGAAGGCATCACAGCACTTGGGAGAAGTTCCTGAAGCGATGAGGTGAGCAGCATGTGGACAAGCAGATGTTTGGCAACATGAAGATAATAGAGGGAAGCAAGGATGTGAGAAGTTTCCTTCTTGCAACAGTCAGTGTTACATGTTTGGGAATTGCACTGCATTAGAGTCTGGAAGGGTAAAGGGTAATGGGGCCTGATGAGATCAGCACAAGGTTTTAGGGATCAGGGTAGGCAGGGGGTGAGCCTTTCCCTACATACATTATGAAATATACAGACAAGGAGGATGAGGTATGCATCTGACAATGGGAAACAGCCACAATTCTATGTAGGACTGAGAACTCTTGTGTCATAAAAATAATGAAGAGGTGAATGCAGTTTTACCAAAATTCAACTAGATGACCCAAGTAAAGTAGAGACGAGAAAGATACACCTTATTCAAGTTTCACTTTCTTACTTTCTATGGACCATCACGACATAACTGTAACACCAAACTGCAACATCAGCCCCGACCTCTCCATCTGGTCCCACCAGCAGATTCTGTAAACTGCTGGTTTCTTTCATCTTCTTTGCACTAAAAGGGTTTTTTTTTTTCCCTGCTCCTGACAAGCCCTCAAACCTCAAGCACTTTGCTGAGTTAGTCTCAGTTTCATTTGGAGTTATCCCAGTGCCTCATCTTCATTGCCTAATTGTTGTTTCCAAAACAGCCTGCAAGCTGCTTCAGGTTCCCTCAGCTGCAAGAAGTACTGCTACAAACACGAAGTACAAAGCTGAGAGCTGGAGTATTTCAAGGGTAAACCCAAAGTTTTGGGTTAGTTTCTCCTCCTACCTTCAGTTGTTTCTAGAGCCAATTTTTCATCTTTCCCACCAGGACTGGGAGAGTTCATCTCCAAGACTCCTTTTGTACATGTAATTTTGGTAACTGTTTCCCACTTGCCTCCTGCAGGAGGATTTCTGGATTCAGAATCAATACCCACAGTATGGGTCTGCAGTAATCTGCAGATTTTAAAGTTGTTTTTATTTATGGATGGAACTCCCATGTAACTGGAATAGAGCCTCACAGAAAACCACCATCCTTGGCTACATGCAAGATTCTGTGCCAAGTACACAGCCCAAGTAAGAAGACTCATTTGAGGATGTCCCTGGGCTTAGGGCAATCCCCATGAGCAGTTTTCAATAATTAAAACTGATGACTATCCTGTTCTGCACTGAAGTTTGGCAAGGCTTTTAGCCATTTTTTACTAAGCCATCATTGCTGTTATCACCATGATACTTGAAGCACACCCATTCCAAACTGGATATTTAGCAGCAAAAACCAGTCAGAAAAGGGCTTTCCAAGCCCAAGGCATCAACTGAAGCCACCATTTGTTCAAGGGAAGGAAGAGAAGTGACATTTCTGTTTTCAAGTGGGGCCAAAGGAAGCCTGCAGAACCTCTCATAGGGACACCTGTGATAAGGTGACAGACCTGCACCAACAGGAACATTTTTGAAAAGCCTCTAGCTCCTCCAACTATTCAACCAGTGTTCCTAGCAGGCTGACACTTGTCTAGGATAGACAAAAGTTCCCTAGCAAGGATTTGACTGACCTCCACTAAAAGTCAAGTTTTGAACCAAAACAGGGCTTCAGCTTTCAAATACAGCTCTACCAAACAGGGTATTAAAATTGAACCAACTGCCTCTGTACAGAATCATTCCCCTTCTGGACCTGCTACATAGTTGTACCATGATCCAATTACTGACAGTCCACAGCCTTGACTACCCTCTGAATGTGACTCACACAGGTACTGAGCTTAAGATTAAGGAAGCAGAAAGCCTTCTCACATGCCCGAGAAAGGGTTTTTTAAAAACCACCTTACCTCATAAATGTTGGGGTGCCACATTTTGGTCAGGAATCTGAAGGTAGGTGGTGAATATGGATAGTCGATAGGGAATTTAATGTGAGCCTGAAAAAAAAAAAAAAATTTTAGTCATGAAACAGAAAAATAAAGACCAACAAGCAACCATTACAGAGAAAAGATTGGAAAAACCCCCCATGTCATTAAGGCTTCTAAATTGCTCATTTTATACAGTGGGGCCACATGAACTCTACACAGTTTCTTATGAGCAAAATGCTAACTGAACAAGAAAGATCTAAACACCTGGGCTGGTAATGCTCAGAAAACAAGCCAAAAAAAGGCATTTACCACCTCCTAATTCAAGGAACACTATTCAACAACTGTTGTTAAACAGGGCAAAATATATTGGAAAAGTTATAACTCAAGATACTACTGGGTTTAAAAGCAGGCTAAAAAGATGTTTGCTGAGTTGAACAGACCCGTTTTACATTTGCCTGTGTAAATATTTAAAATTATTCTTTCCATGAGGAAAAAAAATTGTTACATAACCCAAGGATTTTTGCCTTTCTTGTGCCAGAGTTAAGCTGGTCCATCTACCTGTGTTCCTAATACTGTGTTTTGCCACCACAGGCACTTTTTGAAGTCTCAGTACTATCTGCCAACAAAGTCCCACCACCAACCCAGCTTCTCCAGAGAAGCCTCTCCTGGCCCCTGTACCACATCCAGGCTCATGAGAAACTGAACACAAGAGATCCCAGAAGCAAGATTGTGAGAGCAGAATTCCAGGCCACCCCCTTCCACTTAAGTACCTAACCATGCCACTTGGACACAGGGTGCTGGACTTGTTCAACAAGACAAACTAAGTTTTATTCCCAGAAACAGAAGCAGACAACCAAACAGATGGATTACTGAGCTGCGAAATACCTGGCTACCGTTTTACTTATCTGCATACACCTTTGCCTTGCAACCCAAATTTTATGGGGTCAAAGTGCCAGGCAGCCAAGCAAAGAAGATTTTCTGTTCACCTTTAAGTAAGAAACTCATCAGCTCATGTCTGTACAGCTCAGGCTGTATGGTCTGTACACACCTGTCCATGATAGTGACTGTATGTGGGTATGTTGCAGCAGCACTGAGTCCTCACCCCACAATCATTTCCCACAGCACACTCACAACCTAGAGGTTTATGATCTGCTCAAATCCCAGCCCACAGTTTAAAGTCAGTTGCAGGAACGGCATCGCTCCAAGAGCAGTGAGCAAATGCCTCTTGTCACCACACCACTGCAGAACAGAGTGACTGCTGCAGCAAGGACGTGCCTACAACAAGCCACCCTGCACTGGGAGCAGAGCAGAGATTTATCCGGGGCAGAGCACATCCACTCCAGCTCAAGTTATTGCATCATGGAGCTGCAGACTCATCTGGACCACAGGAGTTTTCCCAGAAAAACCCATTCCTGTGCTTACATGCAGTTTCGTGAAACCTAAGACATAAAACAGCCCAAGGACTGAGATTAAAAATGCACGAGACAACAAAACTCAGGATTGAGCTACCCTACAAGATTTCTTGGCAGAATCTATCTTCTACACAGGCACAGTTTCTAGGAGGCCGAAACAAAAAGCATTGTGCCAGCAGAGTACCAGAACTGACATGCTTATATCCCACATGGATGGTCAAGGAGTGCAGGTCTTGTTCCTCAGAGCAATTCCTCTGCTCTCAAATTGTCTAACCCTGAGAATTTCCTCTCAGGAAGGCCAATCCCAACCCTGAGCCTGGAGCACCAGTTATGGTCCCTGTATGTGATGGAGGCTCATGCAGAAGCTGTGGATCCTGGAACACTATTCCAAACTTCTAAATCCTGTTGTATCCAATTCTTTAGTAGAAGAGGCTACCTGCCTACAGTAATTATCATTATGAAATGTGGTGTTGTGTCACATGAAGGATGCTCTTGAGCTCTAGGGCTAGAAAATGCAACCGGAGAAATTAGAGAAATCTTTTCTTCCCACACAGATGCAGCACTGTAATCCATCACATATTCAGAGAAACCAGTCACATTATGTGTTGATAAGCTATTTCTAACTAGCCTGTAATTGTTTAGCACATTGAGATGCTGTACTGGAGCATAAAGCCAACTGAAGCTTCTCTACAAACCTGATTTCAGAGCCAAAAGACACCAAAACATGAAACCTCACATTACAGGCAGGGATTTTTTTCCAAACAAAAAGAGCACCACTTTCAGTCCCTGTGGTGAGATCATCCAGAATTTGAAAGTGAAACCAGGTGCTTTTCCAGGCCATTACAAACAGGTCCGAGAGAATTACTCCACATCTCTTGTGCCAGAGGAAGCATGGGAAGTTATGTAAGCCCACTCTGCTCTCACTGAATGCTATTTGAGCTTCTGTGTGGGTTAAGCAAGCCAAGAATTTCCAAGACAAGCTGCAAGACCGCTTGCAAAGATGCAGCAACAGCCACGATCACAGGTCATTTTTTTTTCCCCACTGAAAGCCCAATTCTGAACATGTTAAAACAAAAAGATCAAATTCAGCAATAAACTTATTTTCTAAACAGAGCTCCCAGAATGGTTTCCTCCCTACAGCTTCACTGATGTAAGGCAAATCAGCTCATTTCTGTTAAATTCAGCCAGGCTGCTATGTACTAGAGAGCGGCAGAGTTTTCAGGCAGCTTGTTAGCTCCGTTACAGCCAGACAAACTAATTTAGGAGGACTAAAGGTGCAGCTCAGTCCCCGCACCTACAAGTACCCAACAGTTACTGCATTCACCATGGGCTTGACTCTTCTAGCTGAGCTTAAACTGGAGAGAAATAATCCTATTTTGGTGTTCTGACTGTAGCCAACTGATTGCCATGGCTCTTTGACATCACTGAACACAGTCAATAGCCAGAAAGGTGGAGACCAGCCACCAACCCGTCCCCTCTTTCTCCAGTTTATAACTAGTCACACTTATAGTCCACATAAAAATAAAAAACTCCTCTCAATAGTCCAGCCTGGCAGAAGATTCAGCCCTTTACAGGCATTTTCAGCTACTGCACAAGAACTTCAACCTCCAAGTTACACCATGGCATGTATTTTAAGAATATTTCTACCAGCACAGTCACTTCATTTCCAGTTTTACTGCCTTGCTCCCATGCATCCTCAAAAATTACTGCACTTCAGGTTTGTAACCTTTCTTTTATTTCAATAAGGTGAAGCCACAGATTTTGCTATGCATGCCAGAAAAATAAGAGCCTCACTAGATCCTGTGTTATCTGATTGAAAATACAAACCTAGTATTTGTACTGAATTATTCACGGACTGGAGGCAATCCCACGTGGCCAAGAGCATCATGGCCTGGATCAGCAAAGGGTGGCCAGTGGGACTAACATAGGCAGGACCCCCTCCTAGTTTCAGCTGTCTAGAAATTCAGTACTTGTAGCTGTAAATGACACTTTAGAAGTCTGACATTGATTTCCTACGCTCCTCTCAAGTTGACAAAACCTAGAACCCTGGTTTTCAGGCAGCAAGGGTAGGAATGGTGAATCCATCCTATCTGCCCGCTGCAGGAAAGTTCCTGGGGAAGTGCACACAATTCCAGGAGAGCCACCAGCATCACAACTGATCTGATTTGAGGGTAATGGGGAGCATGAGCAGCTTTTACAGTGGCCAGCACAGACTGCAGCTGCTCAGTGTTTCTGGAAGTGCCACTTACAGATAATTCTTATTTCAAAGCACCACAAGCTTAATGCCAGCCCTATGAAAATGCAGCATCAGTGAAGCCAAGCACCCTTTGAAAACTGTATTTAAGATCAGTTACAGAGGAAGTGCTTTGAGTTTCTAAGTTATTTTGCAATTATTTGTAATTATCTGCTACATCTGGCCCACGGACAAGCTCCTACTGACTCTGCGTGCAGGCACCACCCAGGTCTCTCATAGATCACCCACTCTGCCCTGGTGCTTGCAGACAGCACAAGGCATCCCCGTTTCTCTTTGTAACAGGATAGCCAGGTTCCTTGCTATTCACATCATCCCTTCCCATAGCAATTCCCACCTAAATGACTCCTGCCCACGTGCTGCTGACTGCTCCATACACTGAACGTGCAGCAAAGGCAAAGAAGAGGGACCACAGGCCACTACTAGTGACCAGGTCAATTGACTCTTGTGAGTCCTGAAAACTCTCTCAGTGCTGGACTGACCACATGAACAGTAAGACCAGCAAACCCCTTATATCCTGCACTACCTGCACCTCTTCATAAGGAATTTGAATCATAAAGAACTGAATGTGAAAAATGATCTCACGAATAGGACGTGAAGCTTCTAAACCAGAACGAAAACCGAACCATAAGACAGCAGGGTGATGATGAGTCAGGAAGGGGGGTTAGCACACACAGTCAGAGACTGGTTTGACAGGCACAAGCCCATTCTTGTTTTACACTTAATCATATCTTATATACACTTCCTAATTTAGTTATCTGGGACAATATTAAAGCTGTTATTTCCAGTGGTACAAACTAGGTTTCCTTTTATCAAAATTTCTTTTAACAGTAAAATTTTATTAAATATTTATCTATCCATGTAGCTATATTCATAAAGCTGAGATTGTTGTCAAGTCACCCAACCCAGACCAAAGCAGAAAGCCTGCTGACCATATGATGGTCAAAGTTACAGTTACACCTTTAGAAAAAAGGACTTTCACCCATATATTAGTCTTTTGTTTGATGTGAGATCAGGACTAATAATAGACATGAAACCATAGTTGAGTTGAATAGGGAATTCCCTACACCCTGTTAAGCTGCTTTGCATCCAAGGTCCTGCAATCCTGTACATTCACACTCCTGCTGCCTGGGTTATCTCTCAAGGAACCCCAGAAAATAAAACTGCTCTGAACAATGAAGTTAGAACAAGGAGCACCTGGAAACCAAACAATTTCCTTCTAACATTACTCAAAAGAAGCAAAAGGATTTCTTTTTTTTCTTTTCTTTCTTTTTTTTTTTTGTATTGTCTCCCTTTGATAACACAGAAGTTCAGTTTAGGGATGCTACTCTTCATGGCAATAACTGCTTGTGGCAGGGCTACTCATTTAGAGACCGAGTCAGCCTGCACAAGCCCGTGTGTTTAGTATCTCAAGCAGTTCAGCAGCTAAGAGAAGATATTTCTTTCTTGCAGTGGATTTTACTGCAGGGACAGTCCATGGCATTGCACAGCTAATTGTGCTGTTCAGTCTGGACCACACCACCACCACTTTGATTCTGGCCGAAAGTACTGGCCCTGCTCTTGAGCCAAGGAACATCCAGATTCAAAGCAGGCAGTTGTTAATGCTCTTCCATGGACAACTTCCTAGGGACAGGCTGGAAGTCGGAGGAGTTCCCCTTGTCCAGAGGCCACCTGCACACTCCTGAAGCTGCTCCCCATCCCGCTCACACAGCCAAGCAGGGCCCCAGCTGCCCGTCTCCAGCCACACACACACACACACACACACACACACACATCAGTCCTGCCAGGCCCAGGGTTTGACAGAGAGGTTTTTCCTGCCTCAACTCTGCGTCCATAGTGGGTTGACCTGGCCAGATGTCAGGTACCCAGTAAAGCCACTCTCTCACTCTCCCTCTGCAACTGGACAGAAGAGAGAAAAAACCCCAACAGATAAGGATTTATGAGTTGAGATAACAGTTGGGAGAAGTCAGTTACTGGTTACCTTTATGGGCAAAACAGACTCAGAGTGGGGATAGTACTTAAAATTTATTACTAACAGGATAAGAGCTGAAGAGTGAGAAGTAAAATAATCTTAAAAAAACACCTTCCCCTCACCCCTCCTTCCTTCTATGTTCTCCCTCCTCTGCTGCAGCAGTGCAGGGTGATGGGGAATGGAGGTTACGGTCAGTTGCTGTTTCTGCTGCTGCTCAGGGAGAGGAGTCCTTCCCCTGCTCCCGTGGGGTCCCTCCCATGAGAGACAGTCCTTGATGGATCTCTCATCCCATGGCAACAGATGTTGTCCATTCCATGGGCAACAGTTCTTCCCGAACTGCTGTCCCGTGGGTCACTCCTCCATGGGTGCAGTCCTTCACAAATGAGCTGTACCAATGTGGGTCCCCCACAGGGGCCACAAGTCCTGCCCGGAAGAAACCTGCTCTAGCGTGGGCTTCCCTCTCCACAGGCCACAGGTTTCCAGCAGGATCTTGTTCCATCTTGGGCCTCCCACAGGGTCACAGCCTCCTTCATGCATCCACCTGCTCCAGCATGGGCCCCTCCATGGGCTGCAGATGGGTCTCTGCACCCCGATGGTCCCCCATGGGCTGCAGGGGCACAGCTGCCCCACCATGGTCTGCACCATGGGCTGCAGGGGCCACAGCTCTGGTGCCTGGAGCAGCTCCTGCCCCTCCTTCTGCACTGACCCTGGTGTGTACCTTGTTGTTCCCATGTTCCCACTCCGCTCTTCCCTGGCTGGAATTCTTTCTGTTCTTAAATATGCTATCACAGAGGCATTACTATCACTCCTGATTGTCTTGGCCTTGGCCAGTGGCAGGAAGCCCATCCTGGAGCGGCTGGCATTGGCTCTACAGGACAGGGGAAGCTTCCAGCAGCTTCTAACAGAAGCTACCCCTATAGCCCACCAAAACCCAGCTACAGAAACCCATTAGAACGTCCCAGGCTGATAATGGCAAAGGAAGACTAAACTCCTTAGCATAAGCTCTTAAAACATAGTTGTGTTAATCTGACAACTTTTTTCCCAAATCTACAGGTCACTGCCCTCAGAGCTCAGGTGAAGGAGCAGATAACAGGAGCACTCACCTACACTCAGCTAACAACTGCCAGGTTCACTTCCTTTACTTTGACTGTCAGTTTGACTTTTTATGATGCTACCAAAAAAACCATTATTTCAACGAGTGCAGGAGACATACTGAGTTGGAAGCATCCTGAAATATCGAAGTATTTATTCTATACCCTGCCCATTTTCACTCAACTTTTGCTCTTGTCTGCCATCTCATCATTGAAAAGGCAATTCCCAGAAGCTGTATAAGACACAACACCAAAGAGAACTATTTGGTCCTCTTTCACTGGGCAAGCTGCCGGCCAGACAGCTTTACTGAGCTTAGATCACAGGAGCCAAGCACTAAAACAATTTCAGATTCCCATGGGAGAAAGCTGACATCATACTGAGGTTTATGTATTTTCCCAGGAATTCCCATTGTGAAATATTACTAGATTTCACCATCAATTTAATCTTCACTCCAGGATCCAGCCTGATATTGTGACAAGCCAGATGTTAGGAGACTTCTGCCATGGCTGAAGGCCTCATGTAGAGATTGTGCTCTTGGGTCTGATGCCTTTGGGTTGCCAAGAGACTGTGCACTGTATAGCTTGAGATAGGGCTCATTGGGTGTGTGTTATGCAGAGAGGCTACTCTGTGTGACTGTTTTCCAGGCAGAAACAGATGATTCAGTTCTTATTTATATCTGTACAAACACGCTGACTTTCCCATTTGGACAAAATAGGAAAAATAACTCCAAATGTGTAAACCATAAGTTTTCCTACAGCATCTGATATTTGCTGAAGGAGCCAAAGATACTTAGGGATACCACATTTAAAGCTTACTCCAAATCATGCATCTCCTCTGAAATCTCTGCTTCAGGGCAGAAGCTGGCACTTGAAATAGTGCTACTGCTGGTGTAACTGAAGATGTTGTTACCTGAACAGGTAAAGCTCTAACATGAGCGTAGCAGTTCTAGAAATAGTTTGTGTTCACTGAAAAAGCAGTTTTCCATCTCCCTTTGTAAAAACAATAGTTTTGCTGGGGCAGTGGTGTGAATATTTGAGGCTGCTTATTCAAAGTATCATCCTACATTACTGGCATCTCTGGCATTGTGTGTGTAAGTGCTCCAATAACATGTGCACAGGGTTGTCACTTGGGGCACCCACCCCCACTTGCCAGCTTCAGGGTCCAGAAGATGGTCTCTTTTATAAAGAATTGCAATAGTCTGTGACATCTCCAGCATCCTGTTCAATGTCACAATGAACATTTTGGACTTTCACTTTACTGGGTAAGTAGTTCATACCTGATAGATGTGCCTGTGTAAATCTGCTTCAAGTGGTTGAGAGTGGTTGAGACACTATAATATACTTCTGACTACCCTAGTAATTTCTATAGTTTAGTTTGCTCAAATTCAAGTAATCAGTGGGACTAACTGACAGTGGGATCGAGGGCACCTTTGGCAAGATCACCAATGACACTGAGCCGTGTGGTGCAGTGGCAGGACGGTGCATCCAGAGGGACCGTGACAAGGCTTGAGAAGTGAGACTGTGTGAAGGCCATGAAGTTCAACAAAGCAAAGTGCAGGGTCCAGCAGCTGGTTGGATGGAGAAAGGATTGAGAGCAGCCCTGCAGAGAAGGATTTGTGGGTGATGGCTGAAGACAGTGTGTGTTCACAGCCCAGAAAGCCAAATGTATCCTGGGCTGCATCCAAAGGAGTGTGGCCAGCAGGATGAAGGAGGTGATTCTCCCCCTCTGCTCTGTTCTTGTGAGACCCAGTCTGGAGTATTGTGTCCAGTTCTGCCCCCAGCATAAGGACATGGAACTGTTGGAGCAAGTCCAGAGGAGAGGCACAAGGTTCATAAGAGGAGTAGAGCACCTTCCCTACAAAGACAGGCTGAGAAGGTGGGGCTGTTCCATCTGGAGAAGGGAAGGTTGTGTGGAGACCTCATAACAACCTTCCAGTATCTGAAGGGAGCACACAGGGAAGCCAGAGAGGGAGTCTTTGTCAGCAACTATAGTGATAGGAGAAGGATATACGAGTACAAATGAAAAGAGGGGAATCTCAGGCTAGATATTGGGAAAAATATTCTCTACTGTGAAGATGGTGAGGCACCGGGACAGGTTGCCCAGGAAGGCTGTGGATGCCCCAGTGCTGAAGGCCAGGTTGGATAAAGCCTTGAAGAACCTGGTCTAGTGGGAGGAGTCCCTGCCCATGGCAGGCAGCAGTTGGGATGAGATGATCTTCAAAGTCTCTTCCCAACCCCTTAGCATTCTATGATTAATCACAACCAGAGCACATCCCAGTTTTGCAGCATTTTGCATCAGCCTTGATAGTTTCTGCAATCTCACCTATTCATTCCCACATTTTCATCCTTACCAAAACACAACAGACTGCTATATTGTTCGGTGAAGCAAGACATACCACTTGCATCTGCTCAGTGATGTCCAAGCTAGCTCAATACAAGAAAACAGGCTCCTTCAGCCTGTTTTAACTATTTTTAGCCAATTCTTTAAACAAGCACCATTCATGAATCAGTGAATGACTAATTGCCTTGATTCTTTTCATATGCTGGATGGAAGAGGAAAGCTCTCCTCAAGGGACAGCCAGTCACATGTTCAGCTAAAAACACAGGGCAGGTCTTGATGCAGTCACCTCTTTCATAAGCAGCAAGGGGAAAGGCATATTTATAGCATTGTAAGTGTAAACCATAGCACTGTGCTGCAGTGTTACACAACTTTGCCTCTCCTAGCACTGCAGGCAGCAGCTCTCTGAAGAGACTTCTCAAAGGCTGGCACACCAGCCTTCCCTGAAATCAGGGACCCAGGTTTCTAGAAGCTGAATGGCAGCACTCAGGAACTGCACTTGAAATCTTATCTACGCTGGCTGCCATGCAGAAACCAAGTAAACAATTATGCAGCCCTACTACTTGTTTTTCTGCCACTGCACTGCTGATTGTAAGCCCTCCTGTTTGGAGGTGGATACAGTCAGTAAATCTGGGCAGACTCAGCAGCAGCAAGTCTGTTGGACCGTACCACTTCCAAGCAAATAGCTAAATCAGCAGCACCATCTCCCAGTGTGGAGACCTGATCAGCAATGTATTAGTCTAGATTTATAAGCCTACACTGATACAACTGTGCTATCCATAATCCCAGAGTACAATCCATCTACAAAGGCTCTGTGATCCTGCACCGGCCAGTGAGGCCTGATACATGTATGAATGCTGCCTCCCTGCCCAGCATCCTCAGTTTGGCACTATGTGAGCAGGTATTTGCTAGTGAGACGCTTATATTTGAGACACTAAAGCAAAATTCTGACATTACTGCATGATGCACCTCTCAGCTTCATTACCACAGGCTGCTTTAAACAGACCAAGCTTAAAGTTTTAGCTTAGATAAGTGGATTAGCTGATACATATCCATACTTGCTCCTCAGGCTACTGTTTCTGCAGTAAGAGGGTTTTTTGCTAGTGTGGAACCAAATTAAAGAGGCACTTGGCATTCTGTTATTCTTAACCTCTTTTCACCCCTGCCTTGTGCTTTAGGTGATTTGCAGGTCACAGCATCACAATCAGTATAGCTTTTCTCAAGAGTAATAATGGCTGGGTTGCCAGTAAGTGGCACTGCAATGGATGAGAATTAAAGGAAGATGAATCCTATCCCAGATCTCAGATTTGGTTTTTCAAAACCAGACAACCCCTCCAAATTCCACAATATCACTGAAGTGCTAAAAGTCTAAATTTGAGCTTTAGTCTACTAAGAAAAAGAGCCCAGCTCAAATGATGTTTAATTCATTTAATGATTTCAAAACACAGCCACCCACCTTAAATCAAAAATCAAAACACAGAGGCAGATCACTGAGGCCTGCAGAGTATTATTAGCTACTTATCACACTACAAAGTACTCTTGCCTAGGCTGGGGGATAAAAGCAGCAGATTCTGACATAAAACCAGCTTCTGCAATTGTATGTGCAACAGCTGTTCTACACTGGGCAGACAAGCTGCCCTTATGCTAATGCCTGCTTTCGAAAAAAAAAAGGCAAATTAGACTGCTGTAGTCACAAGGACAAGTTATGGAACTGTCCTTGACCTGCCTTCAGTGGACACAAAGTACTACTGCTGTTTGAAACTCATCCTGAGTCGCCTTGTGTCAGCTGCCATAGAGACTTTAAGCTCCCAACATAGTCCTAAGGAAACAGCTACTGAAGAACATGTCCCCAGCCATAAAGTCCTGATCTCCTACAATTAACCAGGGAATCACCTCCTTGCTCTATCAACCATGCTCCACTTAAAAAACCAATTACACACAGCTAGACAAGAACCATCTACAAAGTTGTTCTTGCTCATCATTAATACACAGATGCTTAAAAAGACATTTTTTGGATATACAAGAGAAAGTACAACTCTGAAGTAAAAGCTACTATTGGTATTTTGACTTATGTTCCAACTTGTTCCCATGTCAATTACTAATATGGCATCCAGATAAAGCCAGAATCTTTAATTTGCTGAAAAATCTTCTGAAAGAGCCAGCAAAAGGATGTGAAACAGTCTGAGTCATCTGCAGTGCAGCATAATTTAAGGTATCATTTATATACTTCTGATAAAAGCAGGACCAGTATAGTCAAGCAAAGCTTGGTACGTGGATGCACATCCTTGAAATTCAAGCTTGAATCTAATTAATTGAAACCATTAAGTTTGGAGGCATACAGGGTAAGAGTAGGAGTCAGGAGGAACCACTTCAGCCTACCACAGGTCAAGAGTATTAAAGTCAACATAGAAATTTAATGAGACAGATGTAAGATGAGAATACAGGCAAGGGATCTTATAATTTGGACAGAGAAAGACGGATCTTGTAGGAAAGTCACAGTTGTACAATTTTGTGACTAAAAGCTACTCTTAAAACAGCTTTGACATTATGTAGTATTTCCTGCCATTATCAAGAAAGGATCTGAGGTGAAATGATGAAGAAAAGCCCCCAAATACAACAATGGGGAGAAAAAGCAGAACAGCCTAGGCTGAACAACAGGATATACTGCCTGACATCTGACTGACAGCAAGAGATCTTGCAAAAGTTTTGTGTCTGTGGTGACAGAGATTTGTAGGAACAGGTGATATCTTAAGGGAAAAAAAAAAAAAGTAGAGAACTTCCAGACAGAAAAAATTTTCTACTGCAAGACATTTCTACTTAGACCCTTCTGTCACCTATTTTCTGGTGATTTTTGGCTGACTTATTTTTCAGCTCTGCTTTTTAAAGTCTTGAAGTTTAAGAACAGTAGGTGGGTGCTAGAGAAAGACATAATAAAAAATGACCTTCTAAAGAGTTCTTGTGGGTACACCAGTAACACACAGCACCTCCTTATCTTGAACCCTCCACAAAAGTAAGGCATTTATGTTCCTCCACTTTCTAAATAACAGGATCATCATATGTAATTATCTGTGACTACAGAGACCACTGATACTTACTCTACAAAATTGCACAATATGTGTCCAGTAGTGCAGGTACAGTGCTCCAGCAGACTTCCACACCAAAAAACGGTAGCATCCAGTTTGGAAATTGGATTATCTGGGAAAAATGATACCCACATATCTGCAAAAACATAAAACCTGAGCACAGGACTTGACCATAAATGGAACAAGCCAAGGCTGCCAAAAACCAAGAATGGCAAAGAAGAAACAATTCATCCATATTTCTACGGTAGACACAATCCCATGGTGATATTGTTTCCTGTTTTATCAGATTAACTCTTGAAAACTTACGTCTTGTTCTAAGGGCGTTAGATCAGACACACTGCACCTGACACAAGATGCTTGCACTTTATCAAATTACAGTGCAGTAATAAGCAGTCTGCAGCAAAAGTCAGTGTTTTGAGAACACAAGTGTAAGTACAGCCCTGTCACGGGAAACCTACCCCAGACACACAAGGAACCACAAAATAATCTGTGTTGATAATTATAGCCTTATCTATACTGGGAGAAAACATGTTGATGTTAAAAGAAAACTATTTACCCACACTCGCCATTGAATATTTTCATGCCTGTTTTTTCCACCTACTACCAGCAAGCAACACAAGAAGCTTCTAGCCAACATTGCTTTAAGGTTCATCAGTAGTTAATGACCAGTAACTATTTCAAATGGATGATTTGGGTCCAGCCATGGTATCAAGAGAATGGCTGTATTTTAATTAATAATAATAAAAAAAAATTTAAAAAGGTCACTGCTTGTAAAAAGGTTCCACACTGACAGAATCAGATATCTGTATGCTACTTAGAGAATAAACTGCTTCCTGACACAGAAATGAATCCAAAACATGACTTGGAGGAGCCTCTAGTGGTGATAAAGTAGATGTGATTATGAGTTA
>JAWWLV010000100.1:64127546-64157413 GCA_035041135.1 Platyrinchus mystaceus
CCTTGCTGGCATTCAGACACATGACCCTCAGTCAGGTTACCAGCAATGAGACCTGAAAGCCACACACACACACTTGGGACCAAGTAGGATGATTCAAATAGTGCTCTACCTACAAGCTTTACCTTGTCTTGGTTCAATAAGGGAACAAACCAGCTTGATTCTTGTCCTCTTCAATTTTAGATAGATAACAGTTAGTGCATAAACTGAATAAAGAATTCTGAAAGTTTCTGAGGACAGGGAGCAGTGTCCCAACTTCTGCACCACATAGACCACTGTTTTTAAATAAACTGTGTCTATGCACACAGAAGGTAAGGATGTTTAAGACTTGCACTGCAGAAACACATCCTTTGAGCAACTTTAAACTGACATTAGAGCAGTATTTTCCATAGGTAACAGGACTGGAGAATGCTTTGCTGCCGGAAGAGGACTTTTCCAGAGCGTGAACTCTGTTTGGCAGTATCAGCTGGAAGCAGTTCTGTTTGCACTCCATTTGGCAAGACAAGCAGGTATCATTAACTGTGGAGTTTCTCCAACCTTGTGACCCGTTGCAGACGCACTGATGTGGCACGTAACTGGAAAGAGTTTCACTCTTTCAGGAAGCCCTGCAACATTACACTTTTCGGTAAGCACTAACACAAACGTAACACTGCCTTTAACATGGCACAACAGGAAAGCAAGAAAACCACATTTGGTGATTTGGTTGCATCAACTCAACACACCATGTTGGTTCCAGTAAGAGCCCTTAAAGAACTGGAGCATCTGGCACCAGGTACTGAGCAAAACTGCCAGTTTTTGTTTGTAGTTACAAGGTTCAGATGCAGAAAAAGTTAATGCTGTTTCAGCACTTTGCAACAATTGCAGGCTAGACGCTGTCAAAGTACTTCAGAGGTTTGTTTTTTAGCAGCTGAAAGATTTGGCTGACAACTATAGGTCTCTATCTTCCTTACGCTCTATCTGATATGCTAAGTAGAATTTCCCCAAAACCAATTAATAGAACAGATGTTAATTTTTTTCCCCACATTACAGCTGTTTGCAAAGTAACTTAAAAGCCATCTACACGTTATGAGGATGTTTACAGTAACTGCCAAGATTTGTTTCAGAAGACCTGGACATAATGAAATAAAAAGTACAGCCCTCAAGGTATTTTCTGCCTAGTAAATAATATATAAATAGGTAAGCATCAGCATATATTATTTAAATTATAAATGTAAGAAACCATGCTGCTGTGTTAGACCTCTGGATGAAAATTATACCACAAATTGACTGGAAGTCAAAAAGAATTTCTTTCCCCTATGTAGCCTACAGAGCTATACTTTTACATTGCTACAGTCATATTCCTGCATGGAACTCATTTCCTGGAAAAAAAACCACTGAGTTCAGCAGATGCTACTGTGGAACAAGCATGGAACGACGTGCATTTATAAGCTCTGTATGTCTTGGCAGATTTTGAAGGGGATCACAGTATTGGCTGGGATAGGAGAAGGCTGCAAGGTGACCAACAGGAGTCAACTGTTGTCCTGCAGCTGCTTTACTCCATACTTCTCTCAGCTGCCTTCCTGTACGGGAGCAGCCATAGGATGGAAATTTTAGTCTAAGAAAAGCTTTATGCTACACATGTGTTTCCAGCTTTACAAGTATCTAGCCACACATGGGGCAATGCTGGAACACAACAGCTCACAAAAAACATCCCAGGCTACGCACCCTGTCATTCTACAAAGAGTTTCAACTGACACATGGAGGAAGTGCCTCCCCTATAAGGGTGGTGGCATAGGGGACAACTACAGGAGCTCATTCCAAGCACCTTCCCAGAAAAATCACCCACAAAGTTCCCTTTCTTCCCATTCTTGGACATTCAGTATTACTTATCAGAGCCACTGCTCAGTCCCTCCCACCCTACCTTGTCCCAGTTTTCACTGTCTCTACGGAAAAGCATTTTCAGATGACCAAAATGGTTTCCATCAAACACTGCAACAGCAGTGACCTTCAGTGGCATGGAAGGCAGTCTGGGAAGTTAAGCATCAATTCCAAAAGTCTCCCCTGCTGTACCAAAAGGGTTATGCATGTCCAGTTCAGGATTACTTGCCTTCAGTCCTGAACTGGCCCTGCGAAACAAAGATCATGCACCTCTTAGGAACAGCACCATGGAGTACACCAAAGTAGGATTTTGGGTGACCCTCGTAACATGAACTCACAAAACCACGTCAAGACAGATCAACAGCCAGTAAGCTCGGCCATGACATCACACATTTTCTGTGTCAGGCACACGAACAGCTCAACCAAGCAGCACAACAAAAGACCTCTCCATATCTGACCCTTAATATTGCTCCTGCCTGCTCAGCATTGTACTATTCTTTAACCAATAATGGTGGTTCTGGTGCAACACAGAATATCCTGAAGATGTTCTAAACTACTCTGCCTTTAACTGTCCCACTAGAAGCAGAGGTTTATACCATGCTATTCAAAACTTAAGGCCAACAAGCTTGCTTTTTATAATGTCAAACCCCTCAAACTCAGCAACTGTCAGACTTTGAAAGACAAAGTGGGCCCATGAAAGAGCACCATTTTTTCCTATGCACCAAACCTATGGACAAGGAACATCACTAGTGTTCATTTTAATGTCCCCACAAGCACTGCAATCTTGAACTTGCTATTTTTAAGTAAAACCCTCACACTGCTCTTACAAATGTACATATTTCTTTGGAGTACAATAACAAAACTGCAATCCCCTGCCTTTTTTAACAAACCCCGTCAATGCTCCTGAACACATCCAGAAGCAATGAATATCGTACGAACATCTCCTTACTACAAAGATGCTTTGCATAGCAGCAGAGCTCTCCTCCCCTGCACAGCAATACTAAGCAATCATAGGAAGATAAGAGAATCCCTTTTAACTCCCACTTTGCACCCACTTTTTAGTACAGTCCATGAATACCTACCCTAATAGGACTCCCTTCATAGCTTTTTAGAGACGTAATTATCACCTTTTGCACCAACTAGGTCAGCAGAAGCTGGTGTTTTCTGAAACTTGCTGGAGCGGGAGACACTACACTTACCACTGTCTTGCGAATTTAGGAGGGGAAATCAAAGCCATTACTATCCCAGGAAGTAGCAGAATTCACACATAGTATATACGATGTCAATTATTTTTGTTTTCCTTTCAAGTCAAATTTAGAAACAGAGGAAGTGAAAAAACATTTCTCAACAAGGATTTTGTCTCCCAAACAGGGTACCTTTAGCTACAGATAGCTTGATGCTCAGCCTCCTCGTTTCTCAGCCACTCTTGCTGCTGAAGGCATTTAAACAGTATTAACTTTAGTCCATTATCAATATCACCAACCAACCTAGGCTTTAGCAGTAGGCTAAGGATCTGTCTCTCAAACAGCCCGAAATCTAAGACACTCAATATGGTTTCAAATTAGCACACTATGCTTTCAAGTTCAGAAAAAAGTTATCCTCTCCAACCCAACTAATTATCAGCACAAATGGCAAGAGATTTCCTACAAATTCCTGCTACAGAAAGTATGCAAGTTTTATTCTGAAGGTCACTGTGCAGTATGCAATATGTGAAAAGAGAAGCTTTAAAAAATATCACTTATAAGGGACTTTTTGATATTGCCAACATTTGAAGTGCTCAGGTCAGAGCTTGCTGACTTTGAGCATCAGTAGAAAAAGCAGAAATCATACAACTCATCTGGGTATGGAAAAATAAATATCAGAAGACTTGACAAGTTAACCCCTCTGTCTCTTTTTAAGACAGACATTCACATTAATACACAGCATTGTTAAGAATCCATAACCTTCCTAACAGGATACTTGAGAGCTACACAAGTAGATGACCTGCATCTACCACAGAAAGCAGAGGGAATGATAAAGACCCCTGCCTTTGACTTCAGTCTTCAGCTTCATGTGCTACAAAACAAATTATATCATATTGATTTTGCTAATCCATTCCAAATATGGTACACTTCAAACAAACCTGCAATGTAAGTTGACAACACTGACAGCCAGTCAATGAGTCCAAGAGCAAAAGGGGAACAACATCTAATCTGTTCACGGCTTCTGCTCTGGTATCCCAGGAAACCAGCTGCAGCTGCTTGGTTCAAGTTGTGTACTATGGCAAAAATGTTTGCAATCCCACTCTAATAACCAGCATTTCCACAACTGCTACGCAGTGCCTGTATGGCAGAGCAGCAGCTCCTCCACAGAATCTGGAGCATGAACTACATGTGTAGAAGTGTGGTATGTCTGGGGAGCGAGGGCACTCCCACCTCAGAAGTGTTTTGGTTAGGCCAGGCACTTACTGCACGAGGTTTGCAGAGACATCCCTACAAAACGCAGCTCACCTGCACCATAGGGAAGCACAGGAGGACATGATGCCAGGCTACCAGGAGTGAAATGGTCAGTTGGTTCCCTTCCTTGGAACCACCCTTCCTCAAGTAATTCAGGAAAGCCTCTTTAACTTTGTTAACACATTTAGCCTGTCCCCAAAATGTGAGTAAAAAGCATCAGATTTTCTGCCTGGTAATTTCTATCTGGCAGTATTTTGTTAATTTCAGTGTTCTAACAGTCCTGGTCTTCAGCAACTTACCTATTAGATCATTTACTTCCAGAATAGTCCAAATCCCCTAGAATAGTCTAAAATCCTAATTTATTTTAGGTACTATGTGTGCCATTTTAGTCTGGCACTTCCCAGCCTTGAAGCACTTAGCAGTCTGTACAGCAAAGATGCAGAGAACACACCAGACTACCCACACTCCAGAAGTCAGCATTTAGAGTCCTGGATTCTTCACAGAGGATGCCTTCAGAGAGATGTATTTAGCCCAGTATTATTTTTCTATGAGCTACACATTTCAAGTGGTACTTACCAAACTGTTACAATGCATAATAAGAACAGCTGTGAGAAAATTTAGATTTATAAGATCAACTGAGAACTACCTTCCTGCTAATAGGAAAGATCAGGAGCATAAATCAGTATTGGGAAGGACAACAAATTAAAATATGACAGTTTGATTCAAATATCAACTGTTTGAAAGTAACCTCATATCCTCCAAGCTGATTTTCCATGCAGCCAGCTTCACTGTGCTGCAGTGTTGTCCCAAAACAGGCTTTCTCACCCAGAGTGCAAGATTTATTTACAGTTCTGCACAGAAATGGGGGCTGGGTGGCAAATCCACAAAGCCAGCACAAGGACTAGCAGAACCTTTCACTATTTATACATTTTAGCAAACAAATGCATTAATGTTCACTGGCTACAAGATACATAGTTCCCTCATTAATTAATATTCTCTTCTATTGGTTAAATGATTCCATCACTTCTCGTGCTAATTAGTCTGCATGCTCAGTCTCTTTCTTCTTTTGAGCCAGTGGGTTTCTTGAGTTGGTGGGCCATGAGTTGCTGGTCCTAATCTCCCCCCAGCCAGAATTACTTCTTATCCAGTTGAAGCTGATTTCAGCTCAGCCGTCTCTGTAAGTTTCTTCCTAATCTTCTGAGCTCTGCCAAATGTCCTTGTGTCTGGTAAATTCTGTATTGTTTGTTCCCACTATCAGTGGCACCCCTGCTTCCCAAGATTTGTTAACATTCCCCTAGATCTGAGATCATGGAAGTACATCAAGCCTTAAACCTTAACAAGGCCATTCTACAAACAAACAATTCATCTTTCTAACACCTGGACACCAGCATGAAGAGCCTGTTAACAGTGAGGAGGCACTTTAGAACAGCAGAAAATGTTACAGTGAACTCATGAAAGCGCTGAGGAAGCTCAAGGGGTACTAGATGGTGAATACAGGTGAAAATTAGTTGTAAAAGGAGATTAAAGATGCTGCTTGGACTTCTCATTTGAGGAGGGGGATGTCAATTCCAAGAAATTACTGTAAACAGGAAGCAGCATCCTTGTAAACTTTATTGTTACAATTGTCCAGGATGGTAGAAAGTATCCACACTGCTATCCGACAAACTTCTATGGAACTAACTTCAAAGAATCTCTAAAAATCTGAACTTGTATCTGGTTTTTTCCCATTAGTGAGGATGCTCTCCTTCCCCAGCTATCTTTGAACAACAGGTATCTTCTCAGTATCCAGCTTTCTCACTACTTCCAGGCTCTCTCCACCACTACAGACATTTGGAGTAGCAGCCCTGATGATGCTCATGAGCACAGTTGTGCTTGTGCAGAAGCAGCTGCACCACAGCAGCTGCTCAGGGAAATAGAGATGCACAGGGAGCTCAATGCCAAAACTCCCCCAGAGCTCGTTTAGATTTACAGCATTTTAAAAAAGTGAGGTCTAAAAGGTACTGTAAGAGCAGCTTTCCAGCTACACACTGAGCAGGACAGCTCAGGGTCCCAAACAAGCACCACAGGGAATGTGTTGTCGAATTGGGACACAAGGAGAATTTGGAATTACTATGTCAAACAGACTATTAAGAACCAGATGAATGATGACAGTGTGGGTAGCATTGTCACTGGCATTTGAACACCACAAAATCTGAAGTGCATAAACTGTTGTTTCTTACTTCTCATGCTCAACTATGAATCTGATAAATCAGGATTAGTGCTCAAAAAAAAAAAATCAAAAAAACAACAACTCAGCATCCAAATTAGCCCTAAGCAAAAGAGAGGAACAAACTAGTGCAAGTCACAACAAAGGCTCCTCCTCCTCCTCCTCATGACACCAGTGTTTGTGCAGCCAAGTTACAGACTAGCCATAAAGTGCCTCATTTTTAATTTACATGGATTATTTTAGAAGCCACCGCTTAGACCTTTTTTCATGGTGTTAAGTGTCAACTGTTCAGTCAGAACATCCTTAGATCGAGCAGCCACTTGAATCTTTCAGTAAGTGTGGGATTGCAT
The DNA here is from genome assembly GCA_035041135.1 of Platyrinchus mystaceus. Classification (NCBI taxonomy): domain Eukaryota; kingdom Metazoa; phylum Chordata; class Aves; order Passeriformes; family Tyrannidae; genus Platyrinchus; species Platyrinchus mystaceus. The sequence continues at coordinate 64,134,392 of JAWWLV010000100.1, forward strand.
GGACAGAAAAAAAATACCAGCCAGGAGCTTTTGGCTACTACTGAAATCCTCCACAACTGCCTGTGTTACCTTCCCTAGTAGAAAAGTTGAGGCAGGATAATTCTGTATACTGTCAATTGTGGCTGTATGTGTTAATAATCTGTTGATAATCTGAATACTGCATACATATACTCTATCATACTTTTCTACTCTGGGAAGACAAAACACAGGCAGGGCTTTCCTTCCTTTTCCATCCTAACACCCAAGAATACCCAAATATAATATATTGGCAGCTGTAGTGCAGGGAAAAATAATCTAGGCAAGTTAAATTAGTGACCTGCTTGCTTGTTTAGTGATAAAGACAGCCAAGCTAACAATTTTTGGCCAGACTTCATGATCGCCTGATTTATAATGTAGATTTTAGAATTCCAGCTTTAGCAGCACATGTACCTCTACGGAGCATGTAATTAACACACCATATTTAACTTTTAGGAAGAGTGGAAGAAGAAAGCACTTACCAGAAGCCAGCTCTTACATAGCCTGGTTACAGCCGAAAAATCACCTGTCACCTCCCTTCGGAGTATGCTGGGCTTTCAAGAGAACTCTAATTTATTGACATTTGCATACCACAAGCTGGACAGTAACCATCATTTTTGCAGCTCATTAGCAGCCACAAGCCCTTATTGCAGTTGTGGGCTGACTTAACAGGTTCAAGAGCACCCAGCAAGTCACAGCCTCATCATGCTGGACATTAGACAAACAGTAACACATCGCACCCTGAAAATACACCAACAGCACCGACTGCTTCCTGGGAAAAGGCACAAATTTCAAAACATCCTCCTTCACTCTCATTATACAGAACTTAGCCTCAGTTGAGTACCACACTGTTTGCTGCTCAAGTTACCCTGTAATATTTTCAGCTAGCCTCTTCCCAACCAAGCATCATTCACAGCAGGTATCAATGTATGAAAGCAGAAAAAGAAGAATCAGATGCTGAAACTACCACCAGACCAAAGTAACTTGCAGGTGTTTAAAAAAACAAACAAACAAAACCACACCAAAAATAACCAACCAAAAACCTTTGGTTCAATTTAGACTTGGAAGGAAGAAGGACTTTCTGCTGCTGGCAAGACAGCCCTTGTGCTAGAAGTAGATATCCTGGCAGCTTTGCAGCAGATCGAGTATATTTTATGGCTGGCTTCAAAGTGTTTCAAAACAAGTATCTGGAAGACATCTACATAATTAACTATTGTTCAGTGTTGTTCAGTGAAGTCATGTCATCTTTTCAAGACAGAAAGCCTGCAGAGACACAAAGGTTGAGCGCTGTGGCTGTCTATAGCCTGTTCTAACAGCAAGGGGGACAACATTTCAGGCTCAAGAGCCCTGATCTTCCTCAGAGGGAAAACTGAGGAGTTGGATGCCGGGGAAGTGACCTCAGGAATATCCAAGTAATGACCTGTGCAGCACAAGCTTCTTCATATCTGCTGCAATACTGCCCGGCCTTTCACAGTACTCCGTCTGTGGACACCAGATATCACATTTCACACAGGGCCATAACTACTGCAGCCACCAGGATTAAAATGCTGTGATTCTCCCATCAGCATGGAAAAAAAAATTCTCAGCAAATCCAGTGCAGGGTAACCCACACTGTGCACTAAGCTGTATGTGCTGCAGAGCTCTCACTCCCTGTACAATCACTTCTGCACTGGGCCTTGCAGCCTGTATTATAGGAGGTTTTGTGCTTCTGCTCTGATCTCCAAAATAAACATACAAGGCAGCGTATCTAATTATATCTAAGGTAACACATAGCTCATTTGCTTTCTTATTGTGAGCAGTTAGTTTTAAACACAGCTATTGCACTATTAGATTAATGATCATGGAAGTCTGCCTCACTAGTTCATTGTCCTTACAGTCCAGTAGCTTAACACAAAAAGCCACAACAGCAAGATTTTTAATTTGTAAAATTAAACACTGACTGATCTGACATTCTTGTACATGTTATCATAGGACATTGAAGTTGCTTCCACTGTGAAATGATGTTTTTAAAATCACAGCTTCATCCAAGAGACAACTGACTACAGCAAACTAATGAGAAAATTTCACTAGGAAAAAAAATAATACGTTTAAAAAGTCAGACAATGAAAAAGTGTTTATAAGAATGGATTTTTAAGTCATCTACTTGTTACACTGAAAGATTTTCTGCCATAAATACATCACTAGGGCTGAGCACAGAACAGGAACTGGTTGAGGCTACCTTCTTACCCCACACATATAGATGAGTCCTCCAAAAAACTAAGAACAGAAGTTAAGAGAGGAAAAGAGGATCCTGCACTCTCCAGAAGAGGTTAATTAACAGCTACCTAAGAGTAGCTTATTTTGATTTTATGGACCCTGCTAGAACAGTAGTGTCATGATAAGCATTGCATGGGTGAGCACAACAAACTTGGTGCTTGTGAAGTGCATCTCAGGAGACAGTGTTGACCAAGGACCCACCCTCAGAAACCCAGGATTCTCCTTATGTTCTTTCTCAGTACAGCTGGATGACCTGCCCAACAGAAGCGACAAGAAACAAAATGCCCTGACATGTCCCGAACACTGAACTCTGGGAATTTAATACTGAAGTCAAGGTTACACACAGGTGTGTATACAAGGCTGACTCAGAGCATGAAAACCTGCACATGACCACTTGTACCACACATTTCATTCAGACGATTGCCCTCTTTTCCTAAAAATAAAATAAAATAAAAAAAAAAATCAGCCAAACTGGAACAACTTAATCAACTGCCACTGGGGCATTTGGCCCAAAGACACTTTAACTTGCATCTTCCACCTTCTGGGTGGATGCCTTACCCTAAAGGGCATTAAGCACAGCTCTCTTCAGCTTTCTCCTTGGCATCAGGCCACTGTCCAGACAGGAATGCTAAAGCCCAAGCCAGAAAACAAAAGGAGACTGACTGCTCAGAGCACAGAGCTTGGAAAAAACTGTCAGGATCAGTAACATTTCACAGCAGCAAGTGAGCTGATAAACAGGAGCTATCCCTTGTTCCAGCTGTGCACCTTCAGCTACAGAGGCAAGTTCCTGAACTGCTAGCTGGGTTTTGGCCCTGCCCCACTATGCAGACAAGAGCCCATGAGGCAAAACTTTCAACAAGGCGAAGGAAGGATCCCTCAGTATAAAAACTCACAGCCTGATAACTACATTACCTCAAAAAAAGAAAAAAGAAAAAAAACAACCCAGAAGATATGGGCTTAGTCCCTTTAAGTTGCAGAAGGAACTGAACACATCTTTAGTACTTTTGGCTGAGAGCCACATATTAAATTTCTTGCTGAAGCCAAGACCCTGAGGAGGGCACAGTTGTCCCCAGGCAAAAGATGGCAGAACCTCTCTAAGTCCCACTACAAAGCTAGGCACGTAAAGTAAGTAGGGTGGCCCTCAATGCCACCCTTCTGTGCTGAAGTTGTTGGCAGTTTAGGCATCTCTGGACAATTTTAGTTCTTTACCCTACTTACCACAGATTGCTCTAAAACTGTGATGAAGTTACAAGGCATGAATGTATGGGATAAAAATATTGCTACAAAAGCATAGCAGGGATTATTTGAGAGATCTGTATTATTCTTTAAGTGGAAATTTGACCTTGAACAACCAAACTTGCCTACAACAAACCTGTAAGAAAGGAAGAACAAGGAATCAAAATCATGAAGTGAAGGCCTCTCCGGTATCCTAGCAAAGATAAGCGACCTCCAGATCAGACATCCAAAACATCTGAACACCAACTACCATTCCTCCATCATAGCCATGCTGAAGAGCAGCATGGTTAAACTGCAAAGAGCAGAATGGGATCCAGCAAAGCAGCTCACATATTTCCATAAAAAGGGACACAGATGCTTTGCTTTCTTTGTGAAGGTGAAGCTTCCTACAATTTAACTCCACAGTTTGGGAAGGAGGTTATCAAGCACACTTAAAAGCCTGTCATGTCAAGGGCTTTGAAGACAAAATTAAGGAAAGATTCAAGTTCAGGGCAGGCTGATTCGAGCACCCATCTGGAGGAGTGCCCATTCACTGTTCAGCAGTGAAAGTATTACCAACAAAAAAGCATAACAGGTCAGCACAAACAAAATTTCAAAGGTTTGATCTAGAGTTAAACACTACAGAAACCACCTGTGTTTTGCTAATTATTGCTAAGCAACATTAGGGCCAACAGTTTAGCAGAGTTCAAAAGGAATTAGGAATTATATGGGTAATAAGAACATCCACAATTACATTAGCTAGGATAAAACAGTTTATAAAAGGATTAAAGGAATACCACACCTTGTGGCATAAGTCAGCCACTATATCATAGATAAATTTTTCTTTGATTGTTTTGCTTAGCAAAGAGCAGTAGAAACCAAAACCATGCCCACTGTTCCAGCAACTCTTAACTACATTGCACTACGGATCAGCTTTACAAAAACCAGAATCAAACTAGACTTCACCAGCTCAGGTTTAGGCTTCTCTAGTGAGCTTGTTCAACTGTATATTACATCTATCTTGGAATAAAAGCAACTCAAGCCAAACTTTAGCCGATTTATATTCACAAATGCTTTATATTCACAGCACACTACACTTGAGTTGAGACGTTTAAGTCACAGAAGTTGATGTGACTCACCCTCAAAGCTAGATCATCTCAATGGAACACCCAGACCATCACAATGAAACACCTAAGTAAGGTGTTTTCTCTGCTAATTTCAATAACTAGTTACTACCTGAAGCAAAAAAAAAAAAAAATCCAAAGTTGTGTAACAGGCTTGCCTTGTCCTTTCCTAAAAGAGATCAGGGAATCAAGATCTTCTCCATTCACAAGATCTTCTCCATTCTCCATTCATTGCTCCAGTGGCAGGACTATTCATTTTAGAAGAGTTTAACCACTTTGATCTCATACCTTGGACTCTAAGATATTGGTCAAGTCCAAGTCTGATAGAATAATTAAAGATGTGCAGAAACCAAACATTTTTAGCAGCCTGCTTTCCTTGTATTTACAAAAAAGCAGCTTAATTTGCCATTAGCCCCATGAAATGACAGAGGAATTCAGACAAAGGAGTTATAATTACCAAGTCATCTTCAACTGAAGTGCCAGTACCATATGCTCTCTTCAGAAAACTCAGACTACTCTATGTAGTAGTAGTGCCTAGTTTATAGAGTTCCCTATATCAAGCTTCATTTAGACAAGAGGGTGGTTTTGATTGTACCAGGCCTTTTTGAAGTTTTTAGCTGTTAAAATAGTGAAAGCAGAAGGATAAAAAAGAATAGGAGATCTAAACAGCAGAGCTGACCACTGCAAGTACAGAATTCAAAGTGTTTATATAAGATGATCTAGGTTTCATCCCATATCCCTCACTTCTTAATTAAATATTCTTTGCCAATGATACAAAATATCTGGAAAATACCTTAATCTGTTGATCAGTGTCTGATGAAGTTATGGAAGGTTTAAGAAGTCCTGTATCAGAGTACCACTTTCAGTGTAAAAACACCTTGAAGGGTCAGAAGGAGATGTGAGGCTGCTTAAAAACTTAAAAACCAGAAAGAAGGGAAAGCCTAAATGGGTATTTTTGCCATTGCTCCTTCAGCAAAAGCTACTCAGAAATAAAACACCTACCATCAGTATCTGCATTACACCAGGGACTGCAATTTTTTTTACTTTAACATTTCAGTACTGCAGAAGCTGATGTCACTTGCCAAGGAAAACTTCCCTCTAATTTGGGAAAGCTTCAGAAGTCAAATCAGCTATTAACTGTAATACAGGTTTACATTGCTACTAGAGAAAGTTAAAAGAGGTTTTGCCTGTGTTGGAAAACGTGGCTAAGTAGAAATAGATGGTCAAATGACCAAATGAAATAACCAGAGCACCAAACTGGATCTGTATCACAAAGTCTGCTTTGTATCCTGACCGCTACCAGGTAGCTCTTAAACATGCAGGTAAAAAACCAAAACCATATCTATATAGTAACTGTTCCTGTATCTGTAGGGTAGGATTTTTCCTAGGAAAAAAAAGTGAAAAAAATATAATAGGAAATTGATCCTATCACCAGTTTTCACCACTTGCTGCCCTTAGCAGCAAGAAGTAGCTTGTGAGTTTTTCACTTACATTTGAAAGAAGTTTCCAACTATGACTTTTCACAAATTACTACACAAAGAGAAGCTCAGAAACCAGCTATTAGATGAGAGGCAGAAAGAGTACACCTAGTTTTCTGTAACTTCTCTGAGCACCTGGTGTTCTGCTTAAGATTCAGTGACTGTAGAAATACCCTTCATAGTTGGCAGCTACAAATATGCTTGTGGCAGCAGGAAACAACTGGCTCAAACTCCACTTGTTTTATTCAGCTGGGCTTTCTCTGGGTTTTGCTTTTTGTGCCGAAGTGGAAGAGAATTAAGTGCTCCAGAAGGAAAGTATCAGAATAAAAATTACCAGTTTTATCTACAGAACAACAAATCAACACGTGCAATCATGACTAGGAAAACACACATGGTGAGATGGCTCAATTCCTCACCATGGAAAGCACTACAGAGACCAAGATTAATCCCTGACACAGTTGCAGCTTCAGCAGTTTAGCTCTGACATGGAATACAATTCTCATACTAGTATCTGCTTGCATGCAGGGTTTATTCTGCACTGGGATTTGCTGCAATATTTGTATGACTACATTGAACAGTGGGGCTGCAAAATGAACCACTCCAGTAGAACCACAAGCACTAGTCACCTTTCTGGGGACAAAATATACCCTGGATGGTGCATCCCCAGAGATCTTGCCTCATGCATCAGGAGGGCAGCCAGGCACACTCTCTTCACAAGAGAAGAACCATCAGGGTTGCATCACTCATGAATCCCACCACTGAAACCAGCAACTTGCTATTATAGTCAAATCAACTCCCTGTATAAGCCTCAAGCTGCTCATTGCTCCTGGTTCTTCTGTCAGCCCATTGCCATTTCTCAATCTTAACATTTGCTTGCTATTTTCCTGAAGATATTTAAGTGACTGTAGTTGCCAAGACAACCACTTCATCAACACCAGCACCTCAGCTCATCTATCTTGGGCTTCCCTTCCGTTCACCATGACTTCTAGGAAATCAGCTGCCAAAACCAGTAATTTTGAAATCTGGCTTTTGTTTTTTTAACTTTTAGTAGTAGCCTTTGAGATCTCCTGTCCTAAGAATCAGAAGTTCCTGTCATAGGAACAGCTTTGTTTTAATTATATCCTCAGAAGTAACGTTTCCTGTAAAGCTGGAAGAAGTCTGATTGCTTAAATTCCAAGGCACTGAGGCAATCACACAGGTATACATTCAAACCAGGTTTATGCACGCCTATGCTGTTGCTTTCAATAACTCACCAAAGCCTCCTTCAATTTTGTTGTCTGTTACCAAGAGAAACAGGAAGTGACACAATATTTCTTACACTTATCAAACTCAGCACAGGCCTTGAAATGCACACCCATACGCATGTCTTTTCTAAAAAATATCACAGAACCTCCACAAAGCACGTAGTAAGTGGATAATCCCCATAACTATATGCATGTTTTAACTAAATCAGGCTTAAGCTGTCCACCTCTCCTGCCATGACAGCCATGAAACCTGGTGGCAAAGTCAGCTGACCTCTGCAAGCAGCCAAATCCCAGGACGACATAATACAATTTCTAGGAGTTTCTCAATAGTGAAAGGATGGAAATAAGATCCTGCCTAGCACTGCCCTTCCCCCAACCCACTTTTGTTATACCGAAATGAGAAGGCTTCACAAGTTCAGTCACAGCAAGAGCTTTGATCAGAATTTGCACCTTATAAAATAAGGGAAAAACCAACAAAAACAGTTAAGCCAGGTTTGGTTGAATTCTAATGCCAACGATGCTATCAGCATCTTTGTATCACCAGCACCTCAAGCCACATGAGAGCAGCTTCCCAAGCTTAGGTCTACATGGCCCCGGTTGCTGTGCCTGAGAGATTTACAGCTGCGACTGCGCTGGCTTTGCATCCATTAGCACGGATACTGGCAGCGGCCGAGCCATGGCAACGTGGATTAAGCATGGGCTGCAAAACCAGCTCATAAGCCGGGTCAGTTCACAACTGGTGTTAAATATCATGCTGTCGCTACCAGACCCCACTACAGGTCAAATGTGCCACTGCTGCATTGCAGACATACTTGAATACTATAAAGTGATCCCAATGGTTTATTACTGTGGGCCTTGGTGGTTTGCCATGGTTGCCACAGTGTCATTGGACAATGCCCCATGTACTCCTTTTGCTGTACATCTATTTATACAAGGTTAACAAAACTAGAGAAGGTAAAGGCTTTATATTCTGCCAGAAACTCAAACTGTACATGGCAATCACAGTAGGCTGTGATTAAACATTATTTTAGCAAATAAATATTGTACAACAGCATTTATCAATGCATTTATAATTAAAGGCAGTTAGAAACACCAGCTTTCCTTATAAAAGGAAAGGTACCTGCAGGTCAGTTGTGCTGTAGTTTTCTATTTAAAGTGCTTGCTAAGTGCAGAATTTGGCTTCCCGCCCATGTGTTTTAAGCTCAGTGTTGTGGCATAGCCTGGGTAATTGCACTTTGGGTGACAAGCACAACAGAGCTCAGAGGCATGTCAGTAATACACCTCAAACCTCGTCCTAACTGACTGGAACCAAAGCCTGCCCTGTGAATGTGCCAGCTCCACGACGTGCCACACCAGGCTGTTTCCCTGGCTGTGCTCCGGAGCTGTGAGCCATTTCACACTTCCACACTTGACATCAAATCCCACATGCTGGTTTCTCTATGCTGAGAGGCTTCATTTCAAACCTACCCTTCAAAGCACCAGGAGAGAAGACCTGGGGTGGCTGAAGTGGAAGTGCACAAAAGGCTGGGGCAATTAATACACAGTACAAGAAAGAAATCCCAGAGGCGGGAGGTAGAAAAGCTGGAGAATCAGTGAAGATCCCTCTGATATTTCAAATGATGAGGCAGACAAGGGACAACTTTGCCTCCTCCAATGAGAAGTTCACCCAGATTCTCCACAATGCACTCTTTCTGAGATTTATTTGCAAAGCCTGCATAGAATACGTCTCACAAGCCTACATACTTAGGCCTTGACTTGATGGCTTTCTCTTCAACACCAGGAATGTCCCCCTCCTCCCCCAGGTTAAGTTACACAACCCCAGCTTTATTTTTTGCTCTTAGAGAATTGCTGCAGCTGCCTCACGGACAACGTCTGTGCAGAGGAGTGTGACTTGTCAGTACATCAGGTTCTGTGCTGGGGTGCTTTAAGAAACTGCTCAGGCTTTTATTTTTAAAAACCAGGAATAAGCAGAAGTTTTTATTGAAAAAATCCCTTTGCTTTTGTGCTTAAGCAGCCTGAAAACTATTCACTTGACAATTTCTTCAGCTATACTGAATTTAAATACTGTACTTGTAAACATACAAGTTGAATTTGTTTTGGAAGAAAGCTTTCCCAAGTGTTATTTATAAAAAGCAAGACACTTCCTACCTACAGATTTAGTCAATTATGCTATTATAAGATATACCCATTTTACATAAAAATGTTAATTTATCCAGAATAATGAATATGAACTCATCACAGATAGAAAACGTAGTCCCTGTACACTAAATTACTCTTGTCAAAGAACATTTGACCCTCCTCGACATTCAAAGCTGTGCAAACACCTGTGTGTCTACTCTTGCTCCTCCAATGTTATCCCAGTGTCCTTCACATGAGCACCTCTTACAGTCACTAGAGATGAGGAACAAAGCACTGCACTGGCTCTCTCATCCCGTTTGTGTAGCATCTGCAGACTGTTCTGGACAAGTGCTGTGCTTCACCCACACAAAGGGCCTAACAGATGACCATATCTGGATTGTGCATCCCTTTCACCCAGTCTAACATCAAGCTGTAGTGACTCGCGTTCAGAGCAAACATGACACAACAATATTTAAAAGTTTTACCAACTACAACTCAGCTAAACACGTGTTGAATAAGGTTCTTTGGCTGCTCCCTAGCAGAAGATGATGTTTGATTGGCCAGAAAAGCATCTAGTAACAGACACACACTTTTCTTGGAAGAAGTTGATTTCCCACAGCCCTCTTATTTCAAATTGACGACCTGTAGCTACTAATCCACAAATTAGGATTCAAATTCAATATGCTAAACAAGCGTTAAAACTAGGCTTTATGATCAGCCCAAATGTTGTCATCCTCAGTTTTTCTGCATTACTACATTTGTATAAATTATGTATCGCACAAAAGCAGTCTAACAAAACTGAAGTCCCTTCTGAGAACAGGGAAACTCCTTTCCAGTGCCATCATTATGTTCCTCTGCCATAAAACACCGCCTTCACAGTATTTTTTTTACTAGAAAGACATTTAAAATAGAGTTTAGATGACAACCATGCAAAACCAACTACTTACAGAGTTTGTTCCCCCTATACTCAGCACTGGTGAGGCTGCACCTCCAGTGCTGTGTTCAGTTCCAGCTCCCTTAATTCAAGAAGGACATTGAGGTGCCTGTCCAGAGAAGGGTAACAAAGCTGGTGAAGGGTCTAGAGGGTAAGTCCTGTGAGGAGAGGCTGAGGGAGCTGGGGTTGTTTAGCCTGGAGAAGAGGAGGCTCAGGGGAGACCTCATCACTCTCTACAGCTCCCTGAAAGGAGGTTGCAGCCAGGTGGAGGTCAGGCTCTTCTCCCAGGCAGCCAATGACAGGACAAGAGGACACAGTCTTAAGCCTCACCAAGGGAGGTTTAGGTTGGACATTAGGAAGAATTTTGACACAGAAAGGGTGATTAGACATCGGAAAGGGCAGCCCAGGGATGTGGTGAAGTCACCGTCCCTGGAGGTGTTTAAGGAAAAAGACTGGACATGGCACTCAGTGCTCTGATCTAGTTGCCATGGTGGTGGTCAAAGGTTGGACTCGATCTCAGAGGTCTTTTCCATTCTATTTTTTTTCTGTGAAACATACTGTATCTATTCCTCTTTCTAGAGCACAGGAGTCACTGCTCTATACTTAGCAAGGAGAGGAAAGATAAACCCCAATACTTACGTATAACCTCAGCTACAAACTAAAGCAAGCTGAACAAAAAGTAAATCCCAAATAAACTTATGCATGCAAGAGTTACAAATACAACAGGACTGATGCAGATGCCAACAAACAAAGAGTCTGCAGCCAGAGGTCTGCAGTATAACTTACAGGCTGACCTAGCATCACTTTTGCTTTAAAAGCAGGCACTAGCCACCTTGGAAGCATAGGTTACATGTAGGCAGGTCAAAAATACTTCACTGTTCTCTTGAAAAAACCTGTGTCTGTGACATGTGAGGATATGGTTTAGTGGTGATCATGGTGGTGGTGCTGGGTTGACAGTTGGACTCGATGACCCTTAATGATTCTATGGTTCTAAATAGGTGAAAGTCATCCACACGCTCCAAGCTGAGAGTTGCAGGGGAAAAGATGAAACAGAACAAGTCTGAGACACCAGGAGCTCTAACCAGGTCACACGTGGTGACCTTATGTCAGCCTGCAGTCATGACTCAAAGTACAGTTACTCCAGTTTAGGAAGAGAGTTGAAGGAAGAGGGAGACTGAGAAGGGCTTGGATTCCAAGAGATTCCAAGACAAATGAAGAGGCCTGGGAGCATGACGACAGGTCTCTCATGGCCAAGCATGGTAAAACCTTCCTCCACGCCTCTGCCACTGCACAGAGCTGACCCTAGAGAACATGGCATCAGCTGCCTGGACAGCAGGAGACATCTCACATGCTGAAGCCATGCCCATGTGACATTTCACTGCACCCCCACGAGGCAGGGGAACAGGAAATGCCCTGCTTTGGGATGGTTACTTATGGCCCTTACCCCAGTGTGATCTGATCCACCACTTAGCAACACATCTACAACTGCCAGCAGGAAATGCCCTGGCTGAGGCAGGTACCGCACAACAACAGCAGAGCCATCCCACAACGGCTTCTCACAGCTTCTGTTGACTGACAGCAGGTTACTTAGCTGTCCCTTGCAGGCAAAGTGTGGTCCCTGGTTGGAGAACCCAAGCATAGCATATCACTTACACCAGAGACGTGGACATAAGTGAACAACTGCTTAGTAGGTGTGGGACAAACTTGGAAATTGGATAAAAATTAATAGTGATATGTTTGAGTTGAACACTAAGCAGGCTGCTTTGAATCAGGGAAACTGGAGTATCACCTCTAACAGCACTAAAACCCAGAATCATTCCATAACACCCAGAATAAAGTGACCAAGACTAGCAGATTTCTTATGCCATCCCTCCTTTGCAGCATCCAGTACAGCTCCAAACTTTTCAAAGGTAGAATATCCATGGATGAGACAGGTTCAAGACCATGTACTCAGCTACTACTGCAATTTAAAATACATCTCCAGAGTGACATGTCACAATTACTCTAGTGATGCAGGTTTTTAGCTCCTGATGAGTCTGCCCATAAACCTCTGAGGATCAAAACAATCTTTAGTATTAAAAAAAGTTTTCAAAAATAATTCAGCCAGTTTCAAAATACAAAAGCCCAAATGTTCACAGTCTCCTACCCAGCTTCCCCCCCATAGTGCCGCTATTGCTGTATTTAAGGCCAAAGACAGCCAAGCTCCTTCTACACAAATCAAAGACTGCAACCAGCAGGAAAAAAAAATATCAGTTAAATTTCACAGAAAGCATATTAGTCAAATTTTGAAGCACATAAGCTTTCAGTTTTCTGGCAGAGACTGAGAAATGGAAATCATTCCATATGTTGGTCTCAAAACTTTCATTTTTATATGCTCCAATGGAGATCAGGCAGCAATATAAAATGCTTAGTTTCACTTGGAAGGGCTTTCAAAAAAAAAAAAAAGTGACAATAGGTCCTCTGTAGAGAATTGTTTAAACATGACTACGGCTGTGTCAAGAAACAGCCGACACTCAGAGAATTATGTGAGAGAAGAAATGTTACCATCACACACTGAACTTGAACACTGAGTTGTCAATAAGAGTTGTGTCTCAATGTCTTTTTTGCTTAGCATTTTGAGTAACACGGACACAGCCATAAAAAATGAGGTTAGGCAGAGATCTCACTGAAGTGGCAACATCATTAAGAACAAACAAGACCTTTTCTTTCCACCTTAACCAAAAAGTGCCATGCACCTTCATCTCAAGCATTTGGGTAAGGGCATTTGGTTACCACATGAATGACAAATTAGAAGGGATTTAGGTAATAGCTACAAGATACTTAAAAGGTACAGAAGAGACTGTGAGCCTCTCAAGTTATACTGCTTAATGCACCACTGAAAGGCATTCAGCTACTAAGTGTGGGTACAGTTACTGTTCTGCAGAGAAGTAACTGGGAACACAGAGATGAAATTCAGTTTTCCTCAATACATTATAAGAAGCCCAGTCTTTTAATAAAGGTGAGTGCTTTTACAGATAGTTATCCTAGCCAAGATAAGCAAACACTTGCACACCAGTGTGGTTTACATCTATGAATAAGGGGCCTTTACGAGCAGACTTTATGCAAGAACAAATGCGTATTCACAGAACATATTGTAAGTCCAAACTGCTCAATTGCATGGCTTTTGTTTTGACAAGGCCAAAGAGGGTGCTGCAAAAGAGAATATTATTTCAGCCTTTGCCTAGGTCTGACAGCAAAAGGCTTCTAGCTGCAGAGGTGTCTAAGGATTATTTTAGAACCAAAGAACTTTTGCACAGTGGACAAGAGTCTATTGGTCAAAAATTGATTCAAGTGGCAAAACTGGTTAAACACTGTCCTTGCACTGTTTCAATACCCTGGCAGAGAGTTTTGGATCTTAACCCCTCCAAATATTTAGCTACAATGAACATTAAAACATATGTTTTAAATACTTGAGTAGGATACATAACTCGGGGAAGAGTCACATAGCTATTGCAAACATGTCCTTCCTGCTATTGACTTAGGTTTCTCAAGCAAAAACTGTTTATCCAAACTTTTAACCTACCTGCATAATTTTAAGACAACAAAATAGACCAAATGGAACATATATCATGCTTTTAGTACTAAAACTTTAAGGAGTAAGACACAGCCTGTCTGCCAGGCAGCCTTCTCTTTGTTAATCACAAACAGTATGAAACCTCAACGTGTCACCCACTTATTTATGTTCTTGTTGTTCTCCAGGTAAAAGCCTCAGTTTAAAACAACAAACATCCAGGAATCTTGAGGTTGCATTTGTTCAAGTCAAGCAATATCCAAAATATCCTAAACACATCCTAATTCAGTAGTTCTCATTTACCTCCTATTTATAAGCCACTTTTTGGGCAAATATTTATGCATTTTAAATATTTCAGAAAGTGTGGAGATAGGCAATCATCAATTTGGGTAATCTTGGCTACTAGTGCTTCGAGGGGGGGACACAATGGCAAAGTTATTACTGTCAAACTGGCGTGGTGAGACGAGACATTCTCAGCAAGTCACTACCACAAAAACTTAGCGAGATTAACTGCAATTCCTCTAACTCATAATGCTGGATAAAAACACTAAGGCTTTAAAAATGAAGCAGCATTCTGGAAATAGCTAGCTAATTTTGTGCACATGGATGTGTGTTTGCACACATCTGATCACGTGCAGACCAAATTATAAGAGGACCTGCTGTATTATGAGTCACACAACCTCTAGTTCATCCACACTGCAGGCCACCTGTAACTCCAACACTTCCAACTTGAACTCAGTTACCTTTAAGCTCAACGTAAAACCTCCACCATTTAGCCCATGCTATTCATTCCCTTGAACAACTGATGAACCTGCCATGAACTACACAACCAAACTGCACACCAAAGATCAGAGTTAAGATTCTGCAAGAGGTTTTTTTTTTTGGCATTCCCTATCATCTAGACACAAAATGAGTATTGTGCAGTAGACCTAAAGTGCTGTTACACAGAGGATACCTATGTGAATATATCGCCATGTAAACAGCAGGCAGTCTAAGAGTGACTTCAGAAACAGAGAGGCAAAAACACGTTTGAGTGTTTGAAAAGTTACAGATGTGTCAAACCCTCAGACACTGGCATAACATCACTGCACTATTTGATCTAAGGATTTACAAAAAAAAAAAAAAACAAAACACATACCCCCTATCACTTTTAACACTATAGAGTCAAAAGCTTCCACTAATTCCTATAATATGAACCTCATCTGAAGCTACATGCTTTAGTTACTATTGCTTGAAAAGACAGGCAAAAAGTTGCAAGAGGCACAGTTCCTTGCATTGTTACCTAAGGAAAAAAAAGTCAAGTTATATTTTACCTTATCCAGGGACCACTGTACAAAAATTAAGCAAAGTGAGTGCTCACTCTATCTGCATGGACAGCTTTCCATTTTATTCTAATGGCAGAGCCGGGCTGTGCTACAGTTCTCCTCTGCCATACAACAGGACCTAACTGCACATGATCTCATACATTCAGACAGTATCAGAAGTGGAAACCACTACCTGTGCTTCTCAGCACACACAATAATCCTACCAGGATCAGAGGAGCCCTAGGGAAAGGACTGGGAGCTGCCCACCAAAATGACCTTGCCCATTTCCTCCTGAGGATGCACTGATGTCCAAAACAGGTTACAGGATGGACAAGTTGTCTGTGCAGATCACAGTTGCAGCCATCCAAAAAACTATATGGAACAGCAGAGTAAGGGACTACTAGGTATTACCCAGGCCTGAGACTCTGAGGTCATAACTGTGCTTATGATCCATGAATCAACATCAGAAGTTTTCTGCCTCCCTGCCTGCAGGCAGCCAAGAGCCTCCTTGGCTTTGGAGACAGGCTGCTCTGAACTGGAGCAAGCACAGCTCTATGCACCCACAATTCCATATCCCTTTGCTGCATCAAACCACTGCTTATTAACATCAACGATACCTAAATGTAACAAAAATGGGAGACCAAGTACACAGAGAGAAACTGTGTAGTACCTTGCAATGCAGAGGCCTGCAGAAGGCAGCTTTTGTGCTCAGAGTACCACACATTCTTCCTCAAGAATCAAGTCAATTTTTGTGAAGTTAAATGTTCTACAAGTTATATAATTATACAACTGCTTAGGAAACTTCTTTTTGCTTAATATTGAGCTTTCTGAGAAGTGGACTACAATACCAAACTTTAAAACATGTTGTTCATTGTTGCCATTAGTTATCCATAACTTCTCTATTTCCTGCTTTGAAATATTAACAAATACTGCAAATCACTTCGAAATCAAATCACCTGGAAGAAGCTGAGATCCAACAATACAGAACTCCATACAGCATAGGGTTAATGAGCAACAAAAAGCAAGGATAACAATGCCTTGACAAGTATTTAGCCCCCAAACTCCTTAACAAAACTAATCATAATGCTTGGTGTTTTTTTCCCCTTCCAACTTATGTGTCAAGGCTTGTTCCTTCAAGCAGGAAAAATACCTTATGAAAAGAACTGCCTTAAGAACTATCAAATAGTAACTTTAACAATGTAGTTAATTTTTCTCGTTTCCTTTCATAGTAGGTGTATTAATTTTAATCTACCCAGTCTGCATCACCTCTGAAGGAGCTTTTAATATTGACTTTTGCTCTACATTAAACATGCTTCTTGACACAGTGTGCTTGGTCAAACTGTGCTTCTGGGTAGTGCTATATGCGTAATAATGAAGTTTCTATTTGTATAATTTCTCACTTCTACCTCCCCTGAAATGCTGGCTCCCAGCACAAGAATACCATCCAACTAAAAAAAAATTAAAAGAACTGTCTTTTTTTAAAGACAATCAAATGCTGTGGTGCTAGTGCAATGGCATCAAACATTCAGGACCTTGAGTAAGCCATCAGGAGACACTTTCTAATAGCCCTGCAAGTGTCCTGAAAACCCTGCTTGATCAAAGCATTGGGCAGTGGTTCAATCTCAGCGCTCTGAAGGCTCAAGAGTCAAAGAAAGATGCTGGATTTCAAGACAGAGATATGAATTGTTACCTGAGATGGTGAAGGTTTCACCACGCACAGCCCTCAGCCACTGAGATCTATCCAAATCGCACCCATCATCACCAGCTTACAGCATAACCACCTTTGTTGTGGTGGTCCCCGTTTAAGTATCAGCCAAAATTAAGGGTGAAGAAGTTCTCCTGCCATGTAGTGAAGGACCCTCTCAAATGAACAGAAGATGCCTATGGCACAAAGGTGGAATAAATGAACTGCAGATTACGGCACAATCTGGTTCTCTGCTGCTCAGGCACTGCCGGCAAAACAAGAAGAACACATTCCCATCGCTTCCAGAGGAATTCAGAACTATTACATAGGCCAGTGGATTCAATCTAAAGACCTGTCTTATCACACCATGTCCTTCCCGGGTGACCTAAGAAAGAAGCGTCACCACTTGTGACCTGGACACAAAGCATTTCATTCTGAGAAAAATACTCCCTTTGTCACTCAAAAAAACCTCAGTAGCTGAATCAGATGTGAGTTACACCTTAGACACACAAGGTCTACCTACATTTCACCCTTAAACTGTGAACAACTCTGGGACCAAAAACTTAAGTCCACCTATTGCAGTCAGGTGCCTGTAGCCCAACACAACCGATTCTGCCAGAACTTTAGTCAAACTCAGTTTCTTCCTGACAGCTACCGAGGGACAGACATTGGCTCTTAACTTCTTTGCAGGATTTAACATCACTGCCCCTGAGCTGTTTTTGCCTTGCCGCAGAGGAATGAGAAGTAACCAGTGCATGGAACAGCTCAACTCCTTCCTTGAGGATGGTAACGTGGAAGCTAAACAAAGGGTTGCCCAAAACATTAGAAACTATTGAGTATGACTGGGAATACAGTAATTAGGTAAGTCAAAGGTTGATATAATCTCCACTGCAGATGTCCACTTTCAGATGATCATACAGAGAAGGGGGAGGCTGCTGGATCATCCCTTGCTGGTACAAAGCAGCTCTTCACACAGTTGTTGCTCCTGGAGGCTGCTGCCCTTTCCATCTAGCTGGCAGTCCTAAACTCTGAAGCACTGCAGCAGACTGAGCATGCCATACTAGCTGACAAAATATGCTTAGATGCTGTGCTTGAATTTTTAAGAAATCACCGACTTTATTACAGCCAGCAGGTTGATAACATACCATTTAAAACAAACATTCCAGGAGACTTGTTTTCTCCTTCAGTTTATCAAATGCTACAGTTACAGGGTTTGCAACTGAAACCAGAGTCTGTTCAAATGTTGAGCTAGCTTTAGACAGCAGTAGCTCCTCTCAAGAAGGTGCAGAGAGAGCACTTTCCTCCTTTCAGTTTATTCAGCTATTCCAACAGCACAGAGAGAAAGGCTGTATTTCCCCAAGATGCCAAAAGCTGTTGTTACCAGCTCCAAGATTTCCACAGGCACAAATAAAGCATCTGTATTTCCTATCAACAATCATTAACACTTTCTTTATTAAGGTCACTTTAAACACAGGTTTTCCTTAAAATATTTATACCATAGCTTAACTAGAAGCCTTTGTTCTTCTCCTCCAGTTCCTACCCTTAAACTACAATTCAAGTGGAAGAAAGTTCCAAACTCTCATTGCCACAAAGCTGAAAAAAAGCTACATCCTGTAATTGCATATTTCTAATCCTGCTTACCTAACCTTGGTAAACTAAAAATACAAAACAAGGTGAAGCTGGATATTTCATCAAGTCAAGAAATACGAGAAATGAAACAGATGCAAGGCGAGTACTAGTTCAGAGCAGCATATACTATCAATACTTCACTGAAGTCACTCATCAAATAAAGTTTGGGTTTTAATCTGATCTCTGAATGACTCTATAAGCCATGTCTAATGCATCTGAAGGCCTAATACAAAGAGAGCCATGAACATCACTTCTCCCTAGGGACACAATGAGGGTCCAAGACCACTTTTTCAGTGGCTCAGAAGTCAGAATACATAATCAAAGATCAGATGCTACAAAAATCCACCCCACAGAGCTCCTCCTGCAGGAAGGATGAGAGAAACAGCACACAAGAGATCTGCTCTGTAGGGGTGGAGGCACCACCAGACCTCAGCCTCCCACTCTCAAACAAAGTATCACAGGACTGGTGAAAAGAATTTAGAAGAAAGACACAACAGATCGAGGACATCAAATACTCAAAAAGACAGCACAGTCACAATACTGTGCAAGGCAACTGGCACCCTTGCCTAAATCTACGCTTGTTAACACACATCCCAAAATTATTTCACAGGCGGCTTCAGGTTCTTTCCAGGAACAACTGCAAACACACACTCCAGAGAGTTCCACAACCAAGCAAACATATTTTGATCCGTTATGATTTCTTTGAAAAAAAATGGATGAGTAATTTAAGTGCAGGAAGAGGTCATGAGACCATTCGGATGTGAAGATGACACTGTTACCAACCAACGACCGGAGCGACTTCCTGAATAAGTAATAATGGAGGTGAGTCTAAGAATACACCTATCACACCTGCATGAGTAAGCCAGCCAACTCATTACAAAAGGCAAGCCTTGTGCCAAAGCCTTCCCTTCCTTCCAAACAATGAGGCCAAACCAAACGTGACTCAAATCTGTTATTCCCCAAGCTACAGGTTATTTTGGTTTTGTGGAACAAAGTTTTAAGCCTTGACCTGGAGAAGCCAAGAGGCACCAAAGGTGCACGTTAGTCAAGCAAAGACACCATTCAAATTTTTTTTCAGTTTGACAGAAGCCAAAGGGCATGGAATGTGAGATACAGGAGCCACAACTGAAACAGTTAACTACTGGGAGAAGTGAGCTGGTGGGGACAATATTTTGCCAGGGACCAAGCAGACATCAAGCGCAGAGGAGTGTGCCTGATACAGAGTATCCTCTGCACACTCTAAGGTCTTCCAGTTGCTTGTTTTAAGAAAAAAAAGTGCAACTCCTCCTTCTCCAGTTGTTCCACTGCCTTCAGTTCTTTTCTGGGACAGCTGTGCCAGATTTTTTACTTGCTGTATGTACAAGAGTGAAAATAACAACCACAAAAGTTTTTTGTATTAACAGGAAGGCTGAGAGAGGAATTGAAAGCATTTATCTACCTTCACCAATTACGTGTTGCTGCAGCCCTTTGAAGCCTGCCTTCTGAAAGTTTGGAGAGGAAGAAAACAGGAGTAGAAAAAATAATCATGTAAACCAGCCCTGAAACCCATGAAGTTCTCAGGAAAACACAGCCTTTATCCTGAATTAGCCATTGGTGAGTGCAGCTATCGAGAGATGGCTGGAAAGCCCCTTCCTTTGAAACAAATATCATCATAGAACTGCAGAATGGTTTGGCTTGGAAGGAACCTTAAAGATCACCGAGTTCCAACCCCCTGCCATGGGCAGGGACACCTTCCACTTGACCAAGTTCCTCAGAGCCCCATCCAACCTGGCCTTGGAACACTTCCAGGGATGAGCCATTCACAGCTTCTCTGGGCAACTTGTGCCAGGGCCTCCCCATCCTCAAAGCAAAGAATTTCTTCTTGATCTCTAATCTGAACCTACTCTCTTTCAGTTTGAAGCCATTACGCATTGTCCCATCACTTCAGGCTCTTTTAAATAGTCTTGCCCCATCCTTCCTGTGAGTTCCCATCAGATCCTGGAAGGATATGGAAACACGGACCTCTGATGATCTCCAGAGGTCCCTTCCAACCGCCACATCCCTGTGATTCTGTGACATACACACAGAGCAGAACCACGGGGGCACCCTGGGGCGGGAGGGGCGAACTCTCGCCCTTCCCTGAGGTTTCGCAGGAGGCTCTTTGGGGCTGAAAGAGCAGGTTCCCAGCGAGGCGACGGCCGAGGCGCGGCCCCCCCGCCTTGCCCGGGCCGAGCCCGAGCCCCCTCCCGCAGGCCTGGCCCCGGCCCGGCCCCACCGCGCGGCCCGGGGGACGGGGGGAAGGCCCTACCTTGAAGTACCCGCCCTCGTACAACGTGTTGGGGGGCCCGAAGATCGCCACCTCCCAGTTGTAGAGGTCGGACTCGTCGACCAGGGTGATGCGGAAGCCCTCGACCGGCTCCTCCTGCAGCGACTTCAGCTCCAGCATCAGCGCCTTCTGCGAGCTGCTCATCTGCTGCTGGGCCATGGCGCGGCGCGGCCCCCGCCGCCCACGCTGCTGCTGCCGCTGCCCCGCCGCCGTCGCGCTGCCCCTACGGGCCCCCCGCCCCTCCCGGCGCTGACAGCCGCCACCGCCGCCACTTCCTTTTGTGATGGCGCCCACTCGCAGCTGACCTCAGCGAGCCGCGCCGCGCTACACGGCAAACCACACCCCACGCCACGTCCCGCCCCTACCGGCGCGCTTAAAGGGGCAGCGCTCTCCACCACAGCGTTTGTGGAGTGTGTGAGTGGTTCCTGGTGTTGCATCAGCCCTTAAGGACCAGACCCGCATCTTGCCTAGAGCGTGCTGAGTTATGAGTGGGATGGAGGGCGCGGTGCTCTGTGGGTGTCACGAATGGGTACGGGGGCACACGGCCAGTCCGTGCTGCTGCGCTGACAGAAACTCACGGTCAAAAAAGAGCAGTTTTTGTACAAAGGATGGTTTTTGAGAAGCGACCTTGCATGACCCAGCATCCCCTAAAAGCCCTGCAGCAACCCCCAAGCAGCAGGAGAGGAACTGGCAGTTACCTCTCTCCCATGGGTGTTTTCATGTGGCTCCACAGATGTGTGAGGTACTACAGGCAGAAAATGCAGTTTGAATCCTTCCTCCCATTTTTAGATACCGTTAAGGGAGAAAAATGTTTGCAGAGGTGGCAAGGTACATCGACCTGTGAATGTGAGCAAGCACCTCAGACTGTGCTTGCAATCTCCTATTCCTTATCCAGCCTTTAATAAGTAATAATATTGTTAACTATATTATTCATTGTAAAAATAAATAAATGGAAAACCCAAAGTGATTATGCAGGAGGAGGAAAAATAGCATAGCTCAACCCCTGATGTGGTGAATCTGGGTTTCACTACTGGAAATGTTAATGTATGCACCTGGCTTGGCAGCACAAAGGACCACCCAGCTGCATAAGAAATATCTGGCATGGAGACAGAGTTGCAAGCTGGACATCTTATCTCGGCCAAGACAGGAGAAGTAATAAGGATGTAACAGCCCTGACAGAGAAAAGTTGATGGCCATTTCTTGGTAAAGAATTAATGTGGTTCTAGCAGGAATAATTTAAACAACTAATAGGTTGTGATAAGTTCTAAAGTAATTGTAATGTCCCCCAAAATGACAGAGATTGAAGGAAATTTCTGTTGTCTGTGGACTTGTGGTCAAATAAAATTGGAGATGAATAAAAGTGAAAATCACGTAATGCCTTAATATAAATCTGTGGCATTAGATTACATGGAGTCCAGGGATGAAATGGTAAAAGACCCTAAGATGCTGCTATATAGAGAGGGATTGAGGAGTGTTTACCTTTAGAGATTACTACCCTGGAGTGATCTCAGATTTACAGAAAGTTGCTTAATTCTGCTCTCGCATCCTCAGCCTAGGGGCTGGAGGGCTGGATCGCAAACTCTTGTGTGGCCAAAAAACTGTTTTGTTGGAGGAGCTCCTCAGCAGCAAGGTCATACTGTGCTGGGTGTGTTTTCTGGTAGGAGCTCAGACCCATGTTTTTTTTATTTATGTCTTAGAATAGAACAGAATATACTAGAATAGTTCAGTTGGAAAGGACCTACAATGATCATCTAGTCCAACTGCCTGACTACTTCAGGACTGACCCAAAGTTAAAGCATTTTATTAAGGGCGTTACTGTCACAGGAGAGAGTTGAAAGCTTTGACAAAGTTAGTAAAGAAGCCCTGCTGTTGAAGTCACAAGGTGCAGGAAGCACTCCCTTGCTTTCTAAACTCCTTCTCAGAGGAGAGTTTAGGTGCGGCTGAATCCTATCTTAGCCTCAGACTGTTATTGATTAAATAGTGATGCTCGAGATAGCCAAATTATAATTAAAGAATATATTTATTAGCAAACAATAAAAAAACCAGAACAGTATGACATGTCGGACGCCCGCCGGGGACTTACAGGTCCCACAAACAGAGCATCCTCCTAAATTAAAATGTCCCTTGTGGTATCTTACCAAATTTTATGTGTCCAATTTTTCTCCT
>JAWWLV010000100.1:64157513-64168658 GCA_035041135.1 Platyrinchus mystaceus
TTAGGTTGGAAAAGACCTCCGTGATCATCCAGTCCAACCTGTGACCGATCCACCACCACGTCAACCACAGCTTGGCACTGAGTGCCAAGTCCAGTCTTTCCTTAAACACCGTCGGGGACCGTGACTGCACCATCTCCCCGGGCAGGGCAGCCCCTTCCAGAGTCTGATCACCCTTTCTGGGGAGAAGTCCCTCCCCGTGTCCGACCTAAGCCTCCCCTGGCGCAGCTTGAGACTATAAAAAAACTGTTAGAGGGCGTCCACAGAGATGGTGAAGGGTCTGGAGGGGAAGCCGTGTGAGGAGCGGCTGAGAGCACTTGGTATGTTCAGCCTGGAGAAGAGGAGACTGAGGGGAGACCTCATCGTGGTCTTCAACATGCTCATAAACGGAAGCAAAGGGGCAGGTACAGATCTCTTCACTCTTCTAACCAGTGACAGGACACGAGGAAATGGCATGAAGCTGAGTCAGGGGAGGTTTAAGCTGGATATCAGGAAAAAGTGTTGGTTGGGCACTGAAACAGGTTCCTCAGGGAAGGGAGTGTACAACGTCTGACAGAGTTAGTGTATGGACAATGCTCTCAGGCACATGGTGGGATTCTTGGGGTGTCCTGTGCAGGGCCAGGAGTTGGTTCCCTTCCAACTCAGCATATTCTGTGGTTCTATGAGTTTATGACCTCTCATCCTGTCACTGGTTACCTGGGAGAAGAGCCCAGCCCTCACCTGGCAACAACCTCCTTTCAGGTCATGGAGAGTGATAGGGTCCACCTGGAGCATCTTCTTCTCCAGGCTAAACACTCCCAGCTCTCACAGCCACTCCTCCTAGGACATGTGCTCCAGATACTTCACCACACTTCACTGCCCTTCTCTGAACCTGCTTCAGCACCTCAATGGACACAGCACTTGAGGTGTGGCCTCACTAGTGACTAGTACAGGGGAAGAATCACTTCCCTGGTCCTGCTGGCCACACTATTGCTGATACAGGCCATGATGCCATTGGCCTTCTTGCCCACCTGGCACATTGCTGGCTCATGTTCAGCTGGCTGTTGACCAGCACTCCCATGTCCTTTCCTGCTGGCAGTCCCACTGTTCCCAGCCTGGAGCACTGCAGGGGGTTGTTGTGACCCAAGTGTAGGACCTGGCACTTGGCCTTGTTGAACTTCATACTGTTGGTCTTGGCCCATCAATCCAGCCTGTTCAGATAGTCATAGGTCATGAGTGAGTACAGTGGGGTGCGGTTGGCCCACTGACAGGCACCAATGATCACAAACCAGCTCTTTTTGTACAGAGGATGGTTTTTGAGGAGTGAATTTGCATGATCGAGGATCCCCTAAAAATCTTGCACCAGCCTCCCAGGAGCAACAGGACATGAACAGGCAGCTAGCACCCCCCATAACCCATGTGTTTTTTTCACATTCTCCATGGATGTGCAACATGGGCACACCAGAACATGCCGTTTTGAGCACTTCTCCCATTCTCCAGCTGAGTTAAGCGTGAAAAATGATTGCAAAGGTGTTGAGGTATATCAACCACTGAACATGAGCCAGCACCTGTTCCTTAGCAAGTCTTTAATGAATAACATAAATAATATTCATTATAAAAATAAATAAAGAAAAATAACAGTGATTGTCCAGGATTAGGACAACGCATTTGTGCTTGGCATTTCTTTCATCCTTCTGCACGTGGCAGGGCTTAGGCCATCTCACAGTGGCACCTGCTTCTTGGACAAACAGGTTGGATGATGTTTCCCAACATCCCTACAGCATTATGTAGCTTTAACCTGCTTCCTTGCCCCCATCACCTCTCATGCCTCTCATGCTTTCCCATCCTGATGACAACCCTGTGGGCAAGGATGACCGTTGGATCAATCTCCTGAATTTTTCAGAGCCGTGGACTTTCCCAAAGGTATGGGACAGACAGAGAGGGCCGCCTGCGTTGGTGGGAGATCATGCAGCTGGACTAGTTTGGAAGTCTCTACTTGACACTTGGCAGCCATGACTCTGGCTTCTTCCGCATACCTTGGCCCAGAGTGGAGAACAGGAGGCAGATGTTTTTCCACAAATACCAGCTGGTACCAGGAGAAATTTGCTGCTGCCCAATGACAAGCATGGCATCCTCCCCCTTGTCCCTGGGGCTGCTCTTCTTGTCCTTCTCCTGCCTCTTGAGCTTTCCCCTGTTTCCCTCTCCAAAGATGCTCCAGCACTGACAGTGGTACCCAGTTCAGGGCTTGTGACTGCCTCCAGGCTGTAAAATATTCCAGCCCTTGCAAAATCCCTCCTCACGCTGGAAAATGTTCCTGTGGGGACTGGCATTGCTTTTCTCATGCAATAGGGGTAATATGGATAAACATATTGTCCATTCACAGCTTGCCTAGCTATGCTGAAAAAAAGTATGTGTTCCCCTCCCTGCAGGCAAAGGTCAGCCACTGTTTCTCATTCTTTACCACCTTGGAGTGACCTCAGATTTACAGAAAGCTGCTTAATTCAGCTCTCACATCCTCAGATGGGGGCTGGAGGGCTAGGACATGAAACACTGTTTGTCAGAAAATCTCCTTGGTGGCTGGGAAGTACCATGCTGGTGTGTTTTCTGGTGGAAGTTCAGTCCCATGTTTTTATTTATGACAATAAAATAGAATAGGAAAGAATGGACCATTTCTGTTGAAAGAGACCTACAACTGCCTGGCCAATTCAGGGCTGACCAAATGTTCAAGCATGTTTTTAAGGGCATTATCCAAATGCCCCTTAAACACTGATAGTCTGGGGGCATCAACCACTTCTCTAGGAAGCCTGTTGCAATGACTGTCCACCCTCTCTGCAAAGGAATGCTTCCTGATGTCAAGTCTAAACCTCCCCTGACACAACTTTGAACTATTCCCATGTGTGCTGTCACTAATACCAAGGAGAAGAGCTCAGCACTTCCCTCTCCACTTTCCCTCCTCAGGAATCTGTAGAGAGCAACACCCTCAGCTCCCCCTTTCTCCAAACGAGACATGCCCAAAGTCCTCAGCTGCTTCTCACAGGACATTCCTTCCAGCCCTTTCACCACCTTTGTTGCCCTCCTCAGGACACATTCAAGGATGTTCACGTCCTTTTTAAATTGTCTTGAGTTGATGGACATAAAACATGCTGTGACTTCTGTGTTGGTGCCAGCCAGCACAGACCTGCTCTGATAACAGGGCATCCCAGCTTACTGGTGAAACATGGATTTGCTCATGCTCAGAGGAGAATGTGCAGGAGCCAAGCTCTTTTGGGATTGCACTGCCCCTATTTCTATGGTAATCAAAACATCTTTCCTTGCAGCCAGCCTCCAGCACAGGCTTTGTCTGAACCAGCCTAACGCTGGGAGAGATGGGAGAAGCAAAGTTTGGAGTTATTGAGGATTTATCTCTGCCTGCTGCCTGTCTCGAATGTTAACGAAAGAGGTAATCATGCAAGGCAAAAAGTAAAGCAAGCCCTAGTGTACTCAATAGGGCAGACTGAAAATTTTCCATTAGGTCTGCTTTTAGAGAGAATATTGGTCTTTTTCTCTCTGAGTTTTTTCCCCCTCTCCTGCAAAAACATTCAGTGCTCAAAGAAAATAGAAACTGTTGAAGCAACAGAGTATTTTGAAGCCTGGGCAGCCTGGCAGCCCCCTCCAAGGCTCCTACCTGCATTTCTGCCCATGCTCCCAGGGAGGCTCAACTGCTCTTCCTGGTGTCCCCTTCCCTGGGACCAGGCTGCCCTGAGGCTGACAGAACTTTTTTGATTTATCATGTGGCATTTCTCCCCTCTAATCACCTCTGATATATCATAATGAAAAGATGAAACATTGTCCTCCTCCTTCTCCTTTAGCTGTTTTTCTGTGGATGGTCACTGCCCATCTGCAAGCAGAGCCCTCCATGGCATGTGGTCTGCCACAAACTGTGTTGTTTCCTCTTTTATTTTATTTTCATCTGAAGGAATCAGTTTTTTTCTTTGGTCTCAGAGAACAAGAAATAAGGTCTAGTGTAGGAACACGTGGCTCCAGAACGGGGAAGTCTCACTGGGAGGGGAGCAGGTTACATGTGCCATTAATCCAGCCCTCAGCACCAGAACTTGTCACTGTAAACTGGACATCAAGGTGCCACTGGTGCAATAGGTAAATCTAAGAATAAAACTTCTCTTTAAGTCATTTCTGGTTTGTTCTCATCATCTGTTTTTAATATCTCTCTTCCTCATTTCTTTCTTCCTTCCTGTGAGCTGTGTTGTTGGAGACTGAGAGTTAACTCCTCTGCTTAGCAACAGCAGAAGCTTTGAAAATGCAAATCTGTCTTGGTGCCACATTAGAGGGTTCCTGTTCCATAAGTCTGTCAGAGGGAGGGGACAAGAGGTGGGAAGATGTGGGAGGTCCTCCCTATGCGACTCCATTCCTGGGACAGAATCATCTCACACGATACTCTTCACTGCTTTATCTAATTTCTTTCCTGAGTGGCTCAAAGGATGAGATACCTGCTCCTTCCCTGAGGGAAGAGGACTCACCTGGGATAAAAGACTACTCTGGGGACTCTGGACTGGACTTTAATACCATCTCACTCTCAGCATGTCAGATAGTGAAGTGATGAAGATCAGGGAGAGGGTAGGAGTTCTGCCGAGCTCACACCTCCCCCCAGGAGTCCTTTGTAACTCAAAGCACCAACAACTATTCCTTGGGCTCTACTGAAGCAGAGCAGGACACCAGGAGGTCCACCTCACCATGCTCCTGCCCCAAGGCAGTATCGGCTTGTCCTAAACAGCCCAGGACATATTTGCCCAGCCACTTCTTTAATATTTGTTATTCAGAGTGCCCAAAGGGGAGATCTGCTTGCTCCTAGGTCCGTGTGGCTCAGCTCTGGCCTCAGCTTCCCTTCCTATTAGAGAACTGCTAGGTCTTCCCCCCGCCCAAATCTTACCCTGTTTCTTCTTGTCAAGATCACTATAGGGATATGGAAGAAAGAGAGAGAGGCCAGGACTGTTTCCTCCATCTCCTTCCTGGAGTGCCATTGCCCTGGCTGGATGCAAATCTCCAGCCACAGCCATACGAGTGTTGGCAGCCCATCATTCCCATGGCAGCCCATCATTCCCATGGCAGCAGCAGATCCTTGGCCATGGGCCAAGGGGAAACACCACTTCAGGCTTTGCAGGATGGTTTCTTAGCCCTGGAGGGACCAGTGACAGGGGAACCTGGGGCTGCTTCTTTTATTTACTCTGACACCTGAGTCCCAGATTGGAGGACGGACAAGCACCATGGTGATGGATCTCTGCCCAGACACTAATGCCCTGATGCCAAGGAAAGATTCTCCCATAAAATGCCTTGAGTATTTACCGAGACCAAAGTGCAATTCTGTGCTCTGCTGTCCAAGTGAACAATGAAGCATTACTGCACGGGGCAATTCTTACCTCCAAAAAATTAAAGAACAGGCATACAGGAGTCCTCACCCTCACATTGCCACTTATATAGGTTCCTATATTTGAGGGAGCAGAGCACCCAGGTACTCAAGGGAAGCAGCTGTGAATCTTTGAGAATAAAAGTCTGTCCCCTGCAATTCCCCTTCTGGCTCTCTTTCACCCCAAAATGGGGCAAGCTGATCCTCAGGTAGAACTCATCACAGGGATGAAAAGATGCTTTTGAGCATCAATCAGCAGCATCAGGGTTAACGGAAGCATCCTGCATCAAAGTAGCCACCAGCAGAGAAATGCAAAGTTTGGATGATTCAGAGCAAAGAAAAAGAAAAATGAAGAGGAGAAAAACAAGTCTTTAGTGGAGAGGGTTTGTTTTTTTTTCCTTATTTTGATTTGTCCTTTTTTTTCCACTTGTTTTAATTTGAATAAAGTTGTTTTTATTTTTTTTTCCTTTTGACTCCAGCTTGCTCTTTTAAAATGGATGAAGTCCATCACAAGAGCTTGATAAAAGAGTGCCATCACAATGCCTGCTGCTGCTCTCATTCAGCTGATGAATAAATTATAAGTGCATTACAATGCTATTTCAGCTGTGATTCCAGGGCCTGAGGAGTGTGATGGCTGTGACCTTATGCCTGTCAGACAGTGGTTTGCATTTCCAAGGAGTTCAGGTAACCAGCTGTTCAGGTCACCTTACACCTCCCATTCTGGTTTCAGTGTGCAGAAATATCTGAGCATGTTCAACCAGGCAGCTATAGAGACCGTCCTCCAGCTGCACACAGTGGGGGTGGGATGTGCTGTGATGATCAGAGGCTCATGATCTTGTAGAATCCTCTCATGGGAAGGGACCCATCAGGATTCTGCCGAAGCCTGAAGTGACCATTGCCATCCTCCAAAGCAGCAATCTGGGGGACTGGACTATATATGCTTCATATATGAATAGTGCTTCATTGATGGGATTGTAATTGGAATATCCATATTGTTCAGCCTCAGTAACAGTTTATGTGTTGGGAGCTGGCATTTTAGATTATTCTTGCTGCACAGCATGGCATCCCTGTCTCAAGCATTACAGCGTGGCTGAGATGGTGTGGCTGTCAGCATCACTGGGATAAGGCAGCCCAGGGGCCTGGCTGTGCTCTGAGAAAGGCATCAGCCTAAACCAGCATTCCCAGGGTTTTACTTGCACCTCTGCTGCAGGGTCGGCCCTTCAGGACTGTGAGTTCCTTGAGAGTGGGTGACCATCAGGCAGGGACTCCTGGCTGTCCCCATTCCTGAGGATGAGCCAGCTGGGTTAAGCAGGCACTGGAAGGTAAAGGAGCTGAAGCCCACAGAGCAGCTGCATGGTGCACTCCTAGTGGGTTCACCAGACCCTGCTTTTACCTTCAGAGCAGACAGCTCCTTGTATTTGGCCAGAAGCCATGGTGAGAAGGGACAGAGTTTTGCAGAAGGAGAGTGAGGGGGAGGAGGAAGCTCTACTGGGTCTCATGTTTTACCAAGCTTGGGGGCTGGGTGCACATCAACACCAGTGATCAGTGCTGACTGGCACATTTCTGGCCATTGTCAGCTGAACTTACAAGTGCTCTCACCTGCTGCCATGGCATGGGTGGTCTCTGTGGGCTGGTCTCCAGCAGCAATGCCAATAACTCCATTAAAATGCAGGGCCAGCCAGGCTTAGCTGAAGTTGCACAACTCAGGTCCTGCCTGGGGCCTTGGAAACTGAACACAAAGAAGAGTTTCCATTAGGAAACAGGGAGGGCCAACTGAGTTGAGTTGGACCTTGCTTTGCTGAAGCTGAATTTGGCCTTTTCATGACCCTTCTCACAAAAAATATTAACAGATCCAGAAGAAGGAAACCAAACTGCAGCATAAGCACCAAGCCCTGGGCTCAGGCAACAGCCTTGGGGGCTGAATGGCAGAGAGAATCCCTTAGGTGAGAAGGT
Organism: Platyrinchus mystaceus; assembly: GCA_035041135.1. Classification (NCBI taxonomy): domain Eukaryota; kingdom Metazoa; phylum Chordata; class Aves; order Passeriformes; family Tyrannidae; genus Platyrinchus; species Platyrinchus mystaceus. Next base: position 64,164,841 of record JAWWLV010000100.1, read on the forward strand.
CCAGAGGGGAGTTGAGGCAGGAGATGTTCCTTCAGCATCTCCACCTCCAGCTTCCTGAAAATGAGATGTTCCTCTGAAAAACTATTTGTCAGTCTCATGTGGCAGATGCAATGTCTCACTTTCCTGTGTGCACAGGTAAGCTGTGAGCTCTGGAAACCACACTGTGGTGGCTGTGTAGCAGAACTGGGAAGGGGAAGACCCTGGCACTGGTCCTACAGACTGATCTGTGCACTCACGTGTGGAGAGGAAGAGGCTGAATTTTCTTGCAGGAGCCTGAATCACCATGAGGGTAATTAATGCAAATTTCCCAGACAGGCAAACAAGTCTGGAAAAGCCTTGCTGCCTGGACCAAAAGTGCTGAGAGGTGCTGTCATCTCCACCATAGGGCTTGCTGTCCCGTGGAAATTTGGAAAGAGCTCCTACAGGGTCTGGGAAAAACACAAACAGAAAACCACTGGTCTGAACTCACAAGACCAAAACCCTCCAGCATTGTCTGTGCTCACATGCCCTCCTGGAAAAGGGAGACCTGTGAAGATACAGGAGCCTGCATGGACTACTCAGGGGTTTGATCATCTGCCTCTTGGCCCCACCAGCTCCCTTGCACCCACGTCCTCCCCAGCCACTCCTTGCTGTTTCCCCCTGCTCCCTCAGCACCCTGCTGCAGACCTTGGGGCAACCCCAGGTATGTTCCTGCCCTGCTTTTGTGACTGGGGCTGGAGGGCTTAGCCCTGCAAGAGGGTCCCTGGGGCACCTGTGGACAGGGCAGAGCACTCGTGTGCCCTGCAGGTGCTGTGTCTGAATGCTTTGCTATGCCAACATCTCAGTACCCATCTATAGCTGCCTGCAGGGCCAGGTAGATCTCCTCCAGACTTGTTTACCCGCAGTGAGATTTCCATTAATTACCCTCATGCTTCTCCATCCTGCAGAAAACCCGCTGGCCACACCAACTTGAAGCTCTTGATGCATGGTAGGTTTGGCACATCCCATTTCCTTATCCCATCTAGCACATCTCAGCATCTTCTGCCTGGCCTGTAGGGTTGTTCCCTTCTCCAATCTTCAGCTGTCAGTTCAAGGGCTGGCAGGTTGCAGAAGGAGACAACAGCCAAGTTTGCATCTGGATTCACATCAGGGCCAGTCCTTTCTGCAGGAGCAGTCCCATTTTAAAGGTGGAGAAGGCCCTGATGCTGCCCCAAACTATAAGCTGTGGAATTTGTCTCAAATGGGTTTGTTTTTCCTATGTGAACATCCTAAGGGTCTAGAAGACAGAGGGAGTTTAAGAGTCACCCCAAGCCTTTGCATCTGGATGCTTACTTGCATAGTGCTTTAAACTAAAATGCTTTTCTTCTTGCCTTTGGATGACACATTCACTGGTGTTGCAGGGGAGGTGTTCAGCTGGGTGAGCTGGCTGCAGTTTGGTCCTGTGGGTCTGCACTCCCCTCACCTCTTAGACAATTAAAGGCCTTTTCCTCACTCTTGCTCCGTGAAGTTAAAAAAACCCAAACAAGCAACCACCTAAATATACTTGTCAGATGACAAAAAGAACGAAAAAGGGCCAGTTTTAGCTATATCTCTCTTCCTGCTGCCCTTTTGGTGTGAAAGTGGGGTGAATGGGGCAAAGCAGAAAAGCCTTGTGGGATGGAGGCCTGAAAGCACCTCCTTCCACAGGCAAATTGTACAAAGCAGGGACTGCAAAATGGGAACCAGAGGAAGCAGCAAGCACTTTACAAGGAGTGAATCCTTCTTTTCGCAAGGAAGCAGCCAAAATACTATGGAGGCCACACAACTTGGATAAAAGCTTTTCTCCCTCTCAAGCATGTTCTTCTCTCAGCATCCATATTTAATATATTTATCTTTTTTTTTTCTTTTTTTTTTCTTTAAGTGCAGCACTGGTGAGCATTTCCAGGACACTCAGATCCTTCCCTAGCCAGCAGAACACGTGCTCAGCTTCAGAAACGCAGAGTTTTTCCCTAGAGTGAGACTTATTTTCATATACCTGAACACTTAGGAGCAAAAGAAATTAGAAGGGAGGGTTTACAAACAGCGTGCCTGGCTTGTCCTCTAACAGTCTAAAGCTGTTTCTTTCAGGGCCATTTCCAAGGTTGACTTGATCATAAGGCATTTTTCTGTGGTTTTTTAATATATCTGAAAATATCGTCCCATTGACTCTACTGCCCTACTCTCCTTTTTGTTTACAGTCACTTTTCACAGATATATGAAATATATGTACATAGGTGCTTTTTTCACATCTACTTGCTGTTTAAAATTCTGACAAAGCTGTCAAAAGATCTGATAACAGAGCACAATGAAAATACCCTGCTGTTACTCTTCATATACTGATGATTAATAAATAATAAAAGCCATTTGGGTAATATCTTGTCTGGGGCTCGGAAAACAGGAGCCTGTGTGGCTCCTGGCTGTTCTCATCCTTGGAGGTATTTCCAAAAGCTTGGCAAAGAGAGGGAAAACAAAAGCTTTCCCAATTATTGAATCATGAAATCATAGAAAGGTTTGGGTTGGGGGGGACTTTTAAGGTCAACTAGTCCCACCCCCCTTCAATGAGCAGGGCCACCTTCATCTAGAGCTGGTTGCTCAGAGTCCCGTTCAACCTGGCCTTGGATGTTTCCAAGGATGAGGCATCCAGCACCTCTCTGACAGGGTGTACTGGTTTAACACCAGACAGCAACCAAGCCCCACGCAGCTGCTCCCTCACGCCCCCCTGATGGAAGTGGGAGAGAATCGGAAGCATGAAAGTGAGAGAACTTATGGGTTGAGATAAAGACAATGTAATGAGGAAAACAAAAGCCGGTGCATACAAGCAGAGCAAAACAAGGAATTAATTCACTGCTTCCCATAGCAGACAAGGCCTTTGCTCTGTGCAAGTGCTGCTCACAATAACAAAATTATCTCTTTATTATTATCACTGTGTTCAGTACAAACCCAAAACACAACCCCATATCTGTGAAAAAAGTTAACTGAGACGAAAATTAACTCTGCCCCAGCAAAAACCAGCACACAGGTCCATGTCTCTCTTATGCCAGAGGCCCCAGAGCTGAATGCAGTGCGCCAGGGGGGGTCTCACCAGAGCAGAATCCCCTCCCTCACCTGATGCCCACCCTGGTTTGGATGCAGCCCAGGACAGGTTTGGCTTTCTGGCCTGTGAGTGCACATGGCCGGGTCATGTCCAGCCTCTCACCCACCAGCACCCACAAGTCCTTCTCACCAGGACTGCTCCCGGTCTGTTCATGCCTGGATTGATATTGGGGGTTGCCTTGACCCAGGTGCAGGACCTTGCACTTGGTTTTGTTAAACCTCATGAGATTCCAATGGGTCCAGACCTTGAGCTTGTCCAGGTCCCTCTGGATGGGATCCCATCCCTGACTGTGTTTCTTGGTCGTCAGTTTGATAATGTGGCCATCAGCATTTTACTAACTTTGGAGGTGGTTGCAGAATGAGACTCAAGATTTCGAGGCTCTCTGCCAGCACTGGCACTGGCTTCACAAGCGATACTTTGCACACAGAGAGAGGGACAACAGTGCTTTGCAGTGCCCTTGGTGTCAAGATAGTGTACAGCAAGGGTTGTCAAACTACGGTCTGCGGGCCGGGAGCGGCCCGGGGCCGCCCTTAATCCGGCCCGCCCCACCCCCTGCCGGGGGTTGGGGGTGGAAACCAAGCAGCCCCCTCCTCCGTCCTCCTCCTCTGCGATGCGCGGCGGGGAGGCAGGGGCGCCTCCTCTGTCGGGCAAACAGTGTCGACAGCCTCCTTTCAACTCGGGCAAATCGCTGGATTCCGGGGCGGCAAAGTCCCTTCAGTCCCTTCTG
>JAWWLV010000100.1:64168758-64214127 GCA_035041135.1 Platyrinchus mystaceus
TGCATAGGAATTCGTTCATTTTTTTCCAAACCATAGTCCGGCCCCCCACAGTGTCTGAGGGCCAGGGAACCGGACCCTGACAATGTCTGAGGACGGAGAACCGGCCCCCTCTTTGAAAAGTTTGGGGACCCCTGGTGTACAGCCACCAAATGGCAACAATACTAATATGGAGATAATGGAGGGCTTGAAGATTTGGAGGCTGTTTTGGGGGCAGTGGACTTGCCTCTTTTATAGACACAGATGTAAGAATAGCCCAAGAGATTGAAAGGTGCTACCATCTGTTGGGATGACATGGAATCCTGCTCTTGCCACTGCTTTCACTGTACAGCTCTCAGGGCACCTTGGTCATGAAGACTGTGAAGATATTTGAATGTGCCTTCAGAGCCTGACCCTGCAATTGGGACGGGGGCAGCTGGGATGGGATGGGCTGTGCCCGCTTGGAGTATATATTAATTGCTTTGAATATTTTCTCTTTTGACCTTGTTTTCCTGTGTCACAGGACGGAAAAAGGAGATTTGGAAATTCTCCTGGCCAGGCCAGGTTTGTTTCCCTCTGTCCTTGCCTTATCTCGGGGCCTTCAGGCTCTGTCTCTTGGCTTTAAAGCCAGTGGCTGGTGCTTTATCAAGGCACTGCACGAAGTGACTCTCCTTACATCGCCTTATCTCCAGGGACCTGCCTGCACAGGTCCTGCTGGGCTCTATCTCCTTTCCCCACCTGCTAGGTTCCACATGTCCCTCCCCCAAACCTTATACCTCCAGGAGACACTTTGCACAGCACAGCAGTGAGGTCTTGGGGCAGATTCACACAGGTAGATAAACTTATCATGACAAACACTGCATTTCAGTGCTGGGTGCTTCTATATCCACAGGGGCCCATCTATCTTGTGGGAAACAGAGGTTTTTAATGTTGTTTAAACAGATCTTAAAATGGCTTTTTATGGATGGGGGGAGGGGAGGGCACCTCTCCTCTCCAGGAGCAGGGGCTGAAAGGCCCCTAGTTCTGGAGTTCCCCCTTCCTCATCCACTCTCAACCGTCGCACTATCCCAGCACTTCTCCTCATGGAAGTCCACCCTCGGAAGGGTGTAAGGACAGGTGATACTTCCCCAGAATATTTCCTCAACCTCTGACATTTTTTTGTGACTCAGACTCCCTGAGTCAGAAGTGTCCTTGCATTTAATAGTCTTCAGTACATTTTTCTCCCATTAATTTGTTTAGTTCTTTTTGAAGCCAGATAAATTTTAAGCATTTGCAACATCCTGTGCAAAATAGCTGCCCAACTTAATGACCTGTTTGGGTGCAGAATCATTTCCTCTGGTTTGTTTTTATCCTGCCACTTGACAGCTTCTTTGACGCCCTCATCCTCATGGTGAAGAAGATGATGAGTGGTCCTTCTCTATCCGATCAGACTCCAATCCCTGTAACTTTGCAGCCTCTACTACTACCTTTTCCATTATGTCTTTTGGGAACAGAAGATTCCCAGCCTACACAACTGCTCCTCCTATGGACACAGAGACCTTACAGTGCTACAATCACCAGAAGATCATTTCCTTTTTGTCTCCAATCCTTTCACAAGAAGCACCCAGAGTCTTGGGTACACCTTCACAGATCTTTTAGAGACAAATGGAAGGGAAATGCCCCAAAGTGAGATGTCCACCATCTCCCAGGTGACTTCAAATTGTCCTGTGAGTGTTGCTGCTGTCCTCACCTAGACTGCAAGATCTGATTCCTGGGGGATCTACCTCTTTGCATTTCCTTCCACACCAGGCACAGGAGAGGCAAAGGACGTCCCAAGTGACAACAGAGTCATTCATCTCCAGCATGAAACTTAATTGCAGTAACCAGCATGTTTCAGGACAGAGGCTCCTCTCCCAGGGGGCAAGGAAGCCTTTTGCTCACAGCTTGGTAACCTACAGCAGGGCAGGATGGGATATCCGAGTGAGAGCCTTCAGCTATGAGGCATGCCTGTCATCTCTGGGTCTGGGCTTTTGGGATTCTTGCATCCACCTGGATGTTAGATAGCACAAAGCCCTCAGCTCTCTCTGCAGCCTTCAGCATCTTCAGGAGGCATCTGGCTTCACACCGTGGTCCCCCGATTTATCCTGTAGCATGTCTCTCTGGGGTGTCCTAAGCACAGGCAGGTAACTCCTGCTCTTTTGAAGTCAAACCAGGCTAAAGGGCAGCAAAGCAGATTTTCCCAGATCCCCCAGAGCCAGTGTTCAGTGTTTGCTTTGGTGGAAGGACCCTAATGTAGACCTCAAAGGGATCTTCCCTGATATGGAAGATATTTCTGACCTCAGCAGATGTCAGCTCTGGCTCACAGAGCAGCCTTGTAGGGGCTGTAGGGGCCAGGAAAGAGGGGTTCATCCTGGCCAGAGTGCTTCTCTCTCTGTCCTTCCAGCCCCAAAGCACCCCATGTGGTGAGGCCAGATGCTAGGAACTCATCCCAGTGCGAAAGGAGGCACAGGAGAACAGCTTTAATACCCACAGTGTAACACTTTCGCAAGGTGTTCCTGGAGCAGCAGAGCATTAAAGCTGGTTTCTGGAGTCTTAAGTGGCTACTAATGCAGTTCAGAGCTCTTCACTATCTTCCTTGGAGTGCAGGAAGGCTTTGATCTTTCTTATCCTCCCAGCTGAGCTGCCAAATTCCACAAAATATCTCTGAAACACTCACATCTGGAGGGGAAGCAGCCTCTGTGGGTTGAAAATCACAAACTACGATGGATGTGACAGAGAGACAGACAACACTTGTTCAATCTCTGTTTCCACGGGAAGCAAAAGCTAAGTGGAGAACTGTGAGGGAATTTCCTGAATGCATGTCAGCTGTGACTCACCTTTACTGCACTCCAGCAAATCCCTCCACTGCCTTGCCTCAGTTTCCCCATCAGGTGAATGAGGATGTAACATACCTGTCTTGTAGAGTCATTGGAATGGGGGGCTAGACCAAAGAATAACAAAGGCCAGGGCTGTTAAATCTGAGTCAGGTGTGCTTGAACATTTCAATTCATCAAGTCATTGTCATCATCATCACCACCACCACCTCTGCTGATGTTTGCTCAGCACCATGCAGGTTGGGTTTGGATGAAAGGCAGGGAGGGCACTCACACTGCCAGGGGGTTTGGCACTCAGAGGTTTGAGCCATAAATAAATAAACCCCACATTTGCATGTTCCTGGCTCTCTCCACTTCCCCTTATCTAAGGAGCTACCCCAGAGACTGAATTTTTTTGGTTGTGATTGGGAAAGAGCACTGTCTACTGCAGGGAGATTGCCAGGAGCTGCTTCGGTGGGACAGACAAGGCAAACCACCCATCACTGATAAAACATGACATGACTGCAAGAAGAAAGGGGTCAGCAGAGCTTTTCCTCTCCTGCAGTGTCTCTGATGTGATTTTTGGAGACTTGTTTTTTCCTATCAGAAAAAAAATGGAAAGGGTTTCTCCTCCTTGTTGCTATGTGTAAAGCCAACGTGGCAACAGACTGGAAATCAGATAAATTAGCTCTCTTGCCTGTTGCAGAAAGCAAACAAAAGTGACCGGAGAATAAAAATAAGGTACACAAAACAATCTATGCAAAAAGAAAATTGGTGATATAAAAGGAGACAAAACACTACTGGCATATCAATTTCCCATTAGTTCTCTTTGTGTAATTCAGGCCACCACAGTTTTGAGATAAAGCTGCCAGAGCCACTGACTTTGGACAGTCAAAATGAGTCTCTCCCTTTCTGCCGCTGACCTATATGTATGGGTTGGTTTCATCCTGGTTTGTTGTTTTCTTTCTTTTTTTTTTTGAGTGAGAAGGAATGCCTAATACACCCTCCCAGTATCTGACCCACCGAGGAGGGCTGTGGCTGTTGTACCATCCTGTGAATGTCAGCTTTACCCTTGTAAAGCCCTGGAGCTGCTGCTGCTGGTGGGGGATGCAAAGTGGTTGCTATATCCCAACGCAGATAAGTGAAGCTTAATGAACCAGGTGGGACTTAAACCATCATCCATCCAAGAAACAAGTGATGACTGAGGCTCATTGTAATCAGTGCAGCACTGTTTTGTCTGGATGGTCTCTGAGCATCAGGAGGGACCTGGATATCACTCTAACCACCATCCTACAGGCAAGGAGCTTTCCTGGGACCCTATTTTTTCAGTGGCTGCCAGGAATATGCTGGATGCCTGCCTGAATTCTGGGGTGAAGCCCTCAATGTTTTGTTTAAAATTTTAGTGGCTACAAACATCTACTTTACCTTATTCCTTTGCTCTGATGAAGTCTCACAATTTTTGGCCATTGTGAAAGTTTCTCATTGTCTACATGTTTCTGTGATATGCCCATACTTGGGAGTCAACATTACAGGAGTTTGTCATTAATCTGTGTACCAAGTTATTTTTGTCTGGGAGTTACAAATGGCACTGTCATGTGTTAATACTTGAGCATTTGAAACACTTGAAAATACGTCAGAAACCAAAGGGAGGAACTACTTAATCCTACAATGAAATGGTGATTTGCTGGAGTGGGACAGAACCCCCTTTGCCCAGGAGAAGCAAGAAACCACAACAAATCTGGGTAAAGCTGCCAGGCAGTGACAAGTGCCATGTCCCTACAAGGCTTTATGTTATCACTGAGATCAGATTTTGGGGGAATTGGGAGAAAAAAGCAGCTACGGTCATGGGGTGGCCAAAGGAAGTTAGGGGATGGATGCAAAAGTCTTGGAGGGGAAAACCCTGGGGAGGAGCTGGCTTTGCCTGGAGACCTCTGCAGGTGATGCCAAGCCCCAAGGGATATGCCAAGGTTTTTGCTCGTAGTTTAGCCCTGCACAGCTAAACCAGAGCATTTCCACAGCAGTGGTGTTTGCAGGAAGACCCTGGGAGGGGACAAAGTGTTGTGGAAGGAGAGTGTACACTGCACAAGTCAGGATCAATGTGATGGCTAAACCTGCTCGGCAGCCGCTTCCTGCCAGCTGTGATGTCAGCAGCATTCCTGAGGCTGAAACAGAGGGAGTAAGGATGTGTGAGCACACGGATGTGTGTGTGGGTGTGTGCTTTACAGAGCAGTTTGAGCTATGGGGTTGAGGGCACCACCACCGTGGAGGGCTGAGGTGCTGAGGTGCTTGTGAGATGTTCCCAGGAAAGGCAGCGTTTAGCAAGTGCCTCCACATGCTTTCAATGGTCCTTTTGCCAGCTCAGTGTGTTCAAAGACTGTGGGGAGAAGGATTCAAGGCTGGAACCTGGCATCCTCTTTATAAACAGCTTTGGTGGGATTTGTGTCCCTTGAAAAAAGAACTCAGGAAACACGTCTGAAAATCACTGCGAGGCTTTTCATTTTGCCAAGAATAAAGGGATGATGGGGAGCAGCAACCCCTTTATTCTTCTGAGAATTCTTCTGGTGACCTTTTGGGTCACCAGCAATCCCTGCCAGTGGTTCCACACCACTCCTGGTCTTACTTGCATTCCAGGGTAAAGGATAGCCCAACTCCACCAGCATGTGTGAACCGAGTGAGGAACAGATGAAAACACAAATAACCCAATGTGGAGGACAAAAACTTATCCCCAGCCTGCTGGTCCCACCAGTGCTGTTTCCTCATGGGATATATTTCAGCTACTGACTGTCACAGTGGCTTGTCCCAGTGTGGGTCAGCAAGCTGTGTGCTGACACGTGATTTCCAGTTACGTGCAGTGAAGGGATGGGATGCGGTTTTTGCTGCTGCACAGAATTTGGGGATGGTCACCCTTGCTGAGAACCCACCCAGGAATGGCTTCTCCTGAGCTCTGAAGCCCCAGATTCCTGGGGACAGAGTCAGGGGAAGGATTCCTCCAATTCCCCAGGGGTTTCTGGGCACAAGGATGAAGCATAGGAGGAAGCAAGAGCTCAGCAGTGGCTCTTTGGGCAAGGTGGGATGGAAGGAGGTGCATAGTGGGCAGGCACATGGTATGGAATGCAGTTAAAATGGTTTTTTAATTAATATTACTACTTTAAGCATCATAGGATTGGGTGTAATTAATGACTCACTATGTACTGAAATACTTCATTAAATAACCTGTTCTGGGAAAGGCATCTCTGGTCCTGCTCCTCTCTGCAGTGTGTGTGTATGTTGTCATAGGCACGTGTGTCTGTGTGTGCATGTGCCCCCTCCTGGAGGCTGCAGGATGAGGCCTTTCACCTGGAAGCGGGGGGATACTGGGGAGTGGAGAGGGTGGCAGGAAGCTGGAAAGGCTCTGGACATGGCCCTGTTATCCAGTCCCCCCAGGACAGACCCTAAACTCGTTCTTCCACCCTGGCTGGACATTACATGCCATGACAGTGATGGCAGGGTCAGAAAGGGATGCTGAGGGATTTGCACAATGGGTACCCCCGTGACCCACCCTAGACCTGTCCCTGACTGAACCCCTCCTCTTCTGCTGCTCTCAAGCAGTGCAGGGATGTGACCTTGGGGCAAAGGATGACCAAACTGGTGTGCCCAGCCTTCCAAAAAATCCTGCACCGGGCTGTAATTACCCTCACCTTTGAACAGAAGGGAGCCTGACACTGCAGATACGGCCACGACACCCGCAGGTGTCTGGCAGCGAATCACATCTTGGGAGCAGAGCGGCACAGACGGGATGGAATGTAAGCAAGTGGGAATGGGGGAGAGGGGCGGACCTGAGTGCGACAGTCATGGCCCCGTTGGGGAAAGAGGAGGCTCCTCCAGCAGGAAACTGTTTCTTTTGGGAATATGGAGGATAAATTCCCCCCAAGTTCAGAACTCGTACTCGGCAGAGTCACTCAGGCTGTGCACAGGAATTACTTGCAAAACCTGACAGGAGTTAAACTGACACAAAACTGGAAGTCAATTTTGGAGGTGATCTCTGGTTGCAAAGGTGTGCAGGGGAGTGTGTGCACGGAAGGGAATGGATGGAGGGGGTTTGTCTCCCCAGATCAAGGAGCAGGGTTAAGCCTGTGGAATGTGACCCAGGCCACCAAGACAGAAGAAAAAACGATTTTCAGGTTACAATGGGTAAAGATCCTCCCCTATGATGCTCTGGAGAGGGCTGGGCGAGTTGCTGCTGGTGGCTGGGATGGAGAGAGGCTGTGACGCAGCAGCCAGGCAGGAGCTGCCATGAGCAGTAAAAGGGACCAGAAGGCTCATGCTGTACCTACAGCCACACCTACATCCCCGTGTGGCGATGTGTGTGGGAGATAGTCCCCAAATACAAAGAGTTAGCTTGGCTCTCAAGACACTTCCCTTGGAAAGCAGAAGCCAAACATCCACCTGCAGGAGTCCTGGTCCCCTAGCTGACATGAGCCTGAGACCCTGCTTCCAGCAGATTTTCTTGAGTGGAAGTCATTAAATACCAGGGATGTGAAGCTTGAAGTGCTCTTGGTAATGCAGGCTGCTGCCAGCCTTTTCTGGGGATGGAAACAATGCATGGCTTGACACTGTGATTTCCCAGAGATGCTGCAAAAAGCAGTGTGTAGAAATGGTGAAAGCTGGGCAGGACATGGCATTACTCTGCTTCCCCTGGAAGAAGGAAGGTGAGAACCTGCCCTACTCCATGACAAATCAGATGAAGCAAAGACCTGCAGGTCAGAGAGTATCAATTGCAAACATTCTCTGAACACACAGCTTGCTTCCCACCTCTAACACGCAGCCTGTTTATTGTTTCCCCCAAACCTGCTTGTTTTTCCCCAACAGCCCATGAGCAGTGGGATGATCTGGCTTTGGGGTCCTGTGTGGGAGATGGAGCTCAGCCTACTTCACTGAAGAGTTCACTGAATTCCCATGTTTACCTTCAGGATGGATATGCGATCTTCCACCCTATGTTTTAACATTCCTGCACATTTGCTCTTGAACAGATCCTGCTTATAGTGTTCTAACAAAGCAGGAAAAAAAGCTGACCTGAGCGTGGCCAGGGAGAATTTGGACCCAGTATGGAGATGGACACACTCCAGGGATACTATCCCAGCAGAGCCCCTCTAAAGGACAGTCGCACTGGAGTCACAACATCACTGTTTCACAGGAGGGTGTGGATCAGTGAATTAGACTGACTACAGTCACGCAAAGAAAGAGTTCTGGACACAGAACTAAAATTATCTGGGTCCCAAATCTGTGTCGTCCTGTTCAGGGACACACATGCGGTGGGGCTTTTAAATACCCTGACAACCCAAATCCTATCAGGGTGGGCCTGGGGTTCAGGGTGGCTTCTGTAAATGCATATACATGCAATATATACAAAGGGGATATTCCTCCCACTCCGATAATCCGCACGTAGGACGATGCTGGCTCCCGGCGCCCGGCCAGGAGGATTTTGCTGGCTCCTGGTGCCAGTTCCAGCTATGCAGGAGGATTTCGGTGGCTCCCGGTGCCCGTTCCAGTTATTTAGGAGGAGTTTCCTGGCTCCCCGTACTCGCTCCTGCCGGCCAGGCCGGCTCGGCCTCTCGGCAGGTCACGCCCAGGATGTCCACGCCGACTAATCACCAAGTGCCACAACGCGGCTCCGCGCTCGCCCGCCTGAAAGCGAACCCCCTTTCGGGCCGCCGCGGGAGCCGCGGTTTTGAGGCGAAACGCGGCGATTTCGGGGCTGCCGCCGCCATCGCGGCGGAAGCGAAGCACGCAGACCCTCCCTCCTCCGTGGGCGGGGCCGGGGGGCCGGGCGCGCGGGCGGCGCGGCCAATAGAAGGCCTTCAGGGTGCCCCGCGCGGCCAATGGGGAGCGGGACTCGGCGGCCGTCGGGGCGCGCGCGCCGCCGCACGTGGCGACGAGGACCCCACGTGGGCGGTGGCCATGGCGGTGAGGGCGGCGGGGCCGGGCGGGGGGAGCGGGCGGCGGGGCCGAGCCCTAGCCCAGCCGAGCCGAGCCGTGATGTGCTGTGTTCTCCCCGCAGGGCTCTCCAGAGGTGGCGGAGGAGGCGGCGGCTCAGGGCCCGCAGCCCCCGGCGCGGGGCGGGAAGCGGGCGGCCTCCGCACCCGCGGACCCGCAGCCGGCCAAGCTGAGCCGCGCCGAGCTCTACAAGCCGCCGACCAGCGAGGAGCTCAGCCAGTTGAAGGAAACGGAGGATCTGTTCCACTCCAGCCTGCTCCGCCTTCAGGTCAGCCCGCGGGGGGTGCTGCGCTCTGCCTCTTTTGGGGGGGACTCCACCGGGACCCACCAGCTTCCCAGGAATCGCCTGGGGAAGAGGCCCCTGAGCCCTCCTGGCCTGCTCAGTCCAGGTGGCGGCCGCTGCTCTGCAGCAGCTGCGCACGGGGCGGACACAGAGGGCACGGGCTTTTCCGCTGTAGTTCCTGTTAACATCCCGCGCCAGGCTCTGTGCTTCTTTTACGCTGTTAAAATTGAGCTTTTTCTGAGCTGCGGTTCTGTAAAAGCAGGACCATTGCGTCACTCGTTGCGATGGTCTGTTGCTTACCGGGATGAGGAGGTTACACGATCAGCTATACCCAGCTGATGTCTTTAAACGGCTTCAGAATGGGAGGAGGATGTTTTTTATGTCCTGGGAGATGAAACTGTCTGTGTTTGGAGGAGATCAATTGTCGACTAGGTCATAGAATCTATGAAGAAGAGTTTGGGTCTAAGGGATCTTAAAGATCATCTTGTTCCAACCCCTTGCCGTGGGCAGGGGCACCTTCCACTAGACCATGTTGCTCAGAGCCCCATTCAGCCTGGCTTTGAACACTTCCAGGGCAGCATTCACACCTTCTCTGGGCAACCTGTGCCAGGGCCTTACAGGGAAGAATTTTTGCCTAATTTTTAATCTAAACCTACTCTCTTTCAGTTTAAATCCATTTCCCCTTGTTTTGTCACTACATGCCCTTGTAAAAAGTCTCTTTCCAGCTCTCTTGTCACCCTCATCCACCAGTACCCCCAAGTCCTTCTTGGCAGGACTGCTCTTGATCTGTTCATCCCCCAGCCTGGATTGATACCAAGGGTTGCCTTGACCCAGGTGCAGCACCTTGCACTTGGCCTTGAACCTCATGAGGTTCCCATGGGCCCACTTGAGCTTGTCCAGGTCCCTGTGGATGGCATCCCATTCTTCAGATGGTTGTAACGTTGGTGATTTTTATGAGGAACATCTTTGATCTCCTGGCTGCTATCTGGTGTTGGTGGCAGGCAGGATCTCTGAGGCCTGGTTTGTGGTGAGAACCTGCGTGGTTGTTTCCTGCTGATTCTCTTGTCATACAAGAAGCCTTTCTGAGAGATATGCCTGTGTGAATTACATCTGGTTTTTTTGCCTGGTCCTTGGTGTGATAGTCGATTGCAATCCAGCACTTCACAGAAAATGACAGGAGCTGATTGAGCTGCCAGCTCCAGGCAGGGTTTGTGGAGAGGTTTTGGTGTGTTCCCCAGCTCACCTGCTGCCCTCTGCACCAGGATCATGGTTGGTGCTAGAGGACAAGGTAAAGAGCAGGAGCAGTTCCAGTGTTACAGCTGCCTTTGAGGGTCCCCTTTCCCCCCTACAGATTGAAGAGCTTCTGAAGGAGGTGACATTGAAGGAGACAAAGAAGAAGAAGATTGATGCCTTCCTCCATGAAATTAACAACCTGCTGAGCGCCCTCCCAGAGACCACAGAAACGGAAGTATGTTCCAGAGGGATGGAGGAGATGGCAAGACCCCTGTCCTGTATGGAGCAGGCTCTGCTGTTGCTGTGCAAGCAGAGATCCTTGTGGACTATCTCCCTTAGGGGCTGAAAAAATAATACTTTGTTTTGTCTTAGAGGGGAAAGGAAGACACTGTCTGTAAGCCCTGGGTGCAGTGTCCTGCAGCTGCATGGGGAGAGGGGTCTTGGTCCCTGCACATCTGCTCTTGGTTGTGCTTAGAGCATTCCGTGTGTCCTGTCTGTTCCCAGCTCACTGACCAGGCCTGGCTTTCCAAGGATGTGAAGGTCCCGTTCCTGCAGGTGCCATTCAGTGTGAAGGGCAAGTTCCATTTTGTGCCCCCAGCTGAGCTGAAGGTGGTGGGCAGTTACCTGCTGGGCACCTGTGTTAAGCCCGAGATCAACGTGGACGTGGCGGTGACCATGCCCCGGGTGAGTCTGGCTGTGACAGCTCCTGGATGGCCTGGAGCCTGGTTGGGCCCAGTCTCTCCTGTCCTTCATGACTCCTGCCCTGCCCTCTCCATTCCTCAGTGAGGTTACAGCATCTGGATGTGCAGTGTGCTGCCTTCCACGAGGAGCTGGGGAGTGCAGTCTGACCACTTGCTCTGTCAGGGCCTGTGGTGCCAGGGAGAGGTGTGGGTGATGTGGTGCCTCAGGCTGAACTGGGCTCTGCAGGCAGGTGAGGTGTGATTGCCCCATCCCTCTCTTCCCAGGAAATCTTCCAGGACAAAGATAACCTGAATCAGCGCTACCACCGCAAAAGAGCTCTGTACCTGTCCCACATCGCCCAGCATTTCTCCAAGGAGAAGCTCTTTGGCAGCGTGAAGTTTGCCTACATGAACAGCAACCATCTGAAACCCATCCTGCTCCTGAGGCCTCAAGGTGGCACTTGAGCCTTGCTCTTGTGGGGGGTGTGAGTGGGTACTGGTAGTGGGTGGAGGGTGGTGGTCTCATGCCACATAACAGGTCCTTTGGAGGGGGATCACTTTGAGGCTGCTGTCACAATCGGTGATGGATTTTGGATGCTTCCTAGTTGTTTTCTCCCTTAATCCAGAGCCTGGACCTCAGGGTCTTCTTCCCCTGCAAGTCCCTCTGCATCTTGGCTGGGCTCCCCAGCTTTGCTGGCGGGCACACCCTGTAGGTACTTCAAGGGGTAAAATAAGTAGACCTGACAAAACATGTCTGTGTCTAGCTCTGTCCTTTCTTCCCCATCCCTGCTCCCCACCATCCTCCTGCCTTCCCCAGGGACCTGTGTGCAGTCTGGCTCTTGCCTGATGAGATGACGTGGGATGTTTCCACAGCCCCCAGCAGACAGTGGGTTGGGATCTGGGAGAGATGTTGCATGGGGAGGCCAGGGTAGGAAGGAGAGTGCTGGGATACCAAGCTGGCTGGTGGGGAGGAAGATGGGACTTGGACAGAAGCAGTGTGACCTCAGGGTTATTGGCTCTGAGGTGCGGTCACTCTCTGCTTGGAGATGATTTCCACTGCTGCAGAAGGAACTTTTTACTTTCCCCAAGCTGGGGGTGCTCAGTGTTTTCTCAAGTTACTGTCTGACATCTTATCCTCCTGCACACCTACCCTCCGGTGCCTACAGGCAAGGATGAGAAGATGGTCACTGTCCGACTCCATGCCTGTCCTGATGTGGGTCTCTTCAAACCCAGCCGCTTCCATCCCAGCAAGAACAACGTCCGCACCACCTGGTTCATGGAGCAGAGCACCCCCAAGGAAGGTAGGGCACGGGGCTGGGGGAGAATGAGGCTGTCTGTCTCAGGCAGTGACTGCACCCAGTGCCTGCAGGTGGGTTCACCACAGCCCTTGTCTGTGAGCAGGAAGCTTGTGATTGTGTCCGACATTCTGTCATCTCTCCACACAGGAACCACTGAGCCCCCAACCCCCCACTACAACAACTCCATCCTCTGTGACACAGTGATGCTCTCCCACCTGCAGTTCTTGTCCAATGCAGCCACCGACTTTCCAGGCATGAAGGATGGCCTGGCCCTCCTCAAAGTTTGGCTGAACCAGCGGCAGCTCAGCAAGGTATGTCCTGTGCCAAGGTAGGCTCTGCTAACCTACTTTTGCCGTGCTCTCCTTTCTAGGATGAAAAGGTGGTGGTTTGGTCCTGATGGATGGGGTGGTGGGCTTGTGGCTCTACTTTGAGATGTCTTAGGTCTCACAGAGCTCCATCCTAACCTGTGGATTGCATTGAGTTTGTGGTACCAGACAGTTGTGCTTCTTTGAGATCTCTGGAATAATATAGTGGGGTGTTGGATTGTGGGTTTTTTTTGTAATTCATCCCATTTCCCAAGAAATTTGAGGTGTTGCCTTCCTGTAAGGGGATTCATATATTCATTGTGCAGTGCTTTGCCTCATTGTCTTCCTGGCAGGGCTGGTACTTGGGGCCTACCCTGCTGGTGATGACAGAGGCCAGAAGCTATGATGTAGGTGGCCTCTGGACTCTCATGGTGCCTTGTTGAGTTCTTGCAGACTCAGCCCTTGTTTTCACAGGGCCTGGGGTGCTTTGGTGGCTTCTTGGTCTCCATGCTGGTTGCCTACCTGCTGATGAAACGCAAGATCGTCAAGATGATGAGTGGGTACCAGGTGTTGAGGAGCACTCTGCAATTCCTGGGTGAGTTTCCAGGGGGCCTCTCTGAGCAGAGAAAGCCTGGTGTCAGCAGAGTCTCTGCACAAAGCCTGGACACAGTGGGGGAAGAGGCAAAGAGGCAACTGTGGCTTTTCTCTAATAATGAGACCCTGTGGGTGGAATGGACAGGATGGAATGAGTCAGCAGGTCAGGGCTGGGTGGTGCAGCTTGCAGAGGGGTGGGTAGGTCCCATCACAAGGTGAATTCTGGCATTGCATTATAGCACTGTTAATGTTGTGAGACCACGGAGGTACTGGTGCATAATTGTGCTGCTGTCACCAGTGGGGGAGATGTGGATGGTGGTGTGACTTGTTCCTTCCTGTCTGCCCACAGCCACCACTGACCTGAGCGTAACAGGGATCAGTCTAGCGAAGGATGCGGATCCCTCCCTGGTAAGTGACCCTCTGGGGCGGATCTCCCACCTGTGCCTGGCTGTACTGCCAGTGCTCCTTGAGCGGGGATGTGCCTGTTACAGGGACATCAGACAGCAGTGATGTTGGGGTGTCTTGGTGTCCGGGCTGTGCTGTAGCACTAAGGACCATGTTTGCTCTTCCAGCCTGCCCTGGATGACTTCCACCAGGCATTTGAAGTGGTCTTCGTGGATCCCTCTGGGCTGGTGAACCTCTGCGCTGATATGACTGCCAGCAAATACCACCAGGTACTGAGTGGGATGTGGTGGCACCTTCAGATGCTCTCTTAGGAGTGAGCTGAAGCAGGCAGAGAGCAGTTAGATGTCTTGAAGGAGGATGTAGGACCTGGGGAGGGGATCCAGTGTTCCTTTTGAAGCTTTTACCATCTCCATCTCTGAAGTTTGGAAATGAATTTTAAGGCTTAGATGTAGTGCTGCCTTGCTTGAATGATGGAGGAAAGCTGTTTTCCTCTTTGTGGGCACCTTTGTGTGAAGCCAAGCAGCTGTTTAGCAGATGTAACTTTTTTGGAAGAAGAAAAACCACCTTGATGTCAGGGGTATCAAGAAGGGATTGTCAGGCCAACAGGGAGAGCTGTTGGTGACTTGGCTTCGTGCTGAGGACAGAGGCCGCCTGGGATCAGGGTGTGCTGGTGACCATGGAGCTGGGGTGGCCATGGTTGATGGGGGAGCATTGGTGACCACTGCTGGAGGGATTTGTTTCACTTTTCTCCTATGCTCTTGCACTGTGTTGTCTCCTTGCTTAGGTCCAGTTTGAAGCCAAATGCTCCATGGAAATTTTGGATGACCGGATGGTGGACGGCTTTCAGGCACTGCTCATGACTCCAAAGCCCATGCTCAGAGCCTTTGACCACGTCTTCCAGTGAGTCTTGCTGTGCTGGTGAGGTGATGCTGAGGGAACTTGTTCAGAGAGGAGTGGGCTGTTTCTGGCTTTGGACTGAGTTAGGTTTGAACCTACATGGTGGGAGTGGCACTGCTAAGCTCTGAGATAGACACTGGTGCCTCTTTCACTTGGCTGTTCTGCCTTTCCTGTCTAGATAGCCTCCCAGGAAGAGGGGGCCAGTGCTTTAGCCTTAGGGAATGTTGACTGTCCCAAGGACCATCATCTCCTGTGATGCTAAAGGACGTTCTTTTAGCCCCCATCCTGAGCCAGGGCCCTCAGCTCCCCACTTTATCTGTCTTTAAACATGTCTCTCTCTCTCAGAAAGGATGTGGTGGCAGAGGTAGGTGACCAGCTTCTCCTCTTCTTTGTAGCCTGAAGCATGTGTCCAAGCTGCAGGGTACCTGCAAGAAGATGAAGCTGCTGAATGAGCTGATGGATCGGGGTGGGAACTATGTGGCTGCAGCCCTGCCCTTCGTTGTCTCGCTGCTGGCACGTGGTCTGTCCAAGAGAGCACTGCTTGTGGCTCACTCCTTGCCCCAGGTCCCTGAGGTAATTCAGCTTGGCAGTGGCACTGCATCCTTTGCAGCACATGGGGGCTCATGTGTCTCTTGTGGCACTACTGAGCCCAGGGAGGGGATCCTTGCTCACTGGGAAAGGAGAGAGGCCTGTACCCTTTGTAGGGAATACAGGACGTGGGGCTTTGCACCGGGGTGTGGGGTGCAGCTGAATGGTTTTGTCTGGGCTAAATTCCTGGCCCAATAATGCGGCAGAGTGAAGACAACTTTTTTTTTATATCAGAGAGACCTATTAGAGAGGCTTTCCCTGTCTGTGCTTGTCTAGGTGCCTGGGAGCACGTAGCAGGAGGTTCATCTAACAACCCAATATCCCAGCAGCTGCTGGTCCAGCAACCTCATCTCTCTTTCTGCTTCATGTTCCCCATTTTCCCACAGTGGTCAGTTGATGCTGAGCCACCAAAACACAAGGATGTTGGGTCCCTGACATTTGGGCTCCTGTTTGTTCCCGACTTTGCTTCCAGCATGCTGGAGAAGGGACCACAAGCTGATCACCCCGAGGTGAGGGGAGCCCTGCTCGTGCCAGGAGGGGTGGAGCAGAGCTGGTGCTGTACTGTTGCAGATGGCTGCAGGGTTGGTTGATGGTCGTGGGAGTGACTCGTGTCTTTGGCCTGGCTTGGTCAATGTCCCCCCACAGGCCCTGGAGTTCCGGACCTTCTGGGGAGAGAAGTCAGAGCTGCGGCGGTTCCAGGATGGCAGCATCTGTGAGGCCGTGGTGTGGGAGGCCAGCACT
Organism: Platyrinchus mystaceus; assembly: GCA_035041135.1. Classification (NCBI taxonomy): domain Eukaryota; kingdom Metazoa; phylum Chordata; class Aves; order Passeriformes; family Tyrannidae; genus Platyrinchus; species Platyrinchus mystaceus. The sequence goes on from JAWWLV010000100.1 coordinate 64,184,563, forward strand.
GCCTGCCAGAAACGCCTCATTCCTGAACAGATTGTCAGGCACCTGCTGAAGCTGTAAGTTGCACTGAGCAGCAGCTGAGGCCAGGGGACCTGCAGCTCTGTGAGGGTCACTGCTGCTCTCCTGACTTGTGTCATGTCCCTGATAACCCCATTGTCAGTTTTGTGCTCTGGGGGATGTTGTGGGTAATTTTGGCTTTTTGAAATCTGGAAATCATTTCAGTTGTCTTGATGCTGGGAGCTGCTTCCCGAGAGCAGGTGGGGTGGACAAGCATTACCTCTGCAGAAGGTAATGCTAAAGGCAAGGAGGCTGCATGGTCCAGTCCTTACATGCTAGTGGGATGACGGAACACTGGTTGTCAGAGCTGGAAGAGAAGCTATCTGGACCTTGCAGGACATTTCATGAAATCCTCTGAGCCTTTCCAGTCGTTCACAAAGCTGGGTCTTCCTATGGGATTGGAAAGCCTCTCTGTAGTTTATACCATTAGCCAAAAACGATACCCTTTTGCCGAGAATGAAGGGGTTACCTGTGCCTCTTTGTCCTGACTTGAGGATGGGTCTTACGTGGAAAGGCTGCAGGCTGGTGGCTTTGGCTTTGAATCCTGTGAAGCTGCCCAAGTTGCTGGCCCACTTTGGGTGGATAACTTGGGCATGGGAGGAATGCACAGGCTTCTCACCAGGACCTTCCTTTATAAAGGGATTTCTCATCCTTGGACTGACCCATGCCTGTGCAGCATGCAGTGTCAGGATGAATAGGTTGACATACTGTAGCTCTAATGCTCTGTTTTCTTCTTCCGCGTAGCCATGCAGACATTCCTGAATCCTCTATCTGCTATGCAGGAGCCCTGGTGGAATCTGTGATCAGGATTGGGAAAGAGGTATGATTGCTCCCCCAAGTGGGGCTGGGGCTCTGTCCAGGAAGGACAGTAAGGGGAGGGCTGTAGGGAGGTCATTTTGGGGGCCCTGAGGCCACTGGGTGGTTCCCAAGAGAATGGAACTAGGGTAGGGAAAATTCCTGCCTGTGGCTGCTTTGGTTAGGACCATGGTGCTCTCCTTGGATCTGCCCAGTCTTTCATGGCAGCCAAGATACAGCTGGTGAAATCATCTTGCTTTGGCATCCCCCACACCTCATTTTTCCCTGCAGGCATCCCACTGTCCTACTCTCTGCTCGTTTGCCCTCTGTCCACATGTCTGAGGATATATCACTGTCCCTCAGTGCTCTTCTGGCTGCACCTTTAAGGTCCTATATCCTTCAGGACATGGGCCAGGCAACTCTGTGCCTTCATCCCTTAGGTCCAGATGGGAAACCGAGGAAAAGGGTCTGAATGTGCAGCTGAAACAAAGAAACTCCACTTTGAGATGGAAAAGATGCATTTTGGAGGCTGGGAAATGCCCCCCTCCCAACTTCTGGTCACCAGGTTGTAAAATTAAAGCCTGGAGATGAGCCATGAGCACTTTGACACCACTTAGTTGGTGTCACTTTTATAAAACAAGCTCTTTACCTTATTGTTGGATGGAGAAAGAAATTGTTTCCTTTCCCCTTTCTAAGATCAAAGGGGAGCAAGTTTTATGGAAAGAATCTCCTGTGCCAGGGACCAGCTGTGGTCTGGGCAGAGTTGCACGTCAGATTTGGGATGAGATGCTGGTTTTCACAACCTGTTGTGTGGTGAGGTGGGGAGATCCATGTGTTCTGTGTCCCTTCCAGCACATAAAGGAAATCCCTTCCAGCCCTGCACAGGCAGGAGGGGATTTATCGTTCGTGGCGCACCCTGCAGAGGGTGCTGCTGCTCTGCTGGAGAGCCCAGGCTGCACCTGAGCTGGTGCTTGGGTGTCAGTGTTGTCTCCTCCCTGTGCAGGCCCCTGTGCTGTGCTTTGGGGAGATGGAAGCTGCAAGAGCAGCAGCAATTTTCCTTTCAGTGCTTCTCATCTGCCCTCCCCAGGGCATCCTGTGATGCTCTGGATATTTTCTGTCTTTGCTTTTGCCATGCTTCAGAGGCTTGCCTTGGCTAAGGATGTCATGGGTGCAGTTTTCTGTTAACTTCTGCCTCTGTTGGCACCATGGTAACTGGGGAGACAGCAGCAGAGATCTCACCTTGCCAGTATGTGATCTCTTTATTCCCAGATCATTCTTGGTGTCTCCTTTCCTAGGGTGATTGCTGGCAGTACAGCTTTTGGTGCTGCCTTAGTGTCTCGCAGAAGAAATAATTTTAGTTGCCACTGGAAATGCAGCCTCTAGGATGCCTCTGGCTGCTGGGGGAACCACAGACAGCCTTGCCTTGTCTTCCCTCTCTCTCTTATCTCCTGATTTTCCTGAATGCCCTCAGCAGCAGCTGCTCCCTGGGGTGGTAGTGCTGGCTCCTCAGAGTGTGGCTGCGATGCTGCTCCCTCCCCTGAGGGAGGTGAGGTGGGTGGGTGTGCAGGAATGAGAGTGGTGGATGCAGAGGCTCCCTTTGTGTCTGCAGGCGTCGGGGATGGGCGAGGAGGCCATGGTCAGTGTCGTCTGCTCCTACGACGACCTGAGCCGCAAGCTCTGGAACCTGAAGGAGCTGCCACTGACGGTGACGGCTGTGCAGGGTGTCCACCCAGCCCTCCGGTACACGGATGTGAGTGTCCTGGGCCATGGCCAGGCGTGGGGGTCTGCAGGGAGCTGGGGATATGCCCTGGGGTAGGGGAGGACCCACAGAATTAGTCACTCCCTATTTTTGTGGCTCTTGAGAGCCCCTGGGGCAATGTGGTGCCTCTTCTTTGCTGTTCCATCCTTTGGGCTAGCTGTGCACAAGCTGACTAAAGCCTCTGTGCTAGAGGGCTTTGCTGGGAGGTTTGAGTGAGGGGATGCACGTTGCCCTGAGGTTTCTGCTCCCTGTTCTCAATTTCTGGGTGGCTGTTCTCTTTCAGGTCTTTCCTCCCATTCCTATGAAGCCGATTTATTCTTTTCATAAACTAATCAGAATCAAGCACTTGCTGCTTCCTTCGGAAGAGAAGCCTTGTCCAGCCTACATAAGCCCTTTGAAGAGTAAGTGGGGAGAGATGTGAGTGGGAGATGACCTGGTGGGGGGACGTGGAGGCAAGCAGCCATACTGGCTGTTATTGCTGCAATGAAGTGCTGCAGGCAGGAGCAAAGCTCTGGCCTCTCCTGCTTTCCTGCTGTAATTTCTAGTTCTGGACACCCCTATGCAACACCTGATTTCTGTGTGGGATTCACTGACCTCCTGCTATCCCTTTGCCCCCAGTTATCTGCCACATGGAAGGCAGTGGCCAGTGGCCACAGGACAAGGAAGCCATTAAGCGTATCAAGGCAGCTTTCCACCTCCAGCTGGCTGAGCGCCTCCGGCAGCAGCACCAGCTGCTTTGCAGACCTGCAGTCACCCACACCGACGTGTACAAGGTAGGGGGGCAACCAGGACCTTCCCCAGACCTGATGTTACCGAGGAAGCAGTTGGGGGGGCTGTGGCAGTAGTCCCACTGGACAAAACCAGAATTTGGATGGTGGGCCTAGGAAAGAGTGTGGTGAGACTGCACTGATGTCAGGATGCTGCTGTTGTATCCCTGAGAGGTAGTGTAACACACAGCAGCCTGCATATGCTGCCACCAAGCCTGACTTCACCTTGTGTCCCATCTCAGGATGGCTACGTTTTCCGTCTCCAAGTAGCCTACCACCGGGAACCCCTGATCCTGAAGGAAGTGGTCACCCCGGAAGGGTTGCTGAAGTACCAGGACACAGAGGAATCTCGTCAGCTGGAGTGGGAGACATTGCATCTGCCCTATCTAACCAGCTCTCTGCACGGGTAGGTGAGGCAGAAGGTGCCTGAGGGGTCAGGATGTGGGATGGGGCTGGAGGCCGTTGTGGAGGTGCCCTTCAATGTTGGAGGGTGGTGGTGGCTAGAGGACCTTACTGTGGGAAGTGGCCTTTCAGCCCACCTCGTGGGAGACTCTTTGGGAAGATGATGGGATGAATGTGGTGTGGGTGGCACCAGTTGTCACCCCGAGGTCATTGGTACAGGGAGGCAAGTACCAAACAGCAGCATGGTTAGAGAGGAGCACGAGGCAGCATTTTCTCTTTGTTTCCCTCAATACCCAGAGAAAGTGCCCTGTGCTTGTGACGCTGTGTACATCTTCCTGGCATATTTTTGCCTCTCTTCTTCCTTGCCAACTGCCAAAGGGCAGTTGTGGGTCCTGGGGTGTGTGGGTTGAGCAGTGGCCTGTCTCCCTCCTCGCAGGCTCCAGCAGCAGCACCCTGTCTATGGCAGCACCTCCCGGCTGGCCAAGCGCTGGATCAGTGCCCAACTCCTGAGCGACAACATCTCTGAGGAGTGTGTGGACCTTCTTGTGGCATTTCTCTTCCTCCACCCAGCCCCTTTCACACCACCCAGGTGAGGATGAGGAACCCAGGCTGGCCTGATGGGGATTTAGTGCCTTTTTCCTTACCTGGGATGACGGAAGGATGGGATACTGCCAGAGCAAGAGGTGTTGGGAGGGTTCACAACAGGGAGCATGAGGCCCCTGTTCTGCCAAAAAGCTGTCCCATGTCTTGCTGGGAATGGCTGCCAGAGGAGATGGAGATGCTTGGCACTGCAGGACTGTGGCTTTCCCTGCCCTTTGCTCTGTGGAGAAAGGGGGGAAGCAGATAGGGAGGGGAGTGAGTGTCCTTGTGTCCTCTTGATGCTGGTGGCACAACTGCAGGGTGTTTTGTGCCTTCTGGAGGGCTGGTGAGACCCCTTGTTCTGGGGGTGATGGCCAGGAGAAGCTGGGTGGAGGCTGAGTTGTGCCTACCAGCATGTTGGGGCTCCTGGGTTCCCCAGAAGGGATGTTATGGTGGTGCTGGTGGCTCCAGCCTCCCTTCCTCTTGGAGAAGACTTCCAAGGGAAGGACGAGGGGTCGGCCACTGAAAGGTGAATGGAGCAGTGTGTTGGTAAATAACCTCACAGAGCCAGTTGCTTGCTGGCCCCTGGCAGATAGATGTTAGGGGGTCTGGAGGAAGTGAAATGAAGTTAAAGGAAATGTTTTTGTTCTGTACGGAGTCAAAAGGTTATTCTGCCCTGCACTCCGGGGTCCAGCTTCCTTTCCCAAAGTACCAGGAGGAACAGTCTGATGCCTAGAATGCTTTCCTGTCTCCTAAAATAGCAGGAGCCCCATCTTCCCAGCTGCCTGGCTTCATGCACATGTTGTGTTGCTGGGGAAGAGACACAGTGGGAACTTGGCTGGTGTTCAGACCTGCACCAGAGATGGGAGCAGCCCTTTCTCCACCACCTTCTTATTCCAGACCCAGGAGTCTGGATGGGGAGGGCATCAGGACATGGGGCAACCCCGGGGGCAGTGTTTTACTTTCTGCTTGTTTCTTTTTCTTGGGCAGAGAGGAACAATGGGGAAAGACTTTCCCTGGGAATTTGGAGAAAGGAAAGTGTCTTAAACTTGTCCTAGACTTCTCTTTCCCTCCATAGGCATCCCTTCTTGGGCTGCATGTGGGCTGGGCATTTAGTACCTCCAAGTGCAGCCCTTTTTGCTGCCAGGAGAGCAAATGCCAGTGTTGAACTGTTTTGTTGTGCCTGCAGCTCTCCCCAGGTGGGGTTCCTGCGCTTCCTCAACTTGCTGGCAACCTTTGACTGGAAAAACAACCCTCTGATTGTCAACATAAACAGTGGCCTCACAGGTGAGCAGGCAAGAGGTAGGAGAGCTGCAACATGAGGGTCTTGAGCCCTCTTTAGTCAGTGCCTGGCTCCAGGGATCTTGGATACAGGGAGTCATCACAGCTGCTTCTGCGGGCAAGGAGATTTTTCCATGCTCTTACTCCTGTCCTGTCATGCTCAACTTGGCTACAGGCTGGGTTTGGTTATAGTGTGGAGTTTTTTTTTCCCCTGCCTGCCTTTGAAGAGCTGGGTCTCAGTAATAATGCTCTGTTGCTTCTGGTCTTGTTGAAATCTGTGGCAAGCCTGAGTGCTATTGGATGTGGTGTTGTCTTTGAAGCCCTGTTCCTGCCCTCTTGTGTTTTGTCTGTTGATCATCTTTTGGATACATGCCATCTTTGCCCAGCAGAGACCATGGGATTGTCTTGGCTCTGCATAGTTGTGGGGTGGGGGAGATAGCTACACCCAGCTTTTAAAGCTGATTTATAAAAAAAGGTAAAGCTGCTTGGGAAAGAATTGGGTTTTGAAAACCGATGCTTTCCAAAGCACTCTACAGCTTTTGTTTTAGTGAGCTAAAGAGCTATTTTTTTCCTCTATTTGAGGGGAAATAAAAATCAAAAGATAGAAGCCTTGGAGTTTGGGTACAAACTCTGTCATTAGGTTATAACATGACTTCCCAGCCTGTGTCAGTCCCAGTACCTGCCATGTCTGGGTGCACCAGAGTGGGTTTAGAGCACAGATCCATCTAGAGCTGCCTCGTGGCTCCAGAACTTCCCACAGGCAGGTGCCAAGGGAAATGTGAGAGTGGAGCAAGCCTGAGGTGAAGGAGCTCTGGTTGCACATGGACTGTGGGATCAGAGGGTGGGAGAGGATAAAGCCTGTTGTACTGCCCTTCCCTGAGCTGCAATAGACTGCCAAGGAGGCTGGAGGTCTATGGATGGGGCAGAGCATCTCACCCCCATGCCTGCCCTCTCCAGACACAGACTGCACAGAGATCAAGAACAAGTTTGTGGCTGCTCGCTCTCGCCTCCCTGTCATGTTCATCGCCACCCCCAAGGACCAGTGGAGCTCCATGTGGACCCAGGACCGACCCTCGGCACAGGTGAGCTGGGCCCTTTGTCCAGGCCTGTGGGCAGTTCCCTGCTCCTGGTGCTAGAGCCAGCTCTGGCAGCTCAGTGAGTGAGCAGAGCCCCTGCTACATCCAGGACTGCTGAGTTTCACCCTCTGGCTTTTTTCCCTCTCCAGATCCTGCAGCGCCTCATCGTGCTCGCTTCAGAGTCTCTTCGTGTCCTGGAGGAGCAGCTCATGGACCCACTCAACAGCCAGGATGTGAAGGTAACCCCCTGGGGCACAAGCACAAGGGTTTTCAGGCTCTGGCAAAGCATACTGGTCTTTGGTGGTGATCACTGGGATGCGTTAGGAGGATTCAGGCTGTGGCCATGTCGTTGCCCTGGGATGAAAAGCTGCAAGGATGGGAGGATGGAGCCTGGTGCCCTGCTCTGCCATCCTGCTCCTGAGGACCCAGCTCTGCTTAGCGGCTTGGGGTGACTAGGACAAATTTATTTTGTATTCTCTGGTTGTTTTGGGACATGAGCAAACCCACAATGTTCCTGTACCAGATCAGTCATGTGTTCATGGCCAGATCAAATGGTTCCTGTAGAAGACTGTTTTGGTCTAGTTGGCAAATCTGGCTTGTGTGCTTGAATCCAGCCAAGCTCAGGGTGTTGGAGGTTTTGGCAAGACACCAACAGGCACTTTAGGAAGATGTTATTTTAGTTTGAGTGGAGGAGCAAGGTTGTAAGTAGTTTAATCCTCTTCAGTTTCTTAATGATTTTATTTTTTAAGTATGTTGAAACATCCATTACTGAAATGGACCTGAGAGATGTAGACATATTTATTTGCCTTTTGAAAGGAGATACATGTGTTTTGAAGGGTAGCTTGTTGGTGTACCAAGTAGTGACCCAGGCAATTGAAGCTCAAAGGACTAAAAAAGCCAAACAGTGCTTAAATATGACAGAGTCACATTAGGAAAAAAAAACAAACCCAAAATCAAAAACCAGCACATATAGTGGATTTTTTTCCTTCCTATACAATATAAAAAGGATTTACTGACATTACTTCCAGTTCTGCTGCATTTTGCACTGAAAGTCTTAAGTGAGAATCTACTTGAGGCAGTAGCAGTGTGTTACAGGGCTATGAAGGAATGAGATGTGTCCAGTGTGCTGCAGTCACAGTGCCGATGCAAGACTGAAATTCAAGAGGTGCACTGTGAGCTGGGGATAGTGAGCTTCTGAAATGAGCTGTCACCTCTCCATAGGAGCCTTCCAACACCTTGACTTGGCCTCCTTGGGCCTCCTGCGCTCTCCCTTCGTCTTGGCCACTGCGGTGGAAACTTTTCCCATTCCCAGGCTATCCATCTGGTCCATGCCAGTGTCCCGGGCCTGCAAAGTTCCTTAGGGATAAACATAAGATGTTGTTTCCAGAGCTGATAATCTATTTGTAAACAAAGCTTGGGACAGGGAGGAGAGAAAAGCCTTTCTAGTTTTGGAATTGGTTCCTCTACCCATGTACTTAAGAGGGTGCTCTAAGTTGGCTTTTTGTCTTTGCGTTTGGGTCAGATGGGGGTGTGCCCACTCTCATGCAGATGCAGACATGGGTTTGTGAGCTGTTTCTTTGCTCCCAGGGGACATACAGTAAACCATAGACTTCATCAACTGGGGGGGGGAAAGGGGGAGAGTGTGGACTAGACCTGAGACTCAGTGCTGGTCACTGATATTCTTCATGTGTGTTCTCCCCAGCCTGGCTTTAAACCAGCTCTGAGCAGTGGGTTTTCTGCCAGTGCCAAGTTGAGCAGTGTCCCACGCCTCTGGTCATGTCTCTGCATCATTTGTTCCACAAAAATGTACACATAGTTTTAAGTTTTTTCCATTTTAATACAGCTGTATCCACAGCTAGATCCTGCCTGTCCAAATATTTATGTGTCTGGGATTGCTCCCCGCCATTAATGGGGTTTGCTCTCACCCTCTGTTTGCTTGGTGAAAAATGCTGCTGTACTCTGGGGCAAATGGTGTTGGACAGATGGTACCATCCCTTTATTACACAGCTCCTCATGTCCCCTGGGTGTTTTGTTTGGCTCCTGTTGGCTTCTTGACTCCCCTCTTCATTCTGGGACTCTGCCATGAGCAGTGCAATTACCTGTTTCAGCTCACCTGTCTGTCCCTCTCTCAACTGCCCAACACAGTGCCATGTGCTCAGGTGGGCTTCCTAGGGTCTGTGGCAAACTTCTAATATTAATCTCACAGAAGTTGTGTCTCTGGTTTACTGCTTTCTAAGGAGGAGGGAATAAAATGCAGTCAAGGACTTAGGAAACTTCCTCATCTCTCCTGCTCACCTGTGTCCTACATTGAGTGACACTGTTCCTTTCTCCTTGCAGATGGTCTTTCGCCCTCCTTTGGACTTCTATGATGTCCTAATCCACCTGAATCCAAACCAGATTCCTCGGCATCTGGAGTGCGTGGACCGGCCACCAAAGTCCTTTTCCCGTGGCGTGGTGAAGAACAGCACTGCTGTGAATATCCTCTTTCCTGTGGTGGATTATGACCCTGTGCAGTGCTACCTCCGGGAGCTGAGAGTAAGCAGGGCCAGTGGGGGAGGCACATGTGGTGACTGCCTGGGGAAGCTGCCTTCTGACATTCAGCTTGCCTGCTACTGCAGGGCATAGGTGGTGACACCTTTAGGTATGTTACATGGGATGGTCATTGCTTCCTCAGTGGAAGACCTGATGAATGCATCACCCTTTCCATGGAAATGGGAGTGCTGCTGATGTGAGAAGGAGCTTAGATACAAACCACCTGGAACTTTTGCTGAAGAATACTGTATGTCAGCACAAAGATATCTTTGTGCAGCCATCTGTCTCCAGTCAGTGAATTGACTTTTCATGGCTTGCACCAACTGGTGTGCATGATGGGCAGTAGCCACACATATTTTTTGGGGAAATGTGCAGGTATCCATGTTGTGGTACCAGTAGGCTTCCTGCTGTTAGGCCAGTGGTTGTGTGAGCCAGAGGGGCTCACTATTAGTCACAGGATGGTTTCTCTGTGTCTGACCACCTGCAGGATGACAGAGGAAGTTGGTGGGTATATGGAGAACATCAGTATCCAAAGTCATCAACTGTGTTCTTTCGCACCATGTGACCAAGCCAAAGCCTTGGCAGTCTGAGGAGATATGCAAGGTGCTGGGTGACAGCATCCACATGGGATCTGGACAGACAGTGCTTTGCAGATGTGCGGCATCTGCAGCTTTGGCCCTTCCCAGCTTCAGATGTGGTAGCTGTGGTAAATGTTAGTGTGCAGAGAGGTGGGGCTTGTATCAAAACCTGCCTTGGTTTTCAAGTGCCATCATCCCTTACTCACAGAAGTCTGTGGGCAGTGTCAGAACTGTCAGTGTAGGAATCATAGGCTGGCTTTGGCAGGAAGGACCTCCTCTGGCTGTGGAGGTCCCTGGCCCTGTTCCCCACTCAGAGCAGAGCCAGCTTTCATGGGCTGCACTGAGCCCAGTCCTGTTGAATGCCCGCTCTCTCCAGGAGCAGAGATTTCCCACTTCCCTGTCCCAGTGTTTGGCCACCATTGTGAATGTGTTGCCTGAATTGAAACTCCAGTTTACGCTGGAAGATTCTGGGTCCTTTCAGTTCAAGTTCCCCTTTCACCTTAACCAGGTAAGCTTAGGAGGTGAGCAAGGAAAACTTGCAAGGGTGTCTTTGAAGGTTTCCTCTTCCTGAGCCCTGTTACCTCCCAAACTTGGTGCCAGCTGCATTGCATGATAAGATGTGCCCATGGGAATCTGCTGTGGCTTCAGTAGAGCTGCCAGGTCTGGCAAGATGCAGCCTCAGTCCTCCTGTCACCCGCAGCAGGTTTGGACAATCTTGGGTGGTGAGGAAGTGAGAGACAGGGATGCATGAAAGACCTCTTGAAATTGAGAAAGACCTCAAAATTGTCGCACAATTTCCCTGCAAGTAGCACTGCTTCTTTGGCTGGAAGGACATGAGGGTGAGGAGATGTCCAGTGCTCTCCTGCTTTTGAGAAGGAAGGTGGACCTGGAGGTCCTGCAGACACTTTGTAGAGAGCACTGGGGGATTTCTTGGAGTCCAGGGTATGCCAGAAGAGGGGGGAGAAGTATCCTGCACAAGAGTTTTAAAAGGGAGCAGGAAGCAGATTTGGAACTGTTTGCTATTTCACTTTCTTTCCTGGTGTTTTGATCTGAGGAGTCGATACATCAAGACCAGCCCCCTCTTTTATTCCATAAATGATGAGGGTTTGACCTTCTGCCATGAAATCTCAGCCAAGGGGTGTAGATGTGGGTAGGAAATGAAGTTTCTTAAGCCTGAAATCCTTTTCCACACGGTGCTGGAAAGTGGGTTCTAGAGCTGAACAGAGCCTTTCAGCAGCTGCCAAGGTGCTGGTGATGCCTGTATATATGGAGCTGGAGCCTCTGTGTCTCTGAAGGGGTCAGGGCTAAGCAATCATCATGGAAACTTGGCAGAAGGCTGACTGCCTGCTTGAAGGGGAGCTGGAGGCTGTTGGGAGAGCAGGCTCTTTGGGGAGGTTGTTAACTGCTTGCAGCAGGTCTGGCTGTAGATGAAGCAGTCAATCAGGAAACTCATAGGGGTGTGTTGAAGTTTATGGGATGTTTTTATGCTTCTAGACAAGTTGGTGTCAGTAAATGGAACTGAACTGAAAGGTATAGAAGAGACTTCCCTTGAAAGCAGCTTTCATTGTCCTTTGGGCAGTTACAACTTAATTGGTCCAGTCAATAGTGACTGCATTTTTACTGCCTGTTTGTTCTAATACTGGTTATAATAAATGTGGAATAGAATTTGATTGGGTTAGAAATTACAGCTGGTCCTAAATCCAGTATGCCAACATCCCAATGGAGAAACATGGATATGAGCAAAGGTCACGTTGCCTTTTTAGAAATAGTGTTTATTCACTTGGTGTCTCTTGTTCTTTGACCTGAGGGTGCTTAGGAGGGAACAGAGCAGGAGCTGGTCACAGCTTTCTCTCAGGAGTGAGCTATGGGGTAGAGAGACCAAAATGTGCCCCAGCATCCCTGTCTGAGGGGCTTTTCCATGTCTTGAAGGCTCTTAGATAGATATGGCTTTGTTCCCTTGTGGCCATCATGTTGGAGGTATCTTGCTGTACCAGTTCCCCTGTCATTCACAGCATCCAGATCAGCAGCAGGCAGACCTGAAGGGGCTGATGAATATCTACTTTTCCATGCAAACAGGTGTTTCTTCTCCTGGAATAATCACAGGGGTGATGCTGCAGGTGCTATCAGATAAGTCCACTTGGGCTGGAAAGCCTTGAAAGCTGGTTTTGCACTGCAGGGACACCAGCAAGCAGGTGATGTCAGTAGAAGCTGCTCTATCCATCAGAAATCATCTGACTTTGTGTCTCAGCGTGCTGATGTTGTTTCTTAAGGGCAAGACCTTTTCATCGACTTTGACTCTGCTTGGTAGTCTCTCCATCCCTGGAGTATTTCTCCTTCCCTGGCTTTTGCTGCTTCTCCTTGTCCTGCAGGCTAGGATCCCTGGGGATGATCCAAATGCAGCAAGAAGTTGGTGCCAAAAAGGAGTTGTGGTGACAGCAGTGAATCCTTGAGAGATTTTGGATGAGAAGGCAGTTGGACGCAGCACTGACTGGCTTTGACTCAGAATAATTTGCTCTCTCTTAAACAACACGAACCATGGAACTGAGCAACAGGGCAGTGCAACTGACAGTGCAGCCCTGGTGGGTTTATAGCAATGAAGGGAGACATCTGTCACACAGATGCTTTGGGATTTTGTGTTCTGTGAGCAGAAAGGAAACATTGCCCTTTACTGAGCTTTCCGCACGAAATAGGGATTTAAATGCCTTAGCATGCTGATTGAGCTGAGAGGGGCAGGGAATAGCTTCTTCCCCAGTGTCCTTAGACCAGTAACCAGGAGATCCACTTCTCTCCTGTCCAGCCTGTTTGTCCCTGTTCTTTTCAAGTCAAAGGAGTTATCAAGGCAGGAATGCTCTGAAGCTGAAGGACTGTTGCATGCCTTCTCCAAGGAGCCTAATCAGAGGAGAAAATAAAGGAGAGTAGGTGTTGAGTCCTGACTGCTTTAATTTTTCCTGCTCCAAAGAGATGTGCTGCAGGAACCGGCCTGATTGAGTTGTGCTGGTGCCTGGGAGGCTCGGGGTAGAGATGAAAGGCTGGCTGTGGGATTCAGGCAGCAAATTCTTCAGTTCCTGGACAGGTCTGATAGAAAAGGCCTGTTCTGTGAGTCTGTCCAGATAAGAAGGCTTTGCAGACAGACACTCTTGAGGGAAAGCAGGTGCCAGACATCCCACAGAGAGGGCCTCTCTGGAGCTTCAGCCCATCACCAGCCTCCTGCCACTTACAGTCCAGAGCAAACAACTCTGGGTTGGTTCCTGGTGGGGATTCCCCAGCAAGGCTAAGTTAAGTTTAGGTGTCTCAAATGCTGCTCCCATTGAATCTCTATCATGACTGCTGGTCTGTGTTGTGGTTGTTGAGCTGCAGAACCCCCAGGTATTTGCTGGGAACGTGGTGTGGGAAGGCTTGGTCAGTGCAGCTTCTGCTCCAGTGTAGTTCGGGTGTCCTCTGGACTCAAGAGACCTCCCAGAGGACACAGGACTTGTGGATATGCTTGCCATGCCTGTCTGCATGCATTCAGGAGCTCACAAAACTCAAAGGCTCTGGTCACCTCCCAGAGCTGTTCACTCATGGTGGGGAAAATGGGATGAAGCTGCCTATGCCATGTCCATCTGTGTGTGTTATGACTGTTAACAGACCTCACATATCTTACTGGGTCTTTGGTCTCACTGGGTCACTGATGTGATGGGCTGTTATTCACTGAGATTTAGGTTTCTTGGGCTGCATATGCCTGAGGAAAAGTTTATGACAGAGGAGCTGCCCATCTTGTATATGTGAGATCTTTTCTGTGTGAATGAGCAGGAAAATATTTCCTGCTTTACTGTAAACATCCCTATAGAGCAATGTTCTGCATTTCTTTCACCTTCAGACAAGACCTATCAGAAAGACTTACAGCCCTTTCTTTTCTTCCTCCCATGGTGTAGGAATGTGTATCTTGCTACTGCATGTTAGGAAGGAATTAATGATAGTAAAAATTCTCTGTCTCTTACAATATGCAAGCTGTGGTTACGAGATGTAGCTGGAACTGGTGAAATCTTTTCAGGTCAGTCTGCTTCCTTCCTCTTTTGACTGGCAGGGCTGACTCCTCCTGTGGCGACTCCAGACTGACAGAGATGAACTGAAAATACTCTGCAGGCTCTCACAGTGTGGAGGAAACCTTCCCGTGTGGATCTATGACCCTGGAGGGGCAGAGGTGGCAGGAAATCACCTACTCCCAGAGCTGTAGAGCAGCTCTGTGACTCTTAGCATAGTGCCCAGGGTTGACAGTGCTCCTTGCTCTGCTGGGGGGTGAGGAAGGCTCTGTCTGTGTCACATAACTGTGAACGTCAGGGCAGGTTGCTGTAGGATGACAAAGACCTGAAAATTTTAACCACAAATGTAGTTGTTTGTGGGAAGTGAGTATTTTTAACAGGGTTTTATACTGGTAGATTCCTTGGTAAGAGCACTTGAAACGCTCTGAGCACTGAGCAAATGTTGATTGATGCATTTGCCATCTGAGCTGCTGTCGAACCAGGAAAAGCTACTGTAGGATACATTATGAGTGCAGAGACCTCCCTAAAACGCTCTACCAGCAGCTGTGATGCAATGAACCTGATCTGTTGGTAGAAGCAGTGAAAAAAATGGGTGGATAAATGGTAAGATAAAAAAAAAACCCTACCCCTAAACAACAATGTAGGTACTTAACTAGTGATGAGCACTTAGCTCATTGCAAAATCCACGATTCAGACGGAGCTGCTTAATCTGGTAATCCTATTTTAGAGCAGGGTATTATTCTGCTCACTACTTTTCTCCATCCTTTTCATTCCTTCAACAAAGATGGTTCCTTACAAGCTTGATCTAATCTTCTTTCAGATGCCATATACCCCTTTCCTGGACAATGAGGCTCCTCCAAATTGAAGCTCTGAGCTTGCAGGTCCCTGATGTCTCTGTGAGATGGGAACCAGGGGTTTTTGGTGATGGCAAGCTGTGCATTGAAAGCTGAATTGCAACCAAAGACACAGCAGCTTGAGAAGCGAACAAGGGTTCAAATGCACTCATTGCCTTTTCTCCCTTTTTTTTTAAACTTTCCCTTGAAGAAGGTGTTTGCAGGCTCAGACAAGCCTAGTGGCACTGGGCATGGAATGTGGGATGTGGAAAGGAGCATGAACTGTTTGCTCCCCAAGCCTCTGTACAAACAGAAGTGCAGTGACTAATTCACCAGACCCTTTTAATGTTGCAATTTCCCAAGAGCTGAGTGTTCATCTCCACAGCTTGGTGGGCTGGCTCGGAGCACTATCACATGGATGATGCTGGAAGCAGCACAAGTGCCGGGATTTTGAATGGGATGCCATCCTTTTCACATCTGCCCTCTGCTCCCAGCCGTCTAGGAAAAAGCGGTGCTGGGTGTCAGGCCAAACAGTGGTTTTCTTGGGAAATGATTGGAGCCTGGGAGGCTTTATTTCCAGCAAATGTTCCTGGCTTCTGTCCAGCAAGATGTGTCTTGTAAAAAAATACCTTTCTCGTAAGGAACACCGTGTGGCATTTGAGACCTCGCCCTGTGGAGTTGCTGGGCTTTTTCAAGTTCTCACATGCACTGCTCCCCTTTGGTTCAGAAAGCTGCACATTGGTGGTCAGCGTGCCTGGAGCTTTATTGCCCTTCCTTGGGCTTTCCCTCCCTCCTGCCGTTTGCCCTTTGGCTAAATGAGGAGTCTTCCCTGTTACTGGGCTCTGAGCTAAACCCGTGCTCTCAGCCTAGAAATGCCAAGGTGGATTGCCTCTTTCTCAAGTATTTTTAGACTGTGGTTGTTCTAGCCAGTTTGGTGAATAAATGCCTTGACCAGCCTTGCCCCTGTGAAGAACCTGTGTGGAGTGGGATGAGCTGGCAGTTGTCAGGATCTTCCCAGGTTGATGACCTAATTGTGTTGCCCTCAGTGAGGGCAACAGCAGTCCAAACTCAAATCTGTCTCTGAAGGTTGCAGACAACACCACCCCCTCCTTGCTTATCAGGTCTGTATTCTTAAAGTGCCACCTCACTCTTTAGAATCACTGGTAACACCAACCCAGTCCACCCTTTTTTCCTACTGCAGTCCTGGTGTGTACATAGAAGACCCCTTCCAAGCTTGCCTTTGGTGGTGTTTTTTTTTTTTTTATGCACATCCTCATGAAAACCTCATGATACAGTGATGCCAGCAAGACTTCTCTTTGTAAAAGTAGAGAAACCAAGGGAATGGAGAAGAAACAAATGTCATTGTCAGGGAGCAGCTGCTTGGCTGTCTTGGTCAGCTGCACTCAAGGTACTTATCTCTAGGTATCAACATGTTGGGTGATGAACTGTAGGGCCAGACTTTTGGGTTTGGAAAGTTGCTTGCACGCAGCATTGTTTCCTTTTGCTGTGATGCTCTTCTGCCTCTTTGGAGTTCTGGGAGTCCAGCTTGCGTGGGCTTCAGGGAAGGCAGACTGGGCTTTAGTCACTTCTTTGTGCAAGATCTCTTTTTGATCTCTGGTGCCCAGCACCACCAAAGTTGATGCTCACTGGCACCACTGCTGAAACACTGGGGCAAGGAGGACAGATTCTTGCAGTGCCTCCATTGAACTTTCCATCTCTTTGCACCTCCCAGAACTTTGTGTTACTTAAAATTTCTGCTATTATGTTTTCTTTTTGGATGCTGTGTGCTGCCACCTCACAGGGGGTTTATCCTGGGAGAAGGAGTTTTGGTATCTTGGTTGCACAGACTGCAGAATTCAAGGTGTTGGAATCCAGTGAAAGGTCCTTGACTGGGGTCTGTCTTGCTGTCACGTAGTGGAATGTATTCTGGCACGATTGCCTGCTGGCAGGGCCTCCCTCTTTCTGTCTGATGCACTGTGAAATCTTGGACATAGTTTTTGGACACCAGGAAAGCTAGGTACTGCCAGGTCCAGCTGATGGAAGACCATGGTGAGGGACATACAGTGGGATATAACTAATGGGGCTGCTGTCCTAAACTTGGTTGCTGATTTCTGGGTGCTCTTGCTGGCCTGTGGGGGGTGGTGGATCATGTTTCTGTCCTCTGAGACAGCAAGAGGCAGTGGTGAGATCTGCATGCAAAATTTGGAGGTAGTGAACTGTATCCTTCAGGACTTGGGGGGAAAAAAGGCAGCAGGAGGCACAAAGGACTTATCCATGGACTACCAGTTTCTTTCCTTTTTGGGAATCCACTGGAAGAGTTGCAGTTTTGGTTCTGGCTTGCATGGAACTACTGTGTCTTCCTATGTCAGGAGACTGAATCGGGGATGGGCTCTGAGTCTGGGATGTCTGGCACAACCTGTGCTTGTTTTCTACCCAGGATGCCTTCAGTGATCTTGCCATGTTCTTCTATGACAAGCATGGTGGAGAAGTGATTGCAGTTTTGTGGAAACCTTTGAGCTTTCAGCCTCAGCCTTTTAAGGTGAGTTTTTGGCTCTACTTTAAGCTTCATATTACCTTTATGTCCTGAGAGTTTGAAGGGCTTTTTTTTATTTTCCCCCCCCCCTGCATTGTAATTGCTTTGTCCACATCTCATCAGCCTCAAAGCCCTTTGAGAAATGGAGCTCACAGTTTTGTCCCTTCTGGGATAATGGGTGAAAACCAAGATGGGGATGTGTCCACAGTGCCCTCAGTCATCAGTGGATCTGAGAAGGGGACATGGACAAGCACCAGCACCACAGTCATGGGTCAGAAAGGAGCTCTCTGTCCTGAGTGCTGTTTCCTGGTCCCTTCCTGGGAGATGGGTGATGCATCATTTGCCAAAGACGTTTGGTGTGTGCAGTAGGCTCTGCCATTCTCGTGGCTTTGGGCATCTTACCCAGAAATACCCGACCCAAAAGAAGCTGGGCTGGAGTGGCCAGCGTAGGTGCATACTGCCCAAAGCCTGTCGATGCACAGAACTGTTTTCCAGCCACACTGTGTGCATTGGCAAACTCTAGAGGGTGGCTAAGCCAGGTGTGAGGCGTGCTGTAGTGATTCATGCTGCTTTCTATGAAGGAAAGACGCAAAGAAACCGGTTACTCATGGCTCAGAGTTGGCAGCCCAGGCTCTTCTGCTGTCAGTCTCTGGGTGATTTATCTCCCCTCTCTTCACGGCCAGAGGGCATTGGCCATTGAGCCTGGCTGCTGTTGTGAAACCTAATTATTCACAGTGGTGAAACAGAGGAGATGCTTGCACTGAGCTGAGCATGGCTTGATTAAACCATGAGGGTTTTGCTTTTCCCTCTGACGGAGCCAAAGATCTCTTCCCACTCAAAGTCTTGACACCCACCAAAGAGCAAAGCAAAACCCAGGCAACTCTTAGCCTTGTGCTGTGGCCCCTTTTGCACACCCTGTGTGCTCTGCTTACACAGGCTCTGCTCTGCCATCCATCTGCACACTCTTCCCATCTTCTCCATGCCCCTGGCCATTACTTTGCTTCCTTGCTTCCTTGCAGTATTTGGACTGTGGCTCCAGGGTAAGCCTAAAAAGGGCTGGAAGGGTCACTCTTGGACTTTGGTAGTTCTAATAATGAGCACTGATGGTGTTGGGAAGGGAAACTTAGGGAATTGGCTGCAGTGGAGTAGCAGGGTTTGGATGTGACAAAGCAAGAGAGGAATTCTCTTGTTTGGGGCTGGCAGAGGTTGCAAAGCAACTCTGAGCAGGTGCTCCCATTTGCACAATATTTGTGTGTGTCCCACAGGTCTCCAGCATGAAAGGAAGGAAGGTGACAAACCTGAACAACGAGCTGGTCTGTGTTCCCAACGTGGAAGCAATTCTGGAGGACTTTGAGGTTTTGGGAGAAGGCCTGGTCAAAAGTGTGGAAGCTCGTACAGAGAAATGGACTATCTAAGATCGCTGAGAGGTGTCAGAATGGCCTGCTCTGAAGCAGTTTGTTCCCTCTGGGACTGTTCCTTTTTATAAATCAGTCCTGGACAAGGCTTTTAGCTTTCTAAATCCCAGAACTGTTTTACTGTATTTATCTCTATATGCCTTGTTCACAAAACACAATGGGACCTGTTATTGTTTTTGAGATTATGAATGCCTTTTTATTTTGAAGAAAATATGAAGATGGGATAAAGTTTTTGGAAGTGTTCCTGTTTCTTGGTCATTGTAGGAATCAAAGCTGTATTCACATGAAAATGTCAAGGCCTGAAAATTGTGGCTGAGGTGTGCAGTGGGAAGGCAGCTTCCTGGTTTGGTAGGGAATTTATTGCAGATGCTGTTATTGTAGTGGTTAGCAAAATGAAAGAAACACAGTTGTTCCCTAATGACTAGGTTATTCCCTTCTGCTGAACCACAGTGAGAAATTCTAAGCAAAATGCTTTTTCTTTGCCATGACAGTGTTCAGACATCAGCACAGGCTCCCCAGGGAGGTGATAGAGTCTTGGAGATACTCAAAACCCAGCTGGACATGGTCCTGGGTAGCTTTCTCTAGATGACCCTATGGTGAGCAGAGATGTTGTGTTATTTCTCTCCTGTGAAATGATCACTAAGACTCCTGATGAGGGGACAGAAACAAGATGGAGCAAATGGACTTTTCCCATCCTCTCTTCTGGTGGAGGCAGCACAAGTGTTCCAACAGCAAAGTACATGTGAATCAGATGTGGAGTAAAGAAAACAGATTTCATGACAGCAGATATTGCAGACAGCAAAAATAGATCAGGCTTGGAAAGGCAAGGGGATGTCCAGATAGGTAGGCAGTTGTTGTTTGGTAGGGAGCATTTTGGATGGCTTGTTAAACGTGTTGCCTCAAGACCTACTGGCCTCTTCAGCTGTTGGCAGGGGGCCCAGTGCTTTGTGGAGGAAATTCACAACTTGTTTTTCAGATATTTTCTCTGAAGCATTTAAAAAATGGGCTGTGGCAGAGATGGGGCACTGGGCTGGTGCTACTTAGTGCCCACTGATTGGTGTTTGGAGACATAGGTGTGTCCTATGGGACAGATACATGTGTGCAGCATCCCTGGTTTTGGGATATATATCCTATATTAAAATTACGAGGAACATTTTCCTCTCTTCCCTGTGCTTGTGGCTGAGGGGTGCTGCAGGCAAAATCCATTGCCCATCCTTTGCTTGCAAGTGCTTTGGGACTACACCTAAACTGAAAACATCAAAAGCTCTTAGTGGGCAAAACAGATCTCAAACCTGAGAACAAAGCAGCACATTCTGCTTCTGCTGTGACCCCTGCAGCCTAGGAACCTGCTGACAGGTCCATTAGCAAATTATGCAGGCAGTGATTTCGACAGGTTTCAGAAGCAGCTAATTGGGGATTAATTTTTAATCTTCTCTTTGTTCTGCTTTATCATCCTCTAGATGTTGGAATCGCCCAGACAGCCTTCAGCAGTGGCTGTAATTTTCCTCGGTAGTTGGATCATTCCTGCTTCTTCTGTCCATTTTTCTTCACCCTGAACATGCAGTTTGACATTTGGATCCTGTAAACTTGCCAACACAACTGTTGGACAACATTTTGAGTTGCTGTGCTGGTTCCTTGTGCCAGAGGTCTGCCTGTTCCCTCTGTGTCCCATCCTGCCCTCGCTTTTCCCCCTGCTATATGTTGTGGATGTAAATGATTTTGGTCCAGAACATTCTCCTCACTGATATATCCACTTTTCCCTAGGGCAGAGGTGTGTGCTGGAGCCTGCATTAGCTCTCAAGGGAGCTGATCTCCAGCCTTCTGCTTCACCAGGCAGGCTGGGAGGTCCTGCTACCCCTTCCCCAGGGCTGTCATGGGATGCAGGCCCTCACTGGCTTATTCCCTGTCTGGGAATATTTATGGAGAAACAGCCTTTGCTATAATCCCCTCTGCCCTGTCTTCCTCTGCTCAGCTCCTGCAGAGGGGTCTGTGAAGGTTGTACTTTTAGACCCGCAGCACCTCTGCTTTAATCTACTTCTTTTACACTGTCAGATACTGCATTGCTACTCTTCTTCCTTTTTGCCTTTAAAAAGGCATAAAACCTCTCCTCCAGCCTTGGGTAAAACATCTCCGTGTGCAGTGTGCAGCCAAGGGCCAGGAAATGTCCAGGTGATCCTTCTGCAAAAATATCCATGCCCAAAAAACTGATGATAAATAAACCTGTAACCAAACCCTCATGCAAGTACCAACCTGCTAGTGTTTCACAAGGGAACGCCACTGTGCTCGGCAAACAGATGTGAGCCCAATTTTGATGACAAATATTGGTATCTCAGCAATAACCTTGTAATGAATTCACCTAAGACTGGTAAAATTGACCACTGCTAGCCCAGCGTACATCACCTGGAGGGGATAAATCTGTGTCAGCAAAAGTCACCCAAGTAACACATTATTGCAGCTGTGCTTTCAATGCTTGTATTGCCAAAGCCGTGGCTGATCCACAGTCTCCTGGCTCTTTCAGAGGAAGGATAACTCCTCACTGCCCTAGATCTCCTAGTATCTAAATATGTAAAGGCACCTTTGAGCCATTCTGAAGGCCTTGTTTATATGGTCAAACATTGCAAATGTTCTAGGTCATGTTTTATCATCTGCTAAACTCAGACCCTTGTGGGCAATGCACATGGACAAAGTCACCTTGAAATATAACTGGAAGGCCTGGCAATCATAGAGCCATAAAATCATTGAATGGCCTGGGTTGGAAGGGATCTTGATCATCCAGTTCCAACCCCCATGCCATGGACAGAGATACCTTCCACTAGACCAGGTTGTTAAGAGCTCCATCCAACCTGGCTTTAAACACATTCAGGTATGGGGCATCCACAACTTCTCTGGGCAGCCTATTCCAGTGCTTCACCACTCTCACAACAAAGAATTTCTTCCTAATCTCCAGTCTTCAGTTTGAAGCCATTCTCCCTTGTCCTGTCCCTCCATGCTCTTGTAAAAAGTCCCTTTCCATCTTCCATGTAGGTTTAGTTCAGGTATTGGAGGCCACGATTACGTCACCCTGAAGCCTTCTCTTTTCCAAGCTGAACAAATGCATTTCTCTTAGCCATTCCTCATAGGAGAGGTGCTCCATCCCTCTAATCAACTTGGTTGCTCTCCTCTGGACATCCTCTGGATGCTTTTAGACGCTGAATATTGGTGTGCTCTGACTTCTCGAGCAACAGCTTACTTAAAGCAAAATGCAAAGCACCTTTCTCAGGACCAGAGAGTCCCTGTGCCTCTAAGGGGTCTGGAAAGGCAGGATTGAAAGGAAAGGGGTGTCTCAGGTACACAAGAGAGGACAAGTAAGGTCTCCATTGCAACTTTATCTCTTGTTGCCTGATTTACTGCTCTCGTTGGTGCACTGTGACTAATTTCTATTGTGAAAGCTGGGTAGGGCCTGGGTTGTTCAGAGCTTGCTTGTTTGACAAGTGTGCTGGGCTTCCACTTCCAGAGCAGTGAGTGGGCACTCTCTTGCTTGCAGGTGTTTGCTTAGCTGTGGTCCCAGCCTTAAACAAGTGCTGCACAAACACAGAGCTGCCCTTGGGAGCCCGTGCTGTGTCATGTTGCAAGAGGTGGGATGAGCGGAGAGGGAGGGAAGCGCCAGAGCTGAGGCAATAGCAATGGGCTTTGACGTGTTGCCATTGCTACTGTGTTGATTTTGCAAAGCTGCCTTTGAAGCTCTTTATCCTGTGCATGGAGGGTGAGCACAAACAGGGAGGTGTTCCCAAATGCAGACTGGGCTGGAGTGGTACCGGTACACTGAGTGTATGGATGGAGTCAGTCAAGACAGGGTTCAGTGATGTGTGCTTTCTAGCAGAACTTTCCAAATGCTGGTTTGTCCTCCTGGGCCTTTACCTGAGCCACCCTTTGGGCAGCTTCCTCCTAAAAGGATCATCTCATGCTTTACCAGGATGCTCTCTGGAAAAGCAGTTGTTGGGAGGCAGCTGGTGCTGGCTCAGGAGAAGGGGAGATGGATGGAGCCTTTCTTCTGCTGCCAGACTTCTGCTTTCCAGGTGCCCTGGAGAGCTTTGAATGACTTTATCACATGATTTATGAAAGGGAGGTGGAGAGACAATGGAAAACAGTAATGGAATGACCACAGCAGGTTGAGGGTTGTGAGGTTTTCCTGCCCACTGGATTGTTCAGACTTTGGTGTTCAGCCTCTGGGACTGCTGAGACCTTTTCAGAGGCTGTCTGGGGTCTCCATGGGGCTATCTCACTTGAGGCTGATCCCCTGAAGGCAAGAAGCACACGTGTCTTGGAAGTAAAGGCCCCTGAAGAAAGCAATTTGCTGAGGCATCCACAATTGCTGGCGATTTTTGAAAACCCTTAGGTTAAATTTCCATGGCTGGCTAGGGAAGGAGTAATTGTCTTGAGGGTTTTTTTGGCACAGAAAGGAATATCCTCCCCTAGTTTACCGCTCCTAGTCTGGGGGATGGTGTGTTTGCTGGTGTTTCTGTCATCAGGAAAATGCTCTGGACCTGAAGTGATTTTTCCCAGCCAAGGCAGCAGCTTTCGGGAAGCACCAGTAGCAAAGTGGCTCTGGCAGGGGGCAGCTTTTGATGCTTACAATCTCCCTGGGAAAGGCAGAGTGGTGGCAAGGGTGGCAATTGGCAAGTGCAGGGTGCACTACAGGGAAGGGAAAATCAAAGAGAATTGGGTGGGGGAACTGCAAAATAGGAGAAATCACAGAATCACAAAATCATGTGGTCTGGAAAGAGGCTGGGGTTTGACAGAAAGGGCAGTTTGGCGGTGGGGGAAGCAACACTTGTCGCTGGCACCCCAGGGCTGTGTCGGGAGCAGAACGAAACTGCAAGTTGCTCAAACCATATGAGCTGGCACAAAAATGCAGCCTCTGGTACTGTGAAGTCTTTGTACTAGACTGAAGGGCTAAAGGCTCAGCAGCTGCCAGGAGAAAAATGAACATTGGCCTTAAGCATGGTGGGGAGGTGCTGGGTAGCTGGTGATGCCAAGGTGACCTCTGGCAGAGGAACGAACTGGAGATACATCAAGGATCTCCCCATTACTCCACTTTCCTGCTGAGCATCATGACCAGGTTCAGCAAACTTGCTGCCTCTTCCCACCAGAGAGTGAGAGAGGGGGAATCTGCTCCTCAGGCCTTCATTTGCTGTCATTAACGAAGGTGCTGAGGGCTTGTGTTGGCTGTGAGCCGGCGCAGAAACACTTGTGCCTTGTGCTCGTGACTCCTGCACTGCTAAAGGTGCCAGACAGACTGTTCCTGTTCATGTTGCTCCTGGATATGCGTGGGAAGTCTAAGAGAGGTGCCAGAAAAGGGCGTGGCAGGAGCCTGGTACTGTACTGATTTATTAGCCTTGAGTCTCTCCCTTTTGGCTAAATCATGTTGTTTCCATGCATATTGAAACATGGAGGATCACAGTGTATGGGAGGTAAACTACAGTGGTGGCTCCACTGGGCTGTGAGTTTGTTACTTGCTGGCTCTTCCCTGCCAAAACACATGGCAGCCAAGCTTGGTTTGGTGGAATGCTGAGCCGCTTTGTGTCAATGCAGGCCAAGACTGTGGTTGTGGGCTGGAGGTGCTGCCATGGGGTAACCACGTGCTTGTGTGTGATTGGAGAGCCTGGCCATGTTACAGGGCAAGGGATGAGGGGCAATATATTGCAGGTGGGCAGTTAGATCTGTATGGATAGCAGGGATCAGCAGACCTTGTCCTGGAGCAAGGCCTTTCCTTGGAAGGAAGTGCAGGGGGGATGGGTGATGGTGACTTTCCTTGGAAGGAAGAGCAGAGGGGATGGGTGATGGTGACTTTCCTCCATTCGGGAGAATCAGGGCTCACAGGGCAGGACTGCCTGGTGCAAGGGGTGTCTTATAGAGCAAGGCTGAACCAGCCCTCACTGTTAGGTCTTGTCAGTGGGGATTATCTTTGCTAAAGACTCAGCCAGGTGGAATAATTGGCAACCAAGTCCCATACTCCCTCCCAGTCCAGCCTGGGGCTGCAGAAGGGTAACACTCCTCCTGTGGCCACAGCACCAGGACCTCTTCCCTTCTTTTCCACACAGTCCCATCCCAAGAACATTTCCTTTCCCTTATGCCCTTCTAAGTAGACCTCCATGTCCCTTCCTTGCATGATTATTAACATATTGCCTTGCCTTATACCAGCCCTATACCTTATATTTATACAGGTATGCCTGCACCTTTTCTTTACTTTTTTGGGGGGTGCCTGGGTACCTGTAGGATTGGGAAGTGCTGGGGAACCACATGCCTTTCCTTTGAACATGTAGGTGGGAGACTGATGGCCTGTGCCATGTCACCACTGGCCTGTAGGAAAGAGTGGGGCCTCCCCTGCCTCTGTCCCTGCAGCTCCTGCCCCCAGCCCCTTTTGACACAGGCAAATGCAATTCCCTGAATGAGTAATGCTCGCAGCTCCTGCCCCATGACAGTGATGTTTTTCATCAGGAACTGAGATTTGTTTAGTGCCAGCAATTTGCCACAGCCCATCGAGAAGAGGCAATGAGATACTTTCCCTGCCCTGGAGCACCGACAGTTGGAGGCAGGTAAGATGAGACATGGAGGGCGTGAGTGGCAGCTGAGGAGGGAGTGTCGGGGGATCATGGGGTCTGGGGATGGGAATGGGTGGTATGTTCACAGCCACGGGTCCTGGAATGACCCTGTAAAGGGGGGGAGCGTGTCCCTGTTGTCCAAGACAGGAGGATGGTTGGCAAGCTGCTACATGTTGATACGGGCTTGCTGGGCCCCTTCCCCTGCCCTTTTCATTGCCATGGACGAGGACCTCATCTCAGCCCTCAACAAAAACATTCAAAATTGCATTTTGCACCCCCTGCTTGCCCCACTGTTATGCTATCCATCCCAAGATGGAACTATGTAATTGATGTTGCCAACACGTGGAGAACCGTTGGCCTTTTCCAGACCTGTGCTCCCTGTTGTGCTCACATCATTTCCACAGAGCAGCAGTTCCCCCATCTCCTCAGAGGCAGGGTGGGGTGCAAACCTGGCACTTCCCCTGTAAGGCTACAATCCTTGCCACCTCTATGTGTAAAGTGCTGTAAAAATGCCTTACAGCCACAGTCTGACAGCATGGGGACATGGCTGCCTTTATCTTCCCATCTTAACTGGCCACTGTGTGGCTTGTGGAGGCAACAGGGACCAAAGCCATGGGACAAGTCACTGGCAGTGCTGGGAGCAGGGACATGACTCCAGCCACACTTGCCTCCTCTTCCAACAAGCTCATGCTGCCTCAGGGCTTTGCAGGCTGGGAAAAGCAGTGCAGCATCTCACAGACAGCTTGTTCCTGAGTGTGAAAATATTTCCCTGTGCCTGCTGCTGCTGCTGTGCCTGAAGAATAATGCTGAAAGCAGCCAAGAGGGTTTTCTTCCATGGGATGTGGGATTGCTGGTGCTCAGGAGTGATCCAAGATAAACTATCAGCCTGTAACACACTTCTGCAAGGCCTCTCCTGCACCTCTGCTGTGTAGCTGTGAGGCAGCTCCATGGAAATGAGATGCTGCAAAGCTGCCATCCCTGCTGAGGACAGAGGGGCCCTGTCTGAGTGGAAGGATTTCCCCTGCAAAGCTTTTGTCCCTGGAAATAGGGGGTGGCCTGTCTGCAGTTTTGCATGGGCAAAAGAATTAATCAGTGGTGGGAGATGGAGAAGACAGCCTGCTCAGTAATGAGCAGTCCTGAATGCACAAGCTGCAGTGTTCTGGAGATACAGGATGAGAGGCGGAGAGGCTAGAGGATGCTTTGGGCTTTCAGCCCCCAGTGGCAGTGTTTCTGGCAGAGATGGAAAGGTGGCCAGCTCCCTGAGATTCAGTGAGCACTGCAGCAAGGCAGGCTAGTGGTAGAGGGTGGTCTGGGGCTGCCCACCCGTGTCCCAGTTGTGTTTTGTGGCTTGTGAACCTGGTGCCTCTGCTGCATCCTTGGTGCAGCTGAAGAGGGCTGGTCTGCCTCCCTGCCACCTTATGGGGAGTGAGATGAAACCCAGGACCTGCAGGCTGCCAGGAAACCCTGTTATTGCAGGTACAGGGCAGACCAGCTCCCCTCTGCCTCAGGAACCAGCCCAGTGCTCCAGCCTTGGAGGGGCTGGGGGTCTGGCCATGCTCCCAGCCATCAGCCCAGTTTCCCAGTGCTGCATCATCCATGTTCTGTGGTGGTGGCTGGTTCCTGCCACTGAGGGTGACACCAAAAGCCAGTGGCAAAACTTGGCTGGAGGATTCAGATGTCTTGGGTTTCATCTGAAACCACAGCGCTGTTGGTAGGTTTCTGTGCAAAGCTCAGCAACATCCTGCTGGCTCATGCCAGCACTTCCAGCAAACTTATTTATTAGTGTGAGCTTTTCTTCAGGGATTTTGGCAGGCCTTGCTTGGGCTGGGATTTATGGCTAGAACCAGTGCCCCTAGGGCAAATGGGGCTTGTTGTGAGTCAGGGCAGACACTGGCCATGCCAGCACATGCTCTGAGGCCCTTGGGAAGCTGTTGATCCCCTAGAATAAAGCTCAACACAGCCTCCATTGGGATTTGCTACAGATGGCAATGGTGAGTTCACTACCACAGCAGCTATCTGGAGATAGGAGAGGAGAAATCTGTTTTGCTTCTCCCTGAACTGCTGGGTTTCCAACATCTCCAAGGAGGAGCTTAGCATGCACAACAGGAGTGTTGCAACGTGCTGGTGCCAGGGGAGCTGAGGTCTGTTTGGGGATCACCCACATGGGGTTATCAAGAAGACATGAATCCAGGCTCTATGTTTTGTCAATAAAAGTATCTCACCTGGGAGGCTAGTGGGCATGGATGTAGCACGGAGAGGAGTACAGAGCTTGCACTGCCCTCTGCTTTGCCCAAGCTGCTTCCATCCTGTCTTCTACAGTGTACCCACCTCCAGTGAAACCCTTGGGCTTTGGGTTACCCTTTCACTGGACACTAGGATAACCTGAACCTGTGTTATCCCAAAAAGGTCTGCAAAACCCTCAGAGAAAAACTCCCTGTACAAGCTGTACCTGTTCAGCGTGTGCCTTGAGCTTTTGTTCTGCTTGGCTGGTAAACCACCTGGGAGCACTGAAGGGCAGCATCTGCCTTCCCACTGACCTTCTAGGGGGCTGGATGACCACCATCTGGTCCTGGGGTGGGAGCAGAGAGGCCCTAGCTAGGCTCCTGAGTCCACTGGGTCCCACAAGCAGTGTCATCCTGAACTCTGCTTCTGTGCTGTATTACATCTCCTGGGACACAACGGGAAAGGCTGGGAAGGGCAGAGCAGGTGAAAGCTTCTCATAGTACTCTCTCTGCAGCAGCATAAAGCACATGGGTAGACTTGTGTTTAGTCTTTCCAGTGGGAGTGTGGCAGTAGTGTGAGAAGTTCCTGTATTCATCTTGGGATTTCAGCTGTAACATGTCCAAGGAGTCATCTCCAGCAGACAGTCAGATGCTGCCTGTGCTCCCTATGCACAGGTTGAGTCCTGGCTCTGCAGAGAGATTAATCTTGACCCCATTAAGATGGGATTTCATAGAACCACAGAATGGTTTGTGTTGGAAGATCATCTTGTTTGCTAGATGACCTGACATGAGCAGGGACCTCTTCCACCAGACTACAGAGGGAGGTTGCTGAATGTCACATAAGACAAGCAGCTGGGAGCCACATATCAGCTGTGCTCTGATACTTGCTCCTCTCCAGCTGAACTTTGGCTTGTGATGTCTCTGAGGGTTGTGCATCTCTTATCCTGTGGGAGATACCCTGGCATGCAGTGCCAATGCCAGACTGTCCTCCGTGTTCAGGGCACAGGAAACTTCCACTCTACTCTCCTATCTCAAAGCAGCAATGACTCATAGTGGAGCTGTGCTCGCTCTTATGTGCTCTCTGGCTCAAGGGACTCTTTTCTTTGCCTTGCAAGGTGGAACAG
The DNA here is from genome assembly GCA_035041135.1 of Platyrinchus mystaceus. Lineage (NCBI taxonomy): Eukaryota > Metazoa > Chordata > Aves > Passeriformes > Tyrannidae > Platyrinchus > Platyrinchus mystaceus. The sequence goes on from JAWWLV010000100.1 coordinate 64,213,116, forward strand.
CTAAAGCTAAAGGGATGGAGAGGCCACCTCTCCCACCCCTCCTCTCCACCCTTACCTCATCTCTCTGTAACCCCATTTGTGCTCCCAGGGCTCAGCTCCCTGAGCCTGTGACCTGGCCATACCTGTGACCCTGCCATACCCTGCCACGGCTGGGAAAGGTAAGACTGCAGACAGAGAGGGGATGTTTGAGATGGCAGCAGCAAGGAAAAGTACAAAAGCAGGGAGTCAAAAGGTTTGTTGGGCACCAGGGTGGGGACATTCCTTAGAGCTGTGAATACCTACAGGCAGTCCTTGGTCAGCAAAGTCTCTTTGGGCACCTTTTTGAGGTGGTGAGCACAGTAACGCCTAGGTGAGCAGCTCATTAAGTCCTAGCCGTCTTTTGTGTGCATATGTTGGCCAGTAAATAATTGCTTTACACTTCTAACACCAAGCTTGTTTTCCACCCTCAGTAGGTTTCATTTATCCAAATACTCTTGTAAGCAAGCTGAGCACTGTCATGCCATCCCACAGCTCCTTCACTCCTCCCCTGTTCCAAGCATCCTGTGCATTCTTGGACAGTACTGGGGTAGGGGAGCTGTGTGTGGCTGATAGGAAGTACCCCCATTGGTGTTGGACAGACAGAACTGGCCACCGGGTGCTGTTACCACCCTGTTAGCTCTCTGCTCTGCCTGTGTTAATTTGGTATTACCCCACTCCATCAAGCAGAGCTTTTATGGTGTCCCTTCCCAGCACTGCACTGGTGGCATAGCCTTTCAACCAAGGTCAACCACATCAGGCCTGGAGCACCTTCTCCCCAGTGGAGAAGGACTCGACTGCCCTTGGTGTCTGCAGAGTTGATCCTCTCACAATTTTTCATTTCTCTCTTCTCTGGCTGCATTTTCATCTGCGCAGTAACTCCTTTTTCCTTCTTAAATACGTTAGCACAGAGGTGTCACTGTGTGGTAGTTTGGTCTGGGCCTTCCTTGGTGACCAGTTTGTAGCCAAGGAAGTGACCAGATCTACCCAGTATTCC